>JAKTSJ010000039.1:0-123524 GCA_030580115.1 Kregervanrija pseudodelftensis
AATGTTCTATCATAGCACTTTTCATATCACCTCATATTCTTATGATCATATGATTAATATTTCTAATTATAATGATTGTACTATTCTTTCTAGTTTTCACAGCTATAACTTATACTTACACTATACATTAAGGTAGAAGGTATCCAGGAAGCTAACCCGTCCTCTGATATTTATCGAAAACTGTACGATAAATAAATTAAGAATTAACCAATTCAACAAGGCAAGTACGAAACTTTATAATGTAATTACTGCTTTTGTGGCCCAGTCGGTTAAGGCGTTAGTCTCATAATCTGAAGATCGCGAGTTCGATTCTCGCCAAGAGCAATAATTATTTTTTGATTACGTAAAAATGTTTTTATTATGCAAAATATTTTTACCTAGTTACATTAAAATCTCTTCAACTTCCATACCACAATCAATACACCTGCGTTTAAATAAGTTACTTTCTTTAGAATTTCCCACTCCAACAGGCTCTGACCACTGATGGATATGTTTGTCACCTTTGTCACTTCTTATAGATCGAGTTATCTCTTCAGCTCTTAATTTTTTTCTCATTTCTTTTAATTTCTTGTTAAATCTTCGTTCTCTTCTGCTTTTTCTCATTTCTTCTCTTCTAAGCCACTCTTTATCCAGTTCTTCCTCCGAACCCCATTTTTTAAAAGCATATTCTTCAATTTGATATCTTAAAAACAATTGCATCCTAGAAAAAGTTCCACTATGAGGATTTTCCTTAACAATTCTTTTGAATAGTAAATCATCCGCCAATTCAGGTTCTGTCAAGAAATAATCTTCTTTACACTCAGTTTTTGTTAGTAATGAATATTTTTCGGGATATTTCTCTATACAACTTTTGCAAACTCTGCAACCAAAATTTCCTTTATATTTTGCATCTAACTCTATTGAACCACAATCAAAGCACTTGGGAGAATTAATAATATCCAAAGGAGGAGGTGCATCATATGCCTGTTTTTCTTTCTGTTCGTTCTTCCACTGTTCCAACGAATTTTCGCCCTGATTATCGGTCGAACTCTTCACATCGTTTGAAACAAAACCACCAAATGTGTCTTTAATACTCGAAAAATCATATTCAATATAATCTGACTTTTTAACCATTGGTTTAATATACTTAGAAGGTTTCTTCATTTTAGAGTCATTTTTTTCTGCTATACAAGCATTTTGAGACGTAGCTTCGGAAGAACGCATATTTTTAGAAGCATCACGTAAATTACCAACTTCAGCTCCTTCTCTTAATTTAAGTCTTTCTAAAGCAGTTTGTCTATTTCGTTCAATAATTGCCAACTGCTCTGTAGTAAGACTTACTTTGGGTTTCTTTGCGGCTTGAGATGATCCTAAAATTTGAGAACTCCGATCAAACCCTTTATTTTTACTACCATTAGTGTCTGCACTATTTTCTAGGGAGAATGAACTGCTATTGTGGGACAATGTACTCTTGATGCTTTTCTGCCTTTGTCTGATTCTCTCAAGTGCCTTAGCACGGTTATTGGCCTGTGAAATAAAAACAATATTAGTATTTTAACGTCAAGACAGTATAGAAAACTCTAAGAATACGAACATACAACTGCCTGTGTGTGATTGTTGTTATTATTAAAAAGCATCACAATCAGTCTATGTGTTTCAGCTTTTAGGTTTGTAAAAGTAACACAAGCTGACAATTTAAAGTGTTTGCTCGCCTTTTTTTCAGCCAGATCTCTATTTTCTATAATAGATGTGAGAAGGACACGCTGATAAAACATATTTAATTATATTCTTTCCTATAATTCTAGCATACCGGTATATTAATAAACTTACAGCAAACAAAAATATTTTTATGATACCTCCCACTACACCAAAAAAGGGGTCATCCTCTGGTAATAATAACAGTCCGTTATTAGGATCATCCCCATCTACGACAAGAAGAAACAAAAAGAAGGTGGTTTACAGTGACCGATATATACCAAACAGAACCGGTGTCGACCTTCAAGCAGCATTCAGTTTAGCCAATTCAGAATATTCTAGGACATCATTTGCAACATCATCGATGTCTTCCTCAAATAATTCTAATACTGACAACACTTATAACGACCCTGATTTTTTAAGAGAAGAAGAAGCAAATAGAACATTTGATTCTGTTCTTAAAAGTGAATTGTTCGGTGATAACTTACCTGCTTCTTTTTGCTCTAGGACGCAAAATACGAATTCTACATCCAATTCAAGACAAGTTACACCACCACATTCTGATTCGATGGGAAATATTAACTCAGATTCAAATAGTAATCAAGATGAGTCAATCTTAAGAACACCGCAAAGACAACCTGGAAACTTATTCACATATCAGTCACCTTCTAAAAGTAGACCAAATTCGTCATCCCTGAATGTTCAAAATGAAATGTATTCTCTGTCGCCTGTGCGAGCTGATTCACAAAGAATTCTTTTGTCACCTCAAAAAAGGTCAAGAGCAATTTCAAAAGTCCCATATAGAGTCCTTGACGCCCCAGAATTGGCTGATGATTTTTATTTAAATCTTGTTGATTGGGGTTCTCAGGATATTCTTGGAGTTGGTTTAGGATCATGTGTTTATCTTTGGGATGGTTCAACAGGTTCTGTTAATCGTTTATGCGATTTAGGACCAAATGATAGTATTTGTAGTTTGTCTTGGATTGGTGCTGGCACCCATCTGGCAATTGGAACAAACTCTGGATTGGTTGAAATATGGGATGCAACAACTTGCAAGTGTACGCGTACAATGACTGGTCATTCATCAAGGGCTTCCTCATTAGCATGGAATCAACACATATTAACCTCCGGATCCCGTGATCGTTCGATTTTACATAGGGATGTTAGGGAACCAGCACATTTTATGAAAAAGTTAGAGCATCATAAACAAGAAGTTTGTGGCCTAAGATGGAATGTTGATGAAAATAAATTGGCATCTGGCGGCAATGATAACAAGCTTTTTGTGTGGGAAGGTTTGAATACTGACCCATTGTTTAAATTTACAGAGCACCAGGCTGCAGTTAAAGCGATTGCGTGGTCGCCACATCAAAGAGGTATATTGGCATCTGGTGGTGGTACAGCTGATCGTAGAATTAAAATATGGAATACAATTACAGGTTTGAAAGTTAACGATGTGGATACTGGATCTCAGGTCTGTAACCTTGCATGGTCCAAGAATTCGAATGAACTTGTTTCAACACATGGCTATTCAAGAAATCAAATTGTTATATGGAAGTACAATTCAATGCAGCAAATAGCTTCGTTGACGGGTCATACTTATAGAGTTCTTTACTTATCAATGTCACCGGATGGACAAACGATTGTAACCGGTGCTGGCGATGAGACTCTTCGATTCTGGAACGTCTTTGAAAAGAACAAAAATGACACTAGTTCATCTTCTGCCCTTTTGGACGCGTTTCTGCAATTAAGGTAATAGTTACTCTCCTAACAAGAAATATTAAACTGATATACTTATTCGTTTCTTTGTAATTTAATAGCTGCTTTCAATTTATATATCCTTTAGACAGGATAATTTTTTTTCGCGCCTTTCTTACGCTCAAAAATGGTAAACATGAGAAGTGCCTTGCCAATTTTGTACGTAGAATTATTGCGTTACATGATAACTGGATAATTAATACTTTGTTTAGTTTCTAGGTTTCAGCATGGATACTGAGGAAACCCCTTTAACGTTTGTATTGACGCCGATTTTGGCTACCTCAAAAATTTCAATTCTGGTATTGATTAGGGGTTATTGTTACCAAAAAGTGCCATCCAAAAGTATACCACCGATACTGTCAACTTTGGTGGAACTCATAGAAGGAGATAAATCAGACCAAATTAATCAGGAAACAGATATAGTATCGGTATTTTTTCCATCGCTAAATGAAGTCCTTGACCTGGTGGCGAAATCCATCAGGTCTTTTTTCAACAACCCTTCCGCTGAAGATGACCAAGAAATCGAGGATGGTATCAAACATATTCATAAATATTTGTTAAATACAATTTGGTCACTCACTGATTTTGAATCCTTTTACAGTTTTTTGTTGGAAAGCTCAAAACTTTTAATGGATCCTTCTTCAGTATCAGCAAATTTAAAAAATGTCAATAATAGTGCCATCACAAAAACACCATCAAAATTGTTATTTTGCTCGAGCTTCTTGGGGAGGTTTGTTTCAAGCATAGCATTAGCAACTGAAGTTTTAATGTTTGAAGAAGGCATTAAAATTTGGAAGGCGTTTTGTGAATATAGAGAAGAAACTAAACAGACATGGAAACTACTTAATGATAGCTCAAATATATCAGTATCATCGTTGTTGAAAGAAAAGAGGGAGACTGAAGATACAAAATTTTTTGAAGAACAAATATTACCTCAAGCAAGTATTATTCAACAACCTAGCTCCACCAAAGTTTTTTCTCAAATTGATCTTACTGGATTATTTGAATTCCAAGTTAGTAAATTACAGACCAACTCAACTCCCCTTCCTTCATCTTTAAAAGAAATTTTAAAATCTATGTCACAATCCCAAAGAAGTATAGTCCCATCATCTTATTATATTGAGTATTTGGAATGTTGGAAAAAAGGCGATTACGATGGTTCATTTAATGCACTCCACAGATATTTCGATTATATGATGTCTAGTAAAAAACATTTATTCTATCATTATGCTCTTCTTTCTCTTGCTACCTTGCATGCCTCATTTGGTGCCGATAATGAGGCACTGAGAGCGATAGATGAAGCCATTTTAGTTGCCAGAGAAAATAAGGATCTTGATTGTTTGAACTATTTACTTACCTGGCTATTTGACTTCTTAAAATCAAAACCATACATTCGTATCAAAAACCAAAATCAGCCCTCCAGATCTCAAATATTGCGATTTTTAAAGTTGAAGACTAAAGAAACTAAAAATCCATTATTACAATCATTATCATTTCAATACGAAGCAATTTTTCAAGTTTTGGAGGGTTCACCTTTGATAAGTATTACTGAGAATATTACTAGGGCTTTTTATATTCTACTAAATCTTGACTCTAGCAATAATACCAAAAACACTCTTGTGAGAGCATGCCAATTAAATATTTCCGTTTGGAGTAGAATTGGTATTCCTGCATTGGCCGATATATATTTAGATGTTGCATTAGAATCTATTGGATATGAAAATAGTTTTTTTGAGGTTATAGAAATAAACTTAAGGAAAGCTTCAAGAATGTATGAATCCGGACAAATCAACGAAGCATTCGAACTTTTGAAGTCTTATGAAAAGACAGTTTGTAAAGAATCTTCTCTTTTGAAGTCATGGAAAGTTAGAATGCTGATTCTGGAAATTGACCTTTGGTTAAAAAAATGTAGACATAACTTAGCGCTAATTTTGTTAAAGAAGCTTGAAACACAAGCTGCTGAAATAAACGATCAAGATTTATCTTACGAAGTTATGTACTATAAATCATATTATCATTTGAAAGTCAAAAATATTAATGAAAGTGTCCATATCATCACTTCGCAAATAGCTACAATGAAATCTAACGAAAATTATTACAACAATTTTTGGTTCATTCAATTTCAAATATTATATTCCCAAATATTAGCTGATCATTCTTCTTCACCGGAAAGAGCCCTTTCAATTCTTTTGAATGCTTTATTTACTGCTCATAGATCATCAATATTGACTTTGCTTTCAAAGGGCCTGATAATACTATGTTCTTTATTGTTGAAAATGGATCCTGAAAATTCTACTTCCGATGTAAAAAAATTATTGTCTTGTGGAATGCCTAGGATCTTACAAGTTGGTAACCTCTCTACAACATCACGAGCATACTATTTATTTGCAAAAGTCAATTTAATGGAGCTAGTATCTCACCAAAGCGACCTTACAGATAACGAGATAAAATGTAAATTCAATGATATTTTGGAATATTTAGAAATTTCGATAAGTGGTTTTAAAATGCTATACGATCTGGATAGTTTGATGGAAGCTTTTGAGATTGAGAAAACCTTAGCTGAATTCAGTGGTCATGTAGAATTGATGGAGCATTCAAACCAAGCTATTAAAAAATTGAATATCACTATAGAAGGAGAGCAGATATCGGGCATGGCATAATTAAATAGTATAGTATAATTAGCTAATACGGTTTAACTAAGTAGTGTATCTACGAAAATCTTATTAATCTGAAGAGTAGACGAAGCAAAAATCAAACTTTACCAATCGGGGATTTCCAGTAAATCAGATTGATAGTCATTAATTTCATGACTTATTTTTTTTCTACCATAAAAAATCGAACAATCTTCATTCCAACAACTAAGCAAAGTATTCAAACCAACTCTATCCCCCACACATCTTTGAGTGCATTGCCTGCAAATAACTAAATAGTTGTTCAATTTTTCTTGATAAGTTTTCAATTTTAATTTCAAGCTGGCTATTGTTTTCAATTCATTCTTACAACAATTGATACATAGTTTATTCTTTTCTAAACCAGAAAAATTACCGCAACATACACAAACGGCGGATCTAACTTTAAGTTTCTGTAGTCTGTTCTTTCCAACACCCTTGTAAGAAATAAATTTGGGGATTTCAACCTCCCATCTTCTAACGTCAACGCCACTCAAATTAAAAATACGCTCAAGTGGGGGAATTAAGACCTTATTAATGTAATAATCAGAATCTAATTCGACTGTGTCTGATTTTAAAAAATCACCCGGCGAAACACATCTGTCCCTGAGTTTTTCTCTCTTGTGACCTTTTCTGACAATATAAAATACCCTTTCTTTATATTGAGGTTCAGCCCGAGGATCATTCTCAATTTTCTTCATACTGACCCTCGCTCCTGGGGGAATATAAGCATCATTTTTGTAGGTTCCTAATCTGACTTCCTTGGCAAATAAAAAATCTTTTATGTTGACCTTATTTTTCACTATCTTTATAAATTGGGAAATAACATAATCCTTTACCTGCGAGATATCTCTAGATTTAAACAAAATATTAATTGACTTCTCTAAGATTTTTTGCTGTGCTGGAATACCATCCCTACGAACAGTTTCAATACCTTTGGCATCAAATTTTGGTTCTCTCTGTTGTTCGTATTCAAAAGACCAACCAATATATCTTTTTTTACTGACCAAGATAGATGGTAAGTAAACTTTCTCAAACTTTAACTTTATTGGGGATGGATTCAAAGAAGTAACATGAGCTGACATTTCTCTACCGATCCTAAACGCATCATTTTTGGATTTTCCCGGTAAATAGACAAATAAAGAATCTGTATCACCATAAACAACTTTAGCACCCCACTTAGCATTGCTTTCAATTTCTTTCACAGCTTTAAGTAGAGTTTCACGACCACATGAAACAATTGAATCAGCAATGTCGGAATTTGGCATTCTGCCAGAGAAAGTTGCCGAAGTGTACCCATAAGTAACATTAGCAATTAATTTAAGGGCCAACTGTCTATTACTGTATAATTTATTTAATTCCAAATCATCTTTAAAAACTGCCATCGTTCCTTTAATTAAAATTCTAGCATCCAATAAGTCTGCTAGCATTTTTGAAAGCAAAGATTGTCTAACATTAGCTTTTGCAAACATCATACCGTTTGGTGTGATATTAATATGCTTTTCAAGTAGTTTCAAAAGACCTTTCGGTAATTTGAGGCTGGCAACTCCGGTTTTTTTATACTTATCTGGATCAAAACCTCTTAATCTACCCATAAATGTAGAGTAACATATATTATAAGCAATAATTATTGATGGATAAAGAGATTGAAAATCTAAAACAACAACGGGGCTCTTGTAAAAACCACTCTCTGGTTCCATAACCAAAGGAATACATTGTAGTGGATCCTGTTTGAACACTTGTTTTTTTGAAGGTGATATGAGTATAAAATTTTCTTCCTTAGCAAGCCTGACTAGTAAACATTCAACTTTGAATTGCGAACCTCTATAAATCATTGAAAAGAAATCAATTCCTAACAATTTACATTGTTCTGTGATTTTTTCAACAATTTCTAATTTTTTAATAAGTTCAAATTCATGCTTGATCCTATTTAAATTATAGGCCATAACCATTCCAACTGAGTGAGAATTTTCGGAAGTCCACCAATTACTTAAACACTTCCAAGTATAATGCGGCATCTTTTCATGCAAAATATGGAAAACAACATTTTCCAAAGAATAATGCCCCAACCGTAACTCATTTCTTAAAATTCTCCAGATATTCAGCATATGTCTGCCAGTGATTCTTATACTTGAAGCATGTGTATAGCCCCAACGATCACCAAATTTGTTATTATGTTTAACAGCAACCCTTGATAGCCGTTGACTCAAATCAATTTGATATACTTTTTTAAATCTTTCTAAGATATAACCCCAAGATAATGCATGTACTTCATAACCAGCCAAAATATCAGGATCCAAAAATTCAACCAAGGAAATTAGACCAATAATCATCGCTTTCTCATCTTTAAAGGTTTGAATTGGCGTTCTCGAAATATTGGACCATTGAATAAGTGCTTTAGAATTATTTTTGTCCACAACAAAAACTCCAGAACTTTCTAAATTAGCGTCAAGTGAAAAATTATCCTTATCAAAATGCCAAAATATTGCGGTAATTCGATCTTTCAATGGATCTGGGTTTAGTTCACCTCTTGTGTTAACATGTATTTCTAGTGTTAACATCAATAACTTATTAAAATGACTGTCTTTTCTTTCAATAGGAGTTTGTAGCGATGGATATTTAAAGCCTCTACAATTTTGAGTTGGCCCTTCAATTTGCGATTCAAAAGTTTGCAATTTATATTTCCTAATTTCTTTATCCTCTTGAACCCAGTTCTTTACTTCAAGAAAACTTGGAGGCTGGTTGGCGTAAAGCCATAAATATTTTACATCCTCAGAGGCAATATAATTTAAAACATGTTGTTCGTAATATGGATAATATCCCAGACCACTAAGGCCTCCGCACTTCAGCCGAACTTTTCTTCCAGCAAATATGAACGGTTTGTTATCATAATTCTTTCTGTTCGAGTAAAATGGATCTGGATACTCAATCTTCAACAATCTATAATCAGATTCCAATGCATTTAAAAAGTCATCCCTATTTTTATAAGCAGGTGGCTCAACTGCAAGTGAGTAAAGCCTCTCGCACTCTCCTATATCTGAAAAATAAACTTGATGACTATCCACATCTTCGTTATTCATAATAATTGAAGAATGAATACTATTCAAAGGGGAGGAATCGTTAAATTTGGTTGAAATCTGTGTTGCTTCAAAAATCTTCAAATCTGTGTTCATTTCACTTTCGGCCCCTTCTTTGTTAAGCTCGTCATATAAAGAAGAATTTAAATTTTTTGGTGTTAGAAAGGATGGTTCATTTTGAACTTTATTTTTTGATAAAATGTCACGTTTTTTTTTGTTATCTTCTTCATTTTCAGTAGTTTCATCCATAAAGCTTGATAAATGAGGAATTGATCCTAAAAATTCATTATCCTTATTTTTATTTACTTCATCATTTAGTGCATGCTCCAAGTCAAAACAATCTCCATTTTCGTCTGGGTCTTGATCTTGATCTTCATATATAGAATCCAGAATATTTTGAGTCTTTTGCGAAAACTTGTCCAAATTGGTAAATATATTCTTATCTGATAAAAGACAGTGTACAATTAAAATTTCTTCTCGTAATTGGTGTTCATTTAAGACCATCAAATCATTAGATATATCGCCAGGTTCAAATATTAATTTCCCAATACTTTCAAAGCTTGTCGGATAAGCTTCGAGCCATTTTTGTTCAATAATAACAGATTTGACACTTAACTCCTTATCTTCGCCTCTAGATTTCTTGAATGACTCTTCAGATAATCTGCAGCAGTAATCAAATAAATTATCTAGTTCTTCTTTATCTATCCAACTGGGATTTTCATAATTCCTTTTGATTTTTTCAAATAATTTTAGTTTAGAATCGTCGGGTAAATTTCTCTGTCTTCTTAAAAAATTCACATCATTCAACAATGATTTTGTAGAAATTAAAAACTTTTCATTGTCAGAATAAGGCTCAAATAAACATTCATGAATTAATCTTTGTTTTAATTCTTTTCTGTTAAGAACACACGACGCTGAAGAATCTACTTCTAAAATCGATCTTCCAATTCTGGGAAAAATTTCTGGGTTGAGCATATTGATATTGGATTTATTAATTTTAATATATTTTTCCAAGAAAGTTTGCAAATCATTATTAATCTTGAGTTCATTGAAATATGGAAAATTAGTTTCAAAGAACTGTTGATAGTCATCTCTATTTTGGGAAAAAACCAAGGGAGAACGCCAGTAAATATTGGACAATCTGATCCAGTTGGAACAGTAACAATTGTAATCCATTAAAAATTGTAAAGAATAGGGAATATGTGCTTCATAAGGTTGAATTAAGTCTCCAAATATCTTCCCATCAAGCAACAATCTCGTTAGTCTTTTAATGTATTTGGGTCCAATTAGACTTATCTTTAAAAATGGAGAATAGCCAAAATGATAACCATAAAATGAAGTACCTCTTATTAAAGAAATATCGGAAACATAATCATCAATTGATGATCCAAACTGATAAGCATCATCAGCATCATTATCATCATCATCATCATCATCTTCTTCTTCTTCTTCTTCTTCTTCTTCTTCTTCTTCTTCATCATTTATACCCGTTTGTAAATTTATATGAGCTTCATTGTCTGCTCTTTTTCTCTTTTTTGATTTCTTTTTCCATCGGAAAGACGCCTTGATTTTAACGTTTATCTCATGTCTTAACGCAAGTAAATGTTTTTCAATTTCTTTATTTTTAGAAAACGGATGCAAATACCTGACATAGATATACGGAAATACATTATGGATATGAAGCAAGCAATTGTGACCTGTTTGTAATTTTCCATAGATTCTGATTATTGGTACTTGTTTGAAAGAATTTGAATTTCCATGTTCTTTGCCATTAATGGTAAAGTTTTGCTTATCCAGGCTGGAAGGAACACACTGGTAAGAATCATATGAAAGTATTTGTAACTTAAAACTATCTAAGTGAAAGGAAGAAATATCTGAGTCTTCTATTGAGTTATCATCCATGTATAATTTCTATCTTTAATCCACAAATTAATCCATATATAGAAACATGTCACTGTTAGAGTTGATTCGCGTTTTAACTTCCTTCCCGTAAATTGTACATTATTAATAACGCCGCCACTACCAATTATAACAGCTATTGTAATGGAAGCCTTGAAGCCATTCCCTAAAGTCTATATTAGGTATCAAGAGAACAATACCGGACTTAGAAATCGAAGGGTGGTCACCCAACGAGTTGAAGATATTACCTGGCCAGCAGACTCTATAGATATACTTATGAATATACTACCACTTGTTAGAAAGAAAAACGGTAAATTTAACATTAGTTATAACTTCACACATTTGTCTTACATCCTTAAGATTGATAAACAAGCAATATACATGAAATTAATAGAATTGTACCATTTACAAGGGAAAGATAAGAACAAATTGCCGAGAACAGAACTGGATATGTTTTCAGAAGATAAAGGGAAAGCACATGTTACACAAGAAGAGGAAAAGGAGGAACAAAGACACGGACAACAAGAAGAAGAAGAACAGCAACAAGAGGAGAAGGAAATAGATCCTGATCAGTCATTAGCTCAATATATTCCTAGTTACGATACTTCCATTTCAGTTGACAATTCATTGAAAGATAAATTGGAGTTACTAAAACTTGGGAATGAAAAATTACCATTAAGCCTAAGTATAGACATAGGAAACTTTTACGGAAAGACTAAACTGTCATCTTCAGTGTCCTCCGATAGTAATTTATCTTCGACATCATCAGCTAGTGCGATTAATATTGCCAATGCTTCAATGTACTTACAGCGAACACGGATTCTAAAACCACAATCTGGCCCTTTATATACTTCTAATACCATCCAAGAAGATGGGGCTTTACGTTCAGCAGAAGGAGATGATTCAGAAGCCTACCTATTGGGCGAAGACAGTCTAGGGAGTTCGTTATTGGAAGAAGAAGTGTTGAAAAGAATCTAGAGATAATTCAATCGCGCTGATTTTTTCTCTCTCTGGATTTTAATTAACTTTGTGTACTTTATTTCCATTTTACACTTACTCTGAGACCTAATATAAAATTAAAATGCCTTTGAGAAGGGAGATATACAAGAAACAAGATAATGCTGGATTTTCAGTGGGTTCTGAAGATGAAAAACATTGGGCCCGTGACTGGTATGATCCTCCTAAACTCAACAAAGATCTTAACTACTTACAGCAAAATCCAAACATGATGGCGTCAATGGACGCAACACCACAACCAGTTTCCGGAACACAATCTACAACATCCCAATCACAAACACCACAGCCTTTGAAAACCCATGGGTTTAAAATCAAAAGCTGGATAGTTTCTGATAAAGCTATTGATTTTAAAGATTGTGAGGATGATGATAGAGATGCTGTTATTAATTTAAATGAATATACTTATATTAAGATAGAAGGAACTACACAAACAGATAATGGAACAGGCCTTACTGAAGCTGATATTAAGTCTGCGGTTGGTGGTACTGGCGGTGGTAATACCTTGTTTTCGAGTAGTGCGGCCCATGCTTTAAAAGAAAACAACGAGAAAGCCGATGCTGAAGTAAACGTTGAAAAAAGCGAAGATAAAAAGGTGGAAGAATTTACAGAAGTTAAAGATGTTACAGACGATACAGAAGGGAAAACTGATATTCAAGAAGTTGAAGTCATTAAAAAAACAGCAGAAGATGGAGACGGTGATGTTCAAATGGGAAATTAGGAATACGTTTTGTACACTATTTTTGTATATTTATATCTTTTAACTATAGAATTAAAGATTGTTTATTAATGTGTGTTGAAAATTGTGAAAAGTTAAAAAACAAAAAGTAGAGAGAAAGTAAAACAGCTATAAAAAATATTAAAAAATATCAAAAATAAAGAGAAGAATTAATTAATCTCTTTTCCTTTTCTTAGACTGTAATTTGTTAGTTCCTCTTGCAAATTTTCCCATCTTATGATCATCTTTGATATGTCGCAACAATTTCATTAAGCGATGACCATCATCAGACGGAATCTTCCGCATATCAATTTTTTCGTCACAATAAGGGCATTTAACTGAATCATGTTCAATCCCTTTTTTATCCTGGAAAAGGGTCCTATATTCGGGTTCCTTCACAAGAGATCCACATGAAAATACGCCATGATATTGAAGTAAATGATGCAAATAGTTTGAGTTATTTCTACCAAAAAAAACATTCTGATAATGTTCATCTTTGTTGAATTTTTCGATCGAACAAAAAGGACAAAGGGCATAGCTGTCAGGTTTAATTTCTTTTATTTTTTCAATACGATAACCACTTTTAGATTCTGTTTGTATTTTATACCTAATTATATGAGGAATTCTTCTAATGACTTGAGGTAGATAGATGTTATTTGTAAAACAATTGACTTTTTCATAACCGAAATTCACAAAATTCTCCTTATCGTTTAATTTGAAATAATCAATAGTAATTTCATTTTTTTTTCTGAAAGTAGATAAAGGTAGAATCTCACCATATTTTAAATTTGTAATTTTGTTGATCGGAATAAGTTCATCATTTGGTTGGATAAAATAATGAATCTCTTCTCTTTTCTTATTGTTTTTCTTTATTTTAATTGCCGTATCGCCTTTATTTTGAATTTCAATTTCTTGATCAGAATCTGATGTCTTGTTAGATGTAAATCTAGTATTTAAACTTACTATAGGTTTATCTTCCTCTCTTACCTGTCCAATTGAATTCTGATTAATAACTTGAGGAGCATCCAATTTAATAAACGTACGCATACCTAAAAATGGTTGAATTTCAGGGGCAATTATCTCGCTATCTTGTACAAATAAAGGCAAAGAATCACCATTTAGTGAATGAGTATGTGGAATAATATTTGATTCATCATTTAGTTCCAATTTGCGAACTGCTAATAAAGCAGGGTTTATACCATTTAAAACGTAACAAGATTCCGCTGTTGATTCATAAAGTGAATTATAATTAGTATTATACAAATGGATATTATCCTTTCCTTTTTTGGGCGAAATAGGAGGAGTAATTGTAGGCTGATTAGTAATTGGTTTTTTTTCATTTGAAAGTTCACTATTGAATTGATACAGTTCTTCATCATTAAAATAAAGTGGAGGATAACCGCCATTTTGTGAAATAAATAAATTCAGCAATTGCTTTTGCTCTTTATCAAAACTGCACAATGAAGTACTCTCTGATGAAGCAGACGGTATATTAAGCTTCATATCTGAGGAATATATCGAATATATATTCAAATAGACAAGAAACAGCTAAAATAAAGGACTGCTGTTATACAGTTCAAAACAAAATAAAAAGGAAGATAAAAAGGTAAAACAAAATAATCCGAAAAACTAATCGTAATTGAAAGTTGATATTTCAGGATTTTTGTTGTATTGCTAATTAGAGCAATCGTTCAAATAAGTAGTGGGAAACATGTTACACCGCCACTCTTTCCTATTCAGTAATTCCAGATACAAATGCCCAAAAATTAATATTGATTCTTTATATATCATGATAATTTGAATAAAATTTGGCAGAAAACAGGATACAGGAGTTACGAGGTACTTTGGTGCCACTTAATGAAGGAAACATAACCATAGCGTTTACAAACAATCTGCGAAAAATTCTTCAAATTGCTTGATTATGTACAGCATTTATAGTTGAAATTAAAAAAGCTTCAGACATCAATATCTCCATATTTTTTTCATAATTATTGGTTTCTATATTGAAATAGGTTTCATAGAAACAAATATTAAATTGGAAATGGAAATAGAATTGGAAATGGAAGCGGCACATATACAAAACGCGTCTCTGTTTTTCAAGCAACATAAGTTTTTCGTAATAAACTTAGCTTAGTGTAATAATTTTTAGTTCATAAAATAAACGATGACATCTGCTACTCATGACAATTTGCCTTGGGTTGAAAAATACAGACCAGAAAATTTAAGTGAAATCTATGGTCAACAAGAAACTGTTCAGACCATCAAAAAATTCGCTGAAGATGGTAGGATTCCACACTTACTATTCTATGGGCCACCTGGTAGTGGTAAAACTTCTACCATTATTGCATTGGCAAGAGAAATTTATGGTAAAAACTACAGAAATATGGTTCTAGAGCTGAATGCATCAGATGATAGAGGTATTGACGTTGTTAGAGATCAAATTAAAAACTTTGCAAGTACTAGACAAATATTCAGTACAGGCTTTAAGTTTATCATTTTAGATGAAGCTGATGCAATGACAAATACTGCTCAAAATGCATTAAGAAGAATCATAGAGAAATATACCAAAAATACAAGATTTTGTATATTAGCTAATTATGCTCATAAACTGAATCCAGCTCTACTTTCAAGATGTACTAGATTTAGGTTTGCTCCAATCTCAAATCAAGCTATTTTTGATAGGGTTCAATTTGTTGTTAAGAAGGAAAAACTAAATATATCTGAAGAGGCAAAATCTGCATTGGTCACATTGAGCCATGGAGATATGAGAAAAGCCCTAAATGTTTTGCAAGCATGCACTGCAGGCCTTGAGAATGCATCAGATGAGATTGAATTAGATATGATTTACGAATGTGTGGGTGCTCCAAGACCAAAATCTATTGAATTAGTTTTAGATTCCATAATAAAAAACGATTGGGCAGATTCATATTCTACGATGATGAAAATCAGAAAAACAGAAGGTTTAGCGTTAATCGATTTAATTACTGGATTTGTTGAAACTTTAGAAAAATATGAATTAAAGCCAAAAACTAGAATAGAAATATTAAATGGTTTAGGTAATATAGAATATGGCATTTCTAGAGGAGGTAGTGATAAAATTCAAAGTACCGCTGTTATTGGTTGTATAAAGAACGCCCTCGAATATGAAGCTTAAATGTTTTATAGATGTATTGGTATCTTTCTAAATTATGTTAATATTTTATACTTAATTTTAGAAATTCAAAATAAAACTGTATTTTTCGCCTATAGAAACATAATTATATAGATATATTTTTTCTCGCCCAAAATATTGCAGTGCACGATAGAAACTTTTACATTATTGTAAAATAACCTGTAAATTAGTGTACATATTAAATAACCAGAAATGTCAGGTGCTATTGATCCCATTCAGGTTGAAGAAATTATGAAAAAAAGGAGGAGAGTACAAGATTTAGATGTTGATTCATATCTCCGTGTCAAATCGAACATATTGTCAATATTGGGTACGATTAAACAATGTAAAATTGATGAAATTTCAGAAGAACAATTGCAAAAATTACAAGATGAGTTTGAGTTTTATAAAGAACGGACCATTATCAACTTACGCTTGGACTCTGTTAAATATAGTATACTGAAAAATGAGTTTGATGGTTACGATGTCAAATTTAGAAGAAAGTTATTAGAATATTTGTCAAATACAGGTATCGAATATGAAGAATTAAAAAAAAGAATTGGTATTGCTAGAGATCTTCTAAAAAAGAGGCAAAAAATTAATATAACTATTCAAAAATTCTTGGGAGAAACTAAGATTATAAAATTATCAAGGAAAGAAATTGATCAATTGTTTGGTGATGACATCGATACTAAAGTTATTATTAGAACAGGTAAGTTAATTAAAGAAAATAAAGATGATCACAGTCTGGATGAATACGAATTTACATTTTCGAGGAGTAGTGCCTTTCAATCGACTTGCAAAGAGCTAGAGAAAAGCATTGACATTAAAATAAGAGAGTGTGAAAGTATTAGACTGAGAGTCGAAGAGAATAAAAATAAATGGCAAATGGTCAGTAAAAAGTTGGTTGAAATTTTACAAAATATAGGCAGATTTGATATACCATAATTAACTTAACTTGCTTAATAAATAGAATAAAACTTTATTTACAGGAATTTGTACAGAGAAACGAAATAACAATAAAACTGTAAAGACACAATAATTCTAAGCTGTCCTTTCATTGGTGTTTTCAGCACTGTCTTCACCAACAAAATCACTCTCGGCTTGTTTAATTTTATCCTGAATTAAACTTTGAACAACCGCAATTTCCTTAGAACCAGGAACAGTGATACCATTCTTTCTATATTCTTGAATACTATCACATGCATCTTTAAACCCATCTAAAGTGGCGCTTTCTTCAAAAACAGTATAATATTCAACTATATCCCTCAAACTACCAATATCTGTCTTACCTGCCTTTTCCACAAATTTTTCATATTTTAAGTTGGCGACGTATTTAATACCGTCCAAAAATTTTAAATCAACTTGAATCGACGTATCTAGGACATCAGGTATACCAAAAATGGCATATTGTAATCTCTCTAACTTGTCAAAAGATTCATTTGTTTCGACATTTTCTTCGGCTAAATATTTATCCTTAAATTCTTTTAAATATTCTTGGCCAACAACATTAAATTCTGATTGTGCATTTTTTAAAGATGATTCTCTTTCGGTTAAAACTTGTCTGATTGACAACATTGTCTGATTAATTTCGTTTTCAAATGCAATACATTCCTGAAGTTTCTGGCTTCCCATACCTTCATAAATAACTTTTTCTCTTAATATTTTGTTAAATTCTTTTAGACAAACATACCATAAGGCATGCAAATCTTCAAAAGACTTTCTTCTCAACTCAGGAACGGTCCATGCTCTACCTGAAAATGAGAGTTCTTCTGATTTTCTGACAAATTGTTTCTTGTGGAAAAATTGCCATAATGGATGGTCAGATTTGACAGTAATGTTATTTATAGTAGGAATAATTGGCTTTCTAAGTTGGAGGTTAGGTGT
This sequence comes from Kregervanrija pseudodelftensis, assembly GCA_030580115.1. Taxonomy (NCBI): domain Eukaryota; kingdom Fungi; phylum Ascomycota; class Pichiomycetes; order Pichiales; family Pichiaceae; genus Kregervanrija; species Kregervanrija pseudodelftensis. Next base: position 17,845 of record JAKTSJ010000039.1, read on the forward strand.
AATTCTGTAGCCCTTAGCTCTTGCTAAACAGCGTGATGTTGTACTAAATTTGGCCACTTGTTGTCTCATTTGGATTTATCCTCTTTTAATATTTAGCACTTTAAAAATGAACAGAGAATGAATATAATGTCCTTTCTGTGTCGACGAGCTTTAAAATTTTTCAAATTTCATTTCTAAACATCCGTGCACTAGATAACATTGCATTTTTAACGTCATGTTTTCTATTATTCTTAAACTTATCAAACATGATAAATACGAAATGCGTTTACTATTACAGTATGCTACTGCTAACACCATTTTAAGCCTCAATATTTATAAGAGTGTGCAAACAAATTCAAGTTTTCTTTTGAAGAAATTTTTTTCTACAAAAAATGATGATGGTGATGATGGGGCTACTAATACATTTTTCACTTTACCGTACCAGTTTCCAGAATCTAAGCCTGAAAATATAAAAGAAGTTGTAAAGCCTGTGAAGACCAGGATTCGTATTCCAAGACCAAATGAAATGCCTAGACGGCCGACTGTACCCGAATCAGATATTGAAGAAAAATTTATCAAAGGTGGATCCGGAAAAGGGGGCCAAAAAATCAATAAAACAAACTCAAAAGTTCAGTTAACTCATATTAGGACCGGTATTGTTGTTACTTCACAAGCTACTAGATCTAGAGATCAAAATAGAAAAATTGCTAGGGAAATTTTGGCAATGAAAATTGAAGAATTAGAGAGGGGACCCGAAAGCAGAAACCAAATTGTTATTGCGAGAAAGCAAATGGTTAAACAAAGGGCAAAAAGGAAAACAAAATCTAAATATAGAAGACTGGAAGATGAAAAACTACATGAAAAACAAAAGCTTGGAGATATTAGAAACGAAAATTTGGAAGATGCCAATAATGATGATGATGTGATTATTATTATTGAAGATGAAATTATCGGAAGGTAACCCAAGAAAGAACAATCCGCTTATATTATTTGGTTATGGACGTGAAAATATATATATCTGAAAGTGCAAATTTTTTTGAATAAGATTTATGGACAAAATAAAAACACGTAAAATTTGAATCAGAAGAAAAAACAAACCTTATAAATTAATGACTTTGCTCTTTTTAAAGGAAGCAACTTGTTTCTCAAAATTTTCCTCTCCGTGATAATTTTTTAATAATCTATTAAGATTCTCATCGTTTCTTTTTAGCCATTCTATACTTTTATTTGACCAAACTCCTGGCTCTATGCTTAACAACTCATTACCACCAGTTTCAATATATCTCAATAAAGAATTCACAATCAATTTTTTTCTAGAGTTACATCTATGCATTAGAAATAGCGCATAATAATCTTTAATACCAATTTTGATTAGTTTGGATGTAAGTTCCTTTAAACTTTCTTGTTCGGAACTATGCTCAAAAACTTGAACAACATCCTGTATAAATTTCTCTTTGTTTTGCATTTTTTCCAAGTCTACAGGTGTACGGCATTTTTCCCATATATTAAAAAATGTGGCCTCTTTAAATTCAATTGTTGGCTCATCAATAAATTTTTCAGTATTATTCTCCGTTTTTAGATAATTTTCTTCTATTTCATTTTCATTAATGTTTGTCTTATTTGAATCATTTGTATTTAATATTGCAAGTCTGTTTGGTTTGCCGTAAATTTTAAATGGGTTTTCGAAAACAAAATTCTTATCTTCCAACTCAGGATGTTCTGTGTATTCCAAATCTTCATCAATAAAAGAATTTTCTTGAGGGACATTCGGGAAATAAAGTCTTCTATCATCGTCCGTCTTTTTCATTTTTTTTCTAGCTTTCAACCATTCCTTGTTTGCAAGATTAGCAGCTAGTGGTTCTCTATTTTGCTTCACTTCAAGAATATAGTACTTTAAATAATTTGCGATACCAAAAAGAACCAAATAATTCTTATAACGTTGTCTCCATGACTCAGGCGTATGATTGTTGTAAATATTGCCAAACTTATCAAAAAAATTGGTCGGAAAAACCACTGTTTCATAACCCCTATCGTCCGTAACCAAATCTAGTTTTTGATATATTGTTTTACAAAGAATTAAATCTTCCGCTGCAGTGTATGGTCTCAATTTTAAATCAATGCGAGTGGTTTTCAGATAGTTACCATTTTCGTCTCTCAGCAATTTATGATTCTTGTCTGTTTGATAAACGTATCCAATTTTGTACTTTAAAGTTCTCACTCTCTCTCTTAATGAAGATGATGATCTTTGTCTATCTTTGAAAAATGGTAATTCAGAAATGATTTTATAGACTGTATGGCCTTTTATACCCATCCAAGGACGTTTTCTGAGTTCTTCAAATAGAACCGAATCCTCTTCAGCTGTAAAAAATCTGGCACCATGTGATAAAATGTATTGGCCGGAAGGAGTATAGTTAGTTAAAGCATATGGATTATCATCTATTGGTAAACCCACAGTATCGTTGGCTACGTGATCTCTTTCGCTACTATATTGATATGGCGTTGAATCTTGAACAAGTGGGGTGTGAATTAGATAATTAGCAAATTCCTGTTGCGATCCTCTATTTGCAGAATCTTGAATGACTTCGTAAGAATAAATATGTGCATTTTTCAAATCTTGAGGAACTTCAAATTCTTTACTTGAAATCACAATACAATTTTGTGAAAAATCATGAACAACGTTGCCGCCGTTATCGTTCACCATGGCAACTAATCTTTTACTGGAATCCAATGGAGGATATAGGTAAAAATTATACGGTTTGAAAGCAGTGTCAACAAATATATCCGTCTTTTCTTGCATTTGTAACTGTCTAATATATGATTCTACCTTATTTTTGGAAATGGCTATATTTGTTCTCGTGTCTATACAACAAATATTTGGTGTCGGTGTTGCGTCAGTTAAAATGTCAATTTTTGGCCTTTCGATTCCGTTATTTGATTCAGCTTCTATTCTAATATCCTATTAACCCTAATTAAAAATTACTGACAAGTTTGGAGCTTTTTTCAAACTTCTATGATTATTGATAAGTGATATTTAACGTGAGGTGTAAAGGGGAGGAGAAAATGTTGTTTTCATTTGCGAGAATCTTTTTTTTTGTGCGTTTCCAGCCACAGTTAATAGATAATTTAGCAAATATGGATCATGAATCCATAACACAGGATATTATTAATTACTAGTACTGATTCTAAACGCAGCTTATCATTGCGAATGGTATATTCACACAAACTAAATATTAACTTTATCTTGTAAAAAGTTTTGCGAAAGAATGCTAATCTTAAAATTAACGGTTTTTTTAGAAATGTAACATTACTATATCAGCGCCGTTTTCCTTTTTTGATATCGATATCTCTGGTGCTCAAACAAAACATAAGTAAACAAAATTAATCATCATAAACATATATGCCAAGAAGGTTAAATAGAGATGGCTCCAGAACTGAAAGCATTGGCAATCTATCACCACCTGCTAGAACACAATCAAGGGAAAGATCGAGATCAAGAGATCCTTCACCCTTCGCCAGAGAGTCTCGTTTACATTTGAATAGATCTAGAAAATTATCTCCTGCAAGATCGTTATCACCATTGAATATGATGAGAGGGAGAAGTGTATCTGACAAAACTTCTCTTGTAGAATTTTCAATGGGACAACCTAATAACAAAATTGCTAACGAAATACCTATTCTTGAAGATGATGAACTAGATGATGAATCTGAAACAAGACCTATTTTGCCTATCTTTGGAGATGAAGGGGAAGAAACTCTTAAAAGTGATGAAAATAAGGTATCAAAATCATTGTCAGAAAATCCGTTTATATTAAAAGAATCTAATTCTTTAGTTAAGGATAGAAAAAAAAGGATACAAGACGCAATTGAAGGTGATTTTGATAAAGAATTTTACAAGGATTCTAACAGGACTAATAGTAGTATGGTAGAAAGAAAACTCCGAGGAGAATCTCATCATTCTATTGAACGAGACTTGGGTATATCACAATCAAGTTCTGACGAATCTACAGATACAAGTGTTGAATCTTATTTAAATGATGATTTAGATAAAGATCACGAGTATACAGAAAGTTTTAACCTGGATAATCTAAATTTGCAAAAAAGCCATTTTAATAGTCACTTTGGTAATTTTTATCCGGAAAATTCATCTGTAAATAACAATATCAATTCAGAAAATGATAACTTCAATGTTTTTGACGATCATAAGGTTGCAGATTCAAGCGACGTCGAATCAATAGATACCAAAGTTCATGATAGTATTGCTTCTAGATGGTTTCATTTTCCTAAAATTTCCCTTGGCTCTCGTATTTCTAACAATGTGCAGCTCTCAAGTAAAAGCAAACGTAAGGATGATGTTGAATCAAAAATTTTATCTAATGGCATTTTAAGAGAAGCCGAAGGTTTGGTAAAAAAATATACCGAAAATTCGAAAGAAGAGTCTACCAGAAATCTAATCTCACCATACTTTCATGAATTTGATGAATTGGAGCCCTCAACTTCTAATGGCTCGATTAAAAAAGTTAGGTCTGGTGTTACATCTAATTTAATTCATCTTTATGATAATGATGCCCCTTATTTTTTTTCAGATTCAGACCTTGAAACTATCAATAACAATAGCGAAGACGCTGAAAGTATTGGGAAGTTCAAGAATAAAATAAAGAAATTGAATATGGCAAACAATACTAACAATAACAAAATTTCATCAATATTTCATATGGACAGAATAAGTAGCGAAGAGTCTTCAAACAAGATGGAGTTGCCTTCATTCAAAAAAGTGAATTCTAAGGAAAAGATTAATCTTAAAAAACAATTTAGAAAGAAAAAAATGCGTCGTAACACTGCTAGAATTACTGTTCATATTGCAGATTTGTTGCAACGCCAAAAATTTCTTCTTACTTTATGTAAAGCCTTTATGATTTTCGGGGCTCCAAATCATCGGTTAGAAGAATACTTGGGTTTAACAGCAAGAGTTTTAGAAATAGACTCAAGTTTTCTTTATTTTCCTGGAATTATGTTGGTGAGTTTTGGTGATCCAACAATGAGAACTACAGACATGAAGTTAGTTAGAGTTGGCCAAGGATTGGATTTAGGAAGATTGGATGAAGCACATGATGTTTATAATTCAGTTGTTCATGACCGTATGGGTGTAGAAGAAGCATCTGAAAAGCTAGAGCAATTGCTTGCTAGATCAGCCTACTTCAATAAAATTTGGATCGTCCTATTTTATGGAATTTCCAGTGCTTTTGTCATTATTTGGTTTAATGGTTCTTGGCTGGATATGATTCCAAGCTTTGTTTTAGGCGCACTTCTTGGCTTTCTACAAGTTTATGTTGCCCCTAAGAATTCTATGTATTCATCTGTTTTTGAAGTTGGTTCAGCTATATTATTGAGTTTTATTGGACGCGCTATTGGATCTATTGCAAATGGTAAGTATTTTTGCTTCAGTGCTGTTGTTCAAAGTGGTCTTTGTATGATTTTACCTGGTTATATTATTTTAAGTGGTGCACTAGAAATTCAAAGTCGTTCTATAGTTTCAGGAACTGTTAGGATGTTTTATGCAATTATTTATTCTTTGTTTTTAGGTTTTGGATTAACTTTAGGCTCTGCATTATATGGTTGGATCGATAAATCGGCAATTTCAACAACGGTTTGCAAATCAAATATCAAACCAATTTGGAATCTTTTATTTATTCCTTTTTTCACATTATTTATGGGTTTGGCGTGCCAGGCTAGATGGCATCAAATGCCAATCATGTTGACTATTGCGTGTGCAGGTTATACAGTCGATTATTTTTCTTCCTTGCATTTTGGGATCACCCAGTTTAATGCAGCTTTGGGTTCGTTCACTGTCGGTCTCTTAAGTAATTTGTATTCAAGATGGGGTAGACCATTTAGAAGGATCGGATATTGTAGTACTGCATTTACTTCAATGTTATGTGGTATTTTTGATTTAGTTCCTGGTGGTGTTGCTACTCGTAATGTTTTAGCCGCTGGTATTATTCAATTAGAAACAGAGAAGAATAGCACTTTGAGTTCAGCATCGAATATTTTAAGTGACAGCACTCTGACTTTTGGTATTACTATGATCGAAGTTGCAATCGGAATTACTGTGGGGTTATTTCTGAGCTCAATTGTAGTTTATCCGTTAGGTAAAAAAAAAACTGGACTTTTTAGTTTATAATTTTTATATGTAATTTATAATCTAGATTGTATTTCTAATTTTTGGGTTAACCTTATTTCAAAAGTCTCGTGCAAAAAAAAAATGCTAATAGTTTCCAATTTTTTGTTTTGGCATATACAGTTTACCTAAGGTATTTAATTGCTAACATTGAGCTATTTTTCAATAGAATTGATCCTTTAGTTATGACCTTGTATCAAAGGATGGAATAGCATTACTGGATATCTATACCTTGAACACAGTTTTAAGTTAAGCGACACAAGCAGATTTTCACCCAATACCTTCTCTGGCCTAACTACAAACATACCCTTAAATTTAGCATTAACTTATTTTATCGAATCTACGCTCTTGCAATCTTCGAATGGAACAAAATTTATTGTCATACTAAATTTAGGTTTTGATATCAATTTTCTGGCAGCAAAATTGAAGTCATAACATTTTCGGTTATGATGTTTTTTGGAAAAAAATAAACAGTTACAATTCGTTGTTGTTAAATCCTGACATATATGCTTAGTTAGGATTTATATAAAAAGTCCAGATTTAGCTAAGGATATAAATCATCATGGTGGTAATTAAATTATGAGATAGATTACTACAACTTTCTGTATATTTGTATTATCGAATAATGTAACCTGACAACTACTTTTATGGTAATATTCATCACGACAGGTAGTATATTACAGAGCATACTCCGTACTGATACTATAATGGAGATTGATCCGTAGTGCTGATTTGCAACATACCACAAGCATGAAAAAAATTAAGTTGGAATCTGGAGCAATCGTTAGGTAAAAATTCTGATCCTCATGTTAAGACTACTCGAAGACATACAATAAAAGCTTTAAAAAATATAGAGACAAAAACGAGTTACCTCCTGCTGAATTGCGTTTAATTCCAATGATGGTTGGTTGTTGGGTCATCCCTGTAAATTGTTTTCATTTGCTTGGTCTTCCTATCCGCATATTAGTTGGGCAGGTCCATCTTTTTCAGGTCTAGCCTGTGGTTTTGGTTTCAATTGCTTATATGATCTTGCAAATAATTATATTGTTGATTCTTATCAACATTATGTGGCATCACCATTAGCAGCTAAAACTTTTGTGAGATCGATTTAGGTGCTTGTGTTCTATTGTTCACCATTAAAATGTATCATAGGTTAGGTTATGAATGGGCTTCTAGTTTGATGGGCTTTATCTCTTTAGTTTGCTGTTTTATACCATTTTTATTCTACATCTATTGAGCTAGAATTAGAAGATGGCCTAGATATGCCTATGCTCCTAATAATGTTAATAATGAGGGTCATGATAGTTCAGATGATAAAACTTTAGAAAAAACATCCACTTAATAACAATGCTTCAAACCATCCTTTAGTATTTTTTTTTTCTTCAATCCTTATATCTCCTTTAATTAGAAGCAATGAATTCAAAGTACCTGGATCCGACAATAGTTCATGCAAGGCTAATTCATTTAATTGGATATCATGATGTTGTCTGGACAAAAATGAACAATTATTATTAATTACAGTTAAATCCGAGCTAACTATATATAAACAGCCTGTTCCTAATTTTGAGTTTCTACTTGTTTTGCAATCTTTTTCTCTTTCCCCATTGAAAAAGATACCTTTCTATAAAAATTAGATACAAAATTAGTTATGCTTTGTTATATATTGATCAATATCTTCTGATTTTATAACGATCACACAACTACCAACAATCAGTCTTAACTTATCTATGTAAGAGACCACATTTGTAATAGTCCCTTCTTTAAATGTTATACGAATCATCATGTATGCTAGTCGGAAGTTGATGATTACATTTGACACTTCACCCTACTGGAGGACATCTGGCATTTCAATATATAAATCTATCAGACGACTGGTTAGCTTCCTGGATACCTTCTACCTTAATGTACAGTGTAAGTATAAGTTATAGCATTCAACACTTAAGTATACTCTTATTTTATATTCACCAATACAGACTTATTTGCCTCATGGCACCCCCCTGGCTTTAACTAAAAAGTCTCAAACAATAAGTTAAGTACAAGTCACTTACTATTGATTGCTAGTGCTAATAATTAGTTAGTCGTGATTTTTGTTTTATGAACTATTTGCTAAATTATATTGATAGAATATATATGGAAATTCTCCCTCAGAATAATTTCTTATTGATTATATAAAATACAAATTACAAGCGGAATCTTTCTTATACTTGTTTAAATTCGGCCATTCCAACAGTTAATCTTATTTTAATGCCCAAGTCTTGTAATGTGACTTCTATTAGAACAAAAAAAAAAAATTACATTAAAATCCTACTCCTCCCCTAGAGTGAAGTGTTATATGTAATTATCTACTTCCAACATGATGATTAGTGTAGGAACATTAATGATATGTTATGAGTTAAAGACATATTATGACATTAATTTTGTTCTATGACTATGTAATTACAAGAACATAATATTATTACATCAGTAATGATCTAATCTATTACGTAAGATATTAATTTATCTTATCAGAGGCTTAGCAGTTGAACTTATCGGTGTTAAAACAAGATTAACATTGCTATTGTCAATGAGCTTATATTTCATGATGATCATTGTCGCCACAGTCAATTATCCACAATTATTGTGGTAAAAATTGTTATCTATAAGAATAAGTAGTTTTCCACTTTATTTTGTATATTTTATATATCTTGTTTTTAGTTCTTTTATTTGAGGATTCATATTATTAAAATAATACTATAAAGTAAATAGTTCATAAGACTCAAGTCACACCCTTATTCTAAATTAGCTATTACCAACTACGGTAAGTACTGTTTCTTTATTGACAGTTCTAAGACCTCTTAACTGAGGCTAGAGAGGATATCATGTGGCAAGTCTACTTGTACTGGTTATTAATATAACTGTGCCTAAGGTAGAAGATATGCAGGTTAGCTAACCCGTCCTCTGATAATTAGGATACATTCACGGGAGGAACGATTACATATGTGGTCCCGTAGATAAGTAAGTGGAAACTTACTATTAATGATTGTATAATCGATTTTAGCTCAGAAGTTTTCAAGACAACATTTAAGCTCCAATTGAATTTTCAAAAAAACTAGTGTAGTGGTTATCACTTTCGGTTTTGATCCGGACGACCCCGGTTCGAATCCGGGTACAATCTTACAACATTTATGCCAAAGGAAGGCTGAGTTTTTTTTAAAAACAATCACCACCAGTATATATCCTTATATAATTTCGTTATTATTGTTCAGGCTTAAGAAATTCTTTTTCTTCTGATAAATAAAACTTGTCACAGGAAGGGCAAAATTAAGAACAAAGCGCGCATTTAATCATTCTCTTAAACCCATAATTTTCAAACCTATTTTGAAAGGAATAAGATCAAGAATAAAAGTCCAAAAACATATTAAAGCAATAAATACTGAGAACTAACGTGCTTTACCAAATTTGATAAAATCGAGTTGATTTTAATCATTTTTAATCATTTAAAGCACAATTTCCTTCTATTTGGACATTATATTACCGTAAGATCTAGAGAAAAATAATAGAAACTTTCAGATGCTTCGTAAATAAACATGCAGATTAAAAGAGAAAACGTGCTTAGTAGAAATAAAGGAGTTTTGTTGGTACAGGAACATATGCTATATCATGCTGATTAAATTTGCTATTAAGACGCTGATTACTTATTGGTTTCGTTTAAACGAATCTGTCAGTGTTATCGTTATTGAACTGGACAAACATTTCGATGGTTGCTTTGTATAATGATAGGTAATATCTCTTTACTGTTTTATACATTATCTTGGTTTTATAGCTTTTTTCCGAAAAGAATCGATTATTAAAAAATATAATTCACCAGGCCTTAGTCTCACTTAAATTGAATTAGCTAATATTACCAAGTTCAGAACTTTGTTCTTATCTTACCGGTACGAATTTTAAATGGGTAAGAAAAAAAAACACGTCGAAAAATAATTTTTACTAAAAGAAAGAAAACAATTATACGCTTATGGAATTGTTAAGCAACTTAAGCTGAAGGCGTGATATTTTTAGGAAAGCCAACCATCATGATATTATGTAAAGTGGCGATCACAGAAATATAATTATAATTCTAAGAAAAACATCTGGAATCATAATTGGTAGGAAATTATATGCAAACCCAGTATATGTAAATGACAATGAAATCACTCATTCCAATTGCAGAACTCCAGTAAAAAAGTTCAATATTGAATTTTGATTGGAAAAATTCGGTGGGGAATTATTAGCACAAGGTAATGGTAGAGATATCCAGATACTGTTATCGATTCAAATTCAAATAAGGAAACGTTGGATAGGCTATTGTTCAGGTTCGAATTATCAACATTGTCAAAATTAATTTAGAAGCAGATAGTCTTGGAGCATTTATGGTAAGTATAATACTATAAACAGAGAAATCTGGGTTTTAAAACATTTATGCTTTTCTAAATCCAGCTTCTCGCTTATTATAACAAGCCTCAAATGCTCTATACTGCGTGCAATATTTCCCGATAGCCGTAAAATTTAAATAAAACGAGTGAGCAGTTCTACTTATTTTATTAAGAATAGGGCAAAAACAAATATTAGCTTAATATGAATCATAAATTTAAATCTTACGACACAAAAGTATAATATAGAAGAATCCAAAAAAAATTCTTTTTTCCAGTGTTTAAAAAGCTTTTAAAACTGTCACTTAAGAAAATTTACTTACTGAGACATTCTTTCCAAATAAATAAGATATTGAAAACACAGTAGCATACATTCAAGAAAGCCCTTTAACAGAAGTATAAATTCAGTAAGTCAGTCTATTTATCAATTTTAAGCAAAAAAAAGATTTATAAAGGGAGGCAAAAATAGTAATTAATTTTTCAGAGAATTGAGAATAGGGTGGACATGTTTTCAAGATAAAGAATAGCACCGAAAAAAATTCCATTATCAATTGCTTCTTTTGAACAGAAAGTAGTACAGAATTTGTTTTCATATAAGTATGTCGCATTTTTAACAGTGGCATCTACGAACCGTATATAAGAATTAAATACATTATTATAACTATAATATTTTTATGTGGTTGGAACTTTGAAGAACAACTAAAATTGGTACTTATACCCTTCTCCGAACTTCAACACTGAAATCGATTTTTTGCTCAACTTTTGCTTTTGATTTTTCTATTTTATTTCATTATTTTAAAAGTGTTAAGAAAAGAGTTATTGAAATAGCACTTTTTATGGTACTGCAAAGTTTTTTCTAAATTTAGCTAGTCAGTTACGACCCTTAATACTATAATAGAAACAAATGGAGAATGAAACCTATTGACTAGTTGGACAGTATTTGAATTTAATGGAATGCCATTTGATCTAAAAATAATGATAGTTGACTACAGAAGTACAGTAATTCCTTATTCTGAATGTTTCAAAAAGATGTGTGAAAATAATATGGAATTGAAGGTATGAAGTGTGCTATAAGAATGCAAGCAACATAAAATTTGTTAATATATATTCTCTGTAGGCTATTCAAGGCCAAGTAAATTCATCAAATAAGTTACATCACATTAACACTCATAAGACCAAAAAATTTACGAGTTGTAACTGCCCGATGACTAATAAGAGTTTAGGCGTTTAAATTTAAAAACTCAACTTCATAAAATAGAACATCTGGAATATTTGACATATAATTATTGATGAGTCTTAGAAATAACATTACCACATTATATGATTGAAATTTTATAACTGAAAAATTTGATAGTTATCTAATTTATAATTAGTTAGTCGAAAAATTAACTGATTTTTTTTGCGGAATCAATAAAATTAGAAATAACTAGACCTATTTTATTATTATAGGCAAACAAATAAGTTTTTAAATATTAACGAGTATGGTAACAAGCCTTTTTTCAAGGCGTTGAACGCCAAACTTTGCTTGAAAATTTCTATTTTAACTAGTTGTGGGAAGTGCACAAGCAGTAGACTGAAATTCGGTGATTACAAAATTTTTTTCTCGTGAGTTTTTGTATCAGCAACTTTTTCAAGGTTTTTTCACTCCTTCCAAGAAAAACCGAATTTCGAGACTTCTCAAAATCATATTATATGTAAACAGAAAACATATATAGATCTGTTTAAATCCAGTAATGAATGTATTAAAATTTTATGAAGCAGACATCAATTGTAGATTACTGTAAAATGCAGTATACATGTTACTGCATCAAAAAAAGTTCCGAATAAGAAGATAATATATCTACCTTAAATTTCTCTAAATATAAACTATTTTATAGAAGAATATATATATATATATATAAATAGATGAAGAAACACAATTAATAAGAAATATACAAAATAAATAATATAAAATAACACAAGCATCCACAAATATATAGATGTTACAATAATATTAATAATAACAGCCAAGAAAATTTCTCTATTCTAAGTTGTAAACAAGTTTTTCTATAATAGGAATTTAATTAATAATGAATTATGATTTTTCAGCAGTTTCTAAGCTTGAATGATATTGCTGTGAAGTAGAAGATAATGAACCATATTGTGGCTGAGATCGAATTTGTGATGGGACTTGAGGTTGGTTTTGTGTTTGAGATTGCGGCTGGTTTTGCGTTTGAGACTGGGATTGAACTGGTGTTTGAACTTGAGGTTGTGATTCTGATTGCCCTTGCGATTGCGCTTGTGATTGTGATTGTGATTGTGATCGTGATTGTGCTTGTGATTGAGGTGGAAGCGTTTGGGGTTGAGAGGATTGTTGCTGGTTTTGAGGATTTTGTCCATAATAATTAGGGTAATAATATGATTGTTGAGGCTGCTGAGTACCATAATATGGATACATCATTGGTAAAGATGAAGAATTATTTTGATAATTTGTTTGCGGTTGTATTGACTGTATTTGAGGTAATGAAGGTTGATTGGGAGATCCTGAATTTGATCCAGGACTGTTTGATCCGGTCTGAAGTTTATCTTCATTATCTTCGGCTGAAAGATTTGAATTCAAAGATATTTGACCAACACGATAAGTTGGAGTACCCTGTTGAATAACCTTTTTAATATCTTTAACAAATAAAGGATATAATAAATCTGCTGTATTTTCTCTTTGAGCCATAACTAGAGCACGTTCAAATGGAATCCAAACGCCTTTAAGATGCATTGAACCAATTTTTACAACATGTCTCGTCTTTTCTGCTTTAAGTATACCATCACGACGACCACGAGTCATTTTAGCAACATTAAGTAACTTTGTACCATTAATCATATTATTATCAGCTCTACGAACAACCGAAACACCATTTGCTTCAACTTGATAACACAAAGTCTTTTCATCTTCCCACATTGTGGTTGTAATTTTGGGTCTAATACCAGGCGGCTGAATTTGACCTGCGATTGGACTTAGAGAAGAATATGAACTATTCGAATTATTTTTAGCTGAATTTTTTGAATTGGCATTCGCATTTGAGTTCGTTGGTGGAACTTCGGAACCATACAAAGGATAACTTATTGGCTGACCTTGATACGCTCTAAAATTTAAAGGCGAAGAATTTGAGTAAGAATTATAACATGGATGAGCTTGAGAGTATTGCTGATTTGGATCTTGCTGAGAGTAATAACCATAAGAATTCATATAAGAATTTGAATTCTGTTGTTGCGGTTGCCATTGTTGAGATTGAACTTGATTTTGTGATTGGGGTAAAGTACTAGAAGATATTGATGGCCTTTGTAAATTTTGCTGGATGTCTTGAGGATATACGTTAGCATTTGCCTGACTGCTATAAGGATAATTACCAGAAATCGTAGCACCATAATTTGAAGAATATTGTTGAGGCTGAGATTGGGGTTGGAGCGGAATTTGGGACTGAGAAGGAACAGAAACCGGAACTTGAACTTGAACTGGAACTTGATTTTGGTTTTGGTTTTGGTTTTGATTTTGATTTGAATAAGCCCGATTTTGATAGGAGACGTAATTTGTCGAGGGATACATACTATTTGGTGGATATGACGACTGATAAGGGTATGCTGCATTTGAGGTATAAGCCGGTTGATATTGGGATTGTTTTGTAGAATCTGCAGTATTTTGTTGAGAAAGTGATGCTTGTGTTGAGATTGTAGGTGTTGTCGAACTATTAGCATTCGGTTGCTGTTGCTGTTGCTGTTGCTGTTGCTGTTGCGGTTGCTGTTGGAGTGGAGTTTGCTGTAACTGTTGATGTTGCTGTTGCTGTTGATGTTGCTGTTGCTGTTGCTGTTGCTGTTGCTGTTGTTGTTGTTGTTGTTGGTGCTGTAACTGTTGTTGTTGGTGCTGCTGTGGCTGCTGCTGGTGCTGCTGCTGTTGTTGCTGTTGGTCTGATTGTGAATACATGGAATTAGGCATTGCATATGTTAATGTATTATTAGACGGGTTCATGATGTACAATTTTTGATTGAAAAATACACAAATTCCAACAAGAGAATTTTTTTAGAACAAAAAATCCTGGAAGGAAAAATTAGAAGGTGGATTTAGTATGATATAAATAAGTTAAGCCAAGCTATATGTAATACAAGTTAACTCGTAGCAGGGTCAAATGAGTTTTTCCAAATATTGAACAATAATGTTTATAAATGGGTCAATGTGACTTGTAGATCGGGAAGACTGAGAGGCGTGATCTGTAATTTGCTGATCCCAAAGACGGACAACATGGAAGTGCACCGTGCTGCGCTTACGGTCAGAAAAAAAATTATTTTAAATTGTTGTATACTTATATACCTTCTGGGTTCCCTTAATGCCTTTATCAGGCCGTGCTTTCATAATAAAAGCCCAACATTTTTGCCCGAATTTCATATTATTATTTAATTTTGAAAAATTGTTAATGTTTTAATGTTTTTGGAACGATGTATGTGTCTTTATCTCAATAATACATATCTTTTTTACGTATATCACTTACAGATAATATTGATTTTTTTTTAACAGGTGTGTGAGATCAAGATCAAGATTAACACAAGACTAACGATACTTAAATCCGTGGAAACGTAATTTTTTTCAAACTCATCCTTTTTTCTTTTAACACTTTTTTATTTGTTAGCATACCTTTATTTTTAAGAAGGCCTGTCTGTTCCTTCAAAAATTTTCATGTTTCTACCCTCCCCTACTTGTCGGTAATAACAAGCTCTGAACAATAAATTCCAAAGATTGCACTTGAAACATTGCATGGACTAATTTAATGGTCCAGAGGCATGCTAGCAGCATGCACAAATCAGGTAATTATGATTGTAAAGTGATTTATTCCGCATAAGCCCGAAGGCATTTTACTAGAGGCCTTATAAAAGTATGGAAAAACATCCTGCATAGATGCGTAAATCTACCAGATTTTGAGGTATTTGGCAGAAAATTACCATGTTTTTGTTTCATGAGGACTTGTGTCTATATTCTACGTATAGTTTTTATGGGCTTTATTTGAAGAACGGTGTCAGCCTTTGTCTCTTATTTCTGCATTTTATGTTTAACTAGAAGTTGTCGTTTTAGAGCTTACGTACTACGTAATATTTCGTAATTAGATCTAAATGACCCTCAATCAAAAACAGTGTTGCTAAACACATTATACATCTTCCAGAAACATCACAATCTGCAGATGTACAAGTATACATCTGCAGAATTACAAATTAAAATTTTTTTTTCATGTTTATTATGATCGCGTTCGGTTGTAAAAATTAGCATTATGATCCATAGAACATCTTATCCGATTGTCGGTTAGTGTTGCTGTCTTTCCATATTTTGAAAAGAAACATTATATTTCAACTTTTGAGGGCATTTTATTCACTCATTTCTTGCCTTATAGAAGATGATGCAAAAAAAACACAGAGCTCTCACTCAAAGCATATGAAGGCCGAAATGCTTGCTCGGATATCAACAAAGATTTCTGAGCTCATTCTACTTTTCCTTTGTTTAAAACACGCATAAATATGCATGAAGTTAGTACTATAGTTGGGAATGATTTGTATATTGATTTTACGACAGTATTTATACTACAAAGAGTAGAAAGCTGTCGCGGTGTTCCATAATGAAATTAGGTGTAAAAAAAAATATTCAACTTGAATTAGAGTTTACGGGAAGATCATCCATAACGATTACGTTGCTATAATAATAGGTTGATATTCTTAAATATTTTATATTTTCCGTAAAAGTTTTTTTTACCAAAATCTCCATAAATATGTACATAATTGCTTACGTTGCGTATTGCTTTGAACTAACCTAACATAAGCAATGTTACTTTACGCCACTTTCTTATTACGAATGGTTTCTATATTTAACATTCTCCTGGTATAAAAAGTAAATTATAATTTTATATTGTAATACTATTATATCGCTATACAGAAAAAATAGTAAAAAGAACCTTAAAACGTTAGGCTGAGTAATTAATCTTACGACATTATTAATCCTTATTATTAACCTTAATAATTTTTCCCATTCTGGGCAGATGAGCAAATTATTAAATTTCTAATTTTGAAGATCCAAATTCGCGATTCCATTCCTTGCTGGTGTTTTACTATTCAGAGTCATAGGTGAAAATTACTATGTAATCCATAATCCTAGAAAAAAAAAAATTATAATCATTAAATATAATTATTTAGCAATCAAAATCAAACTTACATTATTAATTTTAGTTAATTGTAAAACGTGACTAAACTTGTTAAGAAGTATAGAGCTTCATGTACTAGTAATACGAGTTTTAAATTCGTATGATCACTACATGCGTATACCAATACGAGCAGCTAGTATATATGCTATAGTTAAAAATCTTCTTCAACATGCGATAATGTGTGGAGCTATTTGCATTTAATCTTCAGTTCTAATAATTCACAGTGATTGTAATTTTGACGTCGTTTAGTTCAGCTCGATACTTACAGGCATTTGAAAAAAAAAACAAATAAACAAGAAACAGAAAACAAAAAAAAAGATTTCTATGTGCAGGAAACCACGTATTGAATCCTGTGATCTCGAAATTCACATTAGCTTAACATGAAAAGACGCGAGAGATCTACAAGCGATTAATGTAACATGCAAGATTTAAATATATTCATAATGCATATCTCTACATATTAACGGTGGTCGTTAAAATGATTGGTTATATAATTATATATATTTTGAAATTTGTTTCAATTCCCTGATTCTATCAACTATTACAGTCTTTCAAAAAAGCAGTAAACTAATTTATAACCAAATTTTAAATCGGAGATTATTTTCTCACCTCTTTTATAACCATTTACCTCGCAAACTTTTTTAATGATATCTTCATCATTTTCATCACATATGACCATGGTAAATCTACCCGGTTTCAAAATTTCAACAACTCTATTCATTGCATCGTTTAAATTTCCTAATGGGCAGTTGGTTTCAAATGATGCATACGACCAACCCCTTTCTGGTGTTATATGTAGGGTATAATAATATTTATCCTCAAGAATTGAATTTGATGAGAACCCACAAGGAGTAAAAGCAAAGGCATCGTGCTTGCTTTGGATATCACCATTCTTTGGTTTGAAGATTGAATTTAAACCCGATTGATTCATCATAGATTCGCCTAAAATATGCCCAGCATCATCGGTGTCTGGATTCATAGTTTCCGGTAAATTATAATGCGAAAGTTGAAACTGTGAAGCAGTTTCTGAATCTAAATCTGTCATTAACAATTCCAAAGTTAAATCAGGTGGTATCATCAAGTCAGCTGATAAAGGATAAGGTGGCGATGGAGGAGAAATAATTGGCAACGAATTATTTGTACCATTTATATATAAGTGCCAGTGGTCATCCGAGGTATCACCTAAAACATAAGTTTTTGAATTTAAGATTGGGAAATATTTATTTAAAAATGCAGTTTCATTGGACCAATTTTGATGAATTTCATTTTGTCTATGAGGAAACATAAACGAACGATGAGAATAAAAAACACGATAAACTTCAAATAAAGAATCAAACTGGTAATTGCAATATTTATTAACTAGTTCTAAAAGTTTCGATAAGCAAAAAAGGGTTGTTGTTGTACCACAAGTTTTAAGTATCATTTTGTGTGGATAAACAAATAATGAAGATTCCGATAATAAATATGCATCTAAAATTGGTGAAAATTTTTTCGAAAGAATTTTACAACTGACCAAATCTAACATAGCTTCAATATCTGATAATGGTATATCTCTTAAACCATTTTTTGGCCAGTTCGAAGGTAAATTGTTTTCAGAAGGAGCAAACCAAATTTCAAGTAGTTTTTCTGGGCCTTCAAAGGCATTTGTGGAATCCAAATTGACTGAAAGTTCATGGTCTATATAGTCAAGTGTATTATTTGAACCTTGATATTCTTCCAATTCATGGTGGCTTTTAAATATAATAGAAGGTGTCATTTTGAATATGGGGTTGTATAAAAGAATGAGAGTATGAAAGTAGAAATCTATGAATGTATATATATGAAAGTTATCCAGGTTTAAGTATTGTTGGAGTTGAAATTATTGATTTAAATGACATACGCCGTTCTTTGGATGAAACTTGAAAGATGAATTGTAACTAAGCTGAAAACTATAGTGGCGATAAAAGCACCAATGAGTAATAAGACCTATATATATATATATAAGACTAACGAATATATAAATATATATATTATATATATATAGTTATTTTAATGAAGAGGCGTTTAAATGTGAGAAAAAAGAGGAAAAAGTATGAATAAAATTGAAAATTTTTCTAGCTGATTGGAAAAATGAAGTAAAATAAACAGTTTTCAATTCCTATTTAGGAAAATTAGGTTTTAAGCTCATAGGGTTAATAAAAATAGGTTACGATATGTATGGTGGTGTGCTAACACAAGCAAATTTTTACTCAGCGTCAGCCAGGGATCCGCAGATAAGAACTACATGTACAGATGAATTCATTTCTCTCTCTCGATGTGAAGAAATGATGCTAGAATAGAAATTGTTTGTTTAGGTTGAAGTACTTTGGACCTTGGATGGAAATGGACATCGGTGGTGAAGAATCCGCGGTGGGCAATCTTTAGGATTGCTGCGTTTTCAGCGCAAAGGCCGGGTAATACATAGCATGGTTGAGCTTTCAGTTTCTTACCGAAGATAAAATGAATCACAAAATATTAGTTCAACATAGAGGAAGATGATATGAGGATATAAAGATATACGGGCAGAAAAGGGTGCATAAGATAGATTAAAAATTAGCTAAAACCAGAGGATATATCATTTGAAGGTCAAATACCACGAAATAATTTCGATCACAGGCCGAATATTCTACGTGAACAAAGATTATAAGCTAGTAATTATCATCTATAAAAGTTTTAATGTATCCGGGGCATGAAGCATTTAGATCACGACTAAATATTTAAATGCGATAAACCAGGACTGGTATTTTATCTCGAAAAGAGTCAATTGTAATACGGCCAAGTATCTGCAAGCTTTCGTCCCCAGAACGGGGAATTGAAAGCACAGATTGAGAACATAATGCCTCTTGGTGTATAGAAAAAAAATAACGGAGGCATAACGAAAAGTAAACTCTTCTACCTCCTAATAGGACCCATTTCTGTGGTAATCAAATTGATGAGAAAAGAAAGATGATTATTTAGACTGTAGAAAATGGAAAAAGCTGGTTGAAAATTTTGTAGTGAGGTTTTTCAAAATTTGTTGTTACCCGGCCGCTAATATTCAATAAATCGAGTCTTGTTTTTTTTTTTCGCACAGGGTAATACTGTATAGGTGTTACTTAGTTTACATTTAAACATATATTTACAATTATATAAAGTGATTAATTATTCTTTAGCAACAGGCACAACAATTATTAAAAATGAGTGTTGGATCAGATAAGGAAATTGATACAAAAAATATTGGGAGCAAGATTGAAAATGCAGAGTCAGTCAAAGAAGAATACATAGAGCAAGATGCAAATGATGATGATTATCTGCTGGATAAGGATGAATCAGTTGTCGTTGAGGAAGAAGACGATGATGATGATGAGGATGAAGACAATGCCGAAGAAGATGTGGAAGAGGAAGATGATGACGATGAGGGAGACGCTGAAGCTGAAATTGAAGTCGACGCTGATGCTGATCCTGAAGTCAAAGACGAAGATGACGACGGTGAAATTTCAAAAAATGAGGATGCCGAGGAAAATTCATATGTGCCACAAACAGCTCCACGTTCAAATTTGAAAAGACAAAGAAAAATAGATCATAGACGAACTAAAAAGAAAGTAAAATCAAATAATGTGGACGAAGAATCAATTGTAGTTGAAAATGACGAGGTTGTCACCCCTGATGATCCAAAAGGTGATACTAAAATCACAGAATTAGGTGTTTTACATGGGGGAAGGCAATTTCGTATCAAAACTTTTAAAGTTAGAGATAGAGGTGATAGAATATATGCAATCTCAACAGATTGTGCGCGTACCATAGGTTATAGAGATTCTTATTTCCTATTTCAAAAGCATCCAAATTTATTTAGAGTTCGTGTGGATGGTGAACCAAAAATGGAATTAATTAATAAAGGAGATTTACCAGGAACGTTCAAAACTAGAGCTGCTTATTTAGTTACAGCTAGATCCATATTTAAAGAATTTGGTGCTAGAATTATTCTAAATGGTAGACAAATTATTGACGATTATTATGAAGATAGAGCTAGAGAAAATGGTGCAATTGAGGGTGCTCCCATTGGCGTCACTTCAAATTCACTTGCAAATTCACCACATCAAAGTTTGTTGGATAAACAAAGAAGTATGGCTGCTTTAATGTCCAATACTAGAATGATGGAAACTGCAACAAGTTGGATTTATGATCATGCTGTTAAATGTAGACAATTTGAAAGTATGCTGCTTTATGATAGAATGGAATTATGGAGAAATAAATTAACAAGAGATGTTTATACAGGTGTCAGTCTCGCTCCTTCTACTTCTCAACCAACCATTTGTAAAATCAAGAAGATGAAAAGCAGAAATAAAGAAGATGAACGCAGGCTAACTTTTGATACTGTCATAGGTGGTAGTTCTGTTTTTAAAACGGGATTAAAAGATATTCCTTTAGAAATTTTTGATGGTGTGGTTGATCCTGATGTTTATGAGGCAATATTAAAACAACAAAAATTAGAAACGGAGGTTTGATACGTTTGCTTCTTGAATATGCCATAATTTTTTTTTCATATACTGTACCTTTATCATAATTTTTGTGTATTATTAACCTTTTAAACCAAGAAAAAAAAATTTTTTTTTGAAATAAAATTGGACGGGCGCCTCAATATTACTTAGGACGCGTTTGTAACATGAATATTTCATATTTCATATTTCATATTTTGTATTTCTGCATGTCATTTACTCTCGTTTTAATTTCACCACAAATTGAATATGACGGGGAGTTTTGTTAATACATCAAATGAAATTACTCCGACAATGTCTGTAATAGCTGGATCATTATCGGGATTGATTGTCAGGTTTTTAATTGCCCCGATTGATATAGTCAAGATACGACTTCAACTTCAGAAAGATCCCGTGAAATACCATTCAATAATCAGCACATCACACTCAATTTTTAAGAATGAGGGTATTCGTGCTTTTTGGAAAGGGAATGTTCCAGCAGAACTAATGTATTTAGCTTACGGTGGTGCACAGTTTACATCATTCACCTTTCTATCAAGTTTATCTGAACAGCTAGAAAACGAACATAATTTGAAAATACCACATGCTGTACATTCTGTTTTAGTGGGATCAATTTCCGGATGTACAGCTACTTGTATATCCTATCCGCTGGATCTTCTTCGGACTAGATTAGCTTCAAATGATAAAAGAGGTTTTAAATCGCTTGCCCATGAAGTACTTAGAATTACTAAAAATGAAGGTATCTGTGGCTTTTTTGGTGGTGGTGCTGTGAGTATGATGTATGTTGCAGCATCTACTGGAGTAACATTTGGAACATACACATATATGGTTGATAAAACTGCTGGCACTGGATGGGAGTCAATATCGGGTGTGACTGCAGGTGTGTTTTCTAAAATGATTGTTTATCCTGTGGATTTGGTGAAGAGAAGATTACAAATGGGTTATAAGTTGCGATTTAGGGAGATTGCTTGTTCTATCTTGAGAAAAGAAGGAATCAGAGGATTATACCATGGATTAATACCTGCATTGGTTAAAAGTGCTCCTACAACAGCAGTTAGCCTATGGACTTATGAATTTTTCATCAAATATTTTAAAACACTTTAATTTATAATTATACTATGATGGCATAGTCGTAATTCTCTAAGTAATTAACAATGATTTTTTACAATACAATATACTAAATAATTTTATAAACTTCACATAATTTTAAAACGAATAATCTTGTAGATAACCATCATCACCATACAACTTATCCCATTTTTCAAATTCGAGGCCAAGGTCGCCTTTGAATCTTTTCTTAGTTTCACTATCTAATAATTTAGCATAACTCCAATCTAAAAAGTCTTCCATGTTATAACTATACTTGTTAAAATGTTGTGTAAAAATCTTTGCCAAGGATGAGACGTTTGGATGATAATGGTTAATCATACAATGTAATTCCCAGATTGATGATCCAAGTGCTTCCGTTTTGGAAGGATCAGATTCAGTTTCATCAAAAGGATCAATATAACTTTCGTCTTCATTTGCCGTTGTCGTGGTATGAACCAATAACATACATGTGGGATGTCTTTTAAACAAATTGTATAAAAATGGTATCACACATATAATTCCAGCCGGAGGGGCAGTCAAAGACAGTCTGGCCAATCTTTTAATGAATGAAGCAACAATTGAAGCCGGCAAATGCGTGGAGCTCATAAATATATCAAGTAGACGGAAAAAACGGGACTTGTAATTCAAATGTAGTAAATCTGGCGTTAAAATTGCATATAAATTTGTATAGAAATCGGGATATTCTAAATTATAAGATTTCATTAGTTCCCAAAGACCATTTAATGCAAGGATTGATATTGAAATATCTTTAGTTCTAATTCCAATAGTATAAGCATCACATAAGAAATCCATTAGCTTTTGTGGATTATTGCAAAATGGAATAATACGTTTATGAAGAATGAAAAGAACTGCTTTATATTGGAAATTATCAAGGGGAAAATTCATCATATCAATCCAAGCTTTCTCATATGTAATACGAAATTGATTAAGATTTGAAATTGTTTTAACTGGTGTATTATTGGTAAATAATTGTGCGTTTGAGATATCTTCTTTGGTTTTAATATCATACATAGAGATAGGTTTAACTAAAGTAATAATTTTAGAAAAAATTAGACGCTTTTTTTGAATTATAGATTCATCATCATCATTGGTTGATAGTGATTCAAAAATTGGTTTCAACTCATTAAAAAAATAGTACCTTAAATCCCAAAATTTTGAAAAATAGGAATCTTGAAATTCTAAAATCAGGAAATCATTAATGGTTGAATCTGGTTTTTGAACTGTTTTATTATCACCGGTTATCAATAGATGTGCAATAATGTCTTGATACGATAATGTGGGAAAAAAATTTTCAGTGATAGTTGGGGCTAAATGTTCACTTTCTAACTTCAAAAATTTCATTAAAACATCCAGAATATCAATTTTCAAGGTATTCAATCCTTCATCATCATGGTCAATATTCCATATTTTGAACATTTTGGTTTTGAAATCATCATATTTACTTTTCAACCATTTTGAAACAGTTTTTTTGTCTTCAGTTTGATTTCTAGTTACTCTTAATGAACGGTTAGATAACAAATGCTTAAAAATTTTGAACAAGGTAACGATTAGTGTTCTGCATATTAAAATAAATTCATCTTCAGTTTTACCTCTCTGACTAGAAATCAATATAATAGAGTCTAAAGATTGTGAAAATTTAACTAAGCTGTTATAATGCTTTGGTGACTCTATTATCAAGTCAAGATGCTTTTGCATTTCTTCTAAGGATAAAAATGGATAAACAAGTTCTTTTCCTTCAACTGCACTCTTATACTTCTTATTCTGGCCGATTTTCAAAACACCATTATTACTCCTTTTTTTGGACACCATTTTCAATTTTTAATACAGTATCTGCTTAAAAATTAGTTAAAACAGCAGAAACCCATAAAGTATAAAACATAGAGCAAATTTTTTTTGATAGTCGTGTCTAGCGCACTGAAAATTTTTTGTCCTCGTGAAACTAAAAGTATAAAAGGACGACGATTCGCTCTTTCTTAAGCAATGCAACTATTAAACCTCCTTCCTTTCTTCGTATGACCTTCCAAGTTTTTACTTCGTGATGATAACTATGTGCTGTCTGTCGACACATCCGTTGTTCCTCTTTTTTAGATGTACCGTTTTCGAATGGTCGGGACAGTATGGATGACGGCGTTTGGCACACCCTTCTTGTTACTTTTCAAGACGCTATAATGTACATTCTGACCCTCAATTAACAACTACCTTGGGAATGCTCATACCCCATTTTTGCAAATGGTATTTTTGACTTTTTTTCTTGTTTGTGAGGATTTAATTTTTATTTAAAAATTTTATTTTCGTAGACACACTTATCTTTTAGTTTTTTAAATTATTCGCAGACTGTAAGGTGGATTCTAAAGCCTGTCATTTGACATCGAAGGTGGTTTATATTTTGCGATGCCGCCTAGCTTTAGCCGATCCGTATACTGCTCTGCTAGATTAATCGACAAGCCATATTTATTGATGAATTTTTTGCTATATTTATTGCGGATCTTTCTTACTCAATATTTTTTTTTTGTTGCACTATGGCTGACATATATTCTAGCGTAAGACACTTTATATAGGATATTAAATGTAGCAATTATGCTCAATCATCATCATCATCATCCACATTGATTTGAGGAATCTCAAAGTCTGATACAATTTCTTCTTCTTTATGGGTTTTGTTCTCAACAGTTTCTGCCGTAATAACATCAACCTTAATGTCTTCAACCAATTGTTCAGCTAGTTGCGGTTGCAAAATTTTGATATTATCCGTATTTCTAAAGATCATATCATTGTAATTTTCTTCAACCTTTTGAACTTGTTTAGTCTGTCTTCTCTTGGCTTCTTTTTCTTCGTCGTTAACTTCTTCAACCTCTAACCTTCTCTTTTCAAAATTTTCATTACATTCTTGGGCATTTAAGTTTTCATCCTCTTCATCTTCCATATTCACATCGTCATCCTCCTGCTCATCTAATGTACTGTGTGCATTCTGAACTTTCTTCGGGAATAATGGGAATCTAGGATTAGTTAAAACACTTAACAATTTATTTTCTCCACCAATCAAGTTAGAAATAATCGGTAAGATCGAAACAGAGTTCTCTGATTGACCTGGGAACAATAAAACAGCCTCTAATAAATCTATTAAATCTCTATTTTTGTCATCAAAAACTCCGTTTTTCAAAAAACCTTTGTTAGCAACTGCATCTAAAATAGTATACCTTAAAATGGCACTCATTTTACCAGGCGATAATTCACATCTTGAAATGGCTATCTTAAAAAATTTTCTAATGACATGAACTTTATAAGATGATGGATTCACAACAAATAAATGGGTATGAGATAGTAAATCAGAAAATGAGATACTGTTCTTGTTCTTCGCTTTATTTTTGTTTTTCTTATTAAAACCATTAGTGTGAGCTAATTGATTATTGGTAATACTATTCATCTCATTTGCTTCGTCTGGCATTAAAGGAGTTCTTGGTTCACATAAAATTAATGAGGCATCAATAATTTTGTTCAAAACACTCATATCATTAAATCTTTCAACCAACTCTAAATATTTACCAGCCGTTTCAACAATACGTGAAATAAAATCTTTATTTTCCACAATCTTATCGATGTGGGCTTTGATTTTACCGCCAGCACTTTTTACAGGAATAGCAGCATCTAAAACTGCCATGATTGAATATAAGTGAGGATACATATCACTATGGAAAACATGTACTAAAGCATTTAACATTTGCACACCATAGGATTTAGTCTCCATGATAGATTGCACAATCATTTCTCTAACAGTAATATCTCTGATATCTCTTTTGACTGGGGTAAAGTTTAGGTTAAAACCAGTCAGGATTTCCGAAATGGTAACATAATGCCCTAATGGAATTTTAACGGCCATTGACGTGGATGTATTAACATAAGCCAACAACATTTCAACTAAAACTTGAATTCTTTTCGATACTTTAAAAATATCCAATGATGATTCATTGATGTCAATATCCAATGGAGCAAACATCATCTTTAATTTAGTCAAATCTTCAGGTAATTTCGGTAAATTGTTACATCTTGTAATATAATCCTTATCTTCGTTTAATTCTAAGCAAGCTTCATAAATAGAAATGACACTTTTTAATTCCAAGATTAAATCATCAACTTTTTCCTTCCAAACTTCATTCGGGTTGTTTCTAGATAAACCAAAAGATAAAAAGGCTAGTGATTTCAGGATAGTTTCTTTTAATTCGTCAGGGAACTTATTCAAATTTTCATCTCCACCTAATAGATACCTGAGCTCTTTTTCAAACTTGGCGCCAAATGGTCTAAAAGTAGTGGTATGAAATAATAATAATTTGTATAACACTGGAACAGTCTTTTGAGGGACAATAGTAACTAGGTCAATTAGAGCAGCAATAACAGCTGGTAGTTTTGGAGTTAACACTTCCCTAGTTAAAGTGGGCTTTCCTCTTACATGACTAACAAGAAAATCAACACATTCTATTGTACTATTTAAAGTGACAACTTCCTGCTGGGGAGGATTTGTGACATCTTTAATGTAAGATTTTGATTCTAATATTTTGATCAACGCTGCTAAAGAATTAACAGTGTGAGGTGAAACAATGAAAAGAGAGTGACTCAGGCAAACAACAAATAGTTTTGTAGCTCTCCATCTAGTGCCAGCTTGGTTTGATTTCAATAAAATGGTGATTCTAGAACATAAGTGTTGACGATCTGTGCCAGATGCAGAACTAATGATCGATGGGTTTGAAAGCAATGATAACAGCAAAGGCAGAGGTATAGATGGTATAGTACTTTCCTGCAAATACGGCAAAATTGTATGTAATTCTAATGATGACATTTAAACTTATATACCTATTGAATTAATAATTAGTTTATTCATAAGTAAAAATTTAAACATGGTGGAAAATTTTATGACAAAAAATTTTTTTCTTCGCCATGTTTTTTTGGAACCTATGATTGATGAAAATCCCTTTCTTACAAAATTTTGAATTTACGAACATAAATATTTCTTTTGCAGTGCAATGTCAGTATCAGCGATATCAGGTTTTTTGGAGCAAGTGGATGGTTCATCTTCTTTTCAATTTAATTCAACAAAAGTAGTTTGCTCTGTCACAGGCCCCATGGATGTTTCCCGTGTAAAAAACGAGCATCCAACTCAAGCATACCTTGATATTAATATACGTCCAGCAGTTGGAGTGCCCTCAACTAGAGAATCACTACTAGAAACCAGATTAAGAAAAATTTTAACGCCATTAATTGAGTTGAAGACGTACGCTAGACAACAAATCCAAATTGTTGTTCAAGTGCTTGAAACCGGTGAACGAGGCCAATTTACAGTTAAAGAACTTACCGCTATAATTAATTCTGCATATTTATCTTTATTGAACTCGGGTTTGGCGTTGAAGACAAGTTTTTTGGCTTCCTGTTGTTCCATTCAAAGAGGTAAAGTAACGGTGAGACCAACTAGTCAGGATTTAGATGAAAGCGATTCTCATCATATTGTGGTTTTCACCTTGAAGCAAAATAAAGTTGATGAATTAATGTTCAGTGATTCTATGGGAGATTTTGATGAGGAACAATTATTCAAAGCTTATGATTACTGTGCCGCAGATATCGAACAAATGAATAATATTGTTAGAGATGTCGTTTTCAGTAGGATCCAACAGGATTATATTTGGAAATTTTAGTAATACCAAATATTTTTAAAGTTAGTAAAAAAAATACTTGAAATAAGACGTTTAATAATATTTATAAAACAAAAACAATAAAAAATAGAAGAAAAGTAAGATAGTATCTACAGAGTAAAATTAATTATAGCTTCAATTTCTCCAAGTTAACAATAGTAGTTTCAAAGCCTTCAATTTCAGCAACGGTATTAGCATGTGTTTGATTATTCTTTTCTTTTGCTTCATTCGAAGCTTTCTTTTCATAATCTGGAGCATTGACAACCTTTTCTAAGTTAGATAACGAACCTTTTGCCTTATTCAGTTTCTTAGCGACCTTAGAAATTTCATTATCAATATCAACCATGCCCTTAACTAACAAGTGAACATTACAATCTGGAATAACTGCACCCATAACACAACCTGATGGTATTTCACGAGCATCAGAGAACACAGCAACCTTATCGACAGCCTTGATCAAAGAAACAATAGAATCTTTTTGATCGTTAGCAATATTTAAGTATTTGTCGTTTGTAGATTCAATAAAGATCTGACCATTCTTAGTAATATTAAATTGAGCTAACAAAGATCTAGCAGCCTTAGTGATTTCTAAAACTAATTCATAAGCAGCAGACGCTTCTTCGTTATCA
Organism: Kregervanrija pseudodelftensis; assembly: GCA_030580115.1. Classification (NCBI taxonomy): domain Eukaryota; kingdom Fungi; phylum Ascomycota; class Pichiomycetes; order Pichiales; family Pichiaceae; genus Kregervanrija; species Kregervanrija pseudodelftensis. Next base: position 46,506 of record JAKTSJ010000039.1, read on the forward strand.
TATTCTGGAATATATTCTGGATATGCTGCTTTAACAATGGTTGGAGAAGTTTCGGAAGCTCTCTTTGGCAATCTTTGCCACATTTCCTCGGAAACAAACGGCATGAAAGGATGAATCAATTTCAAAGCACTGTCAATACAAGTATACAAAGTATCTCTGGCGGATTTCTTTTGAATGTCCGTTCCTTCCAAAATCAAAAATTTGGAGTTTTCAATGTAGACATCACATAAATCGTATAACCAAAAATTGTAAATAGACTGAGTTGATTCGTAGAAATCTCTTCCTTCAATATCAGCGTTGACTTTTTGAGAACATTTACTTAATTTGTGTAATATCCATTTTTCAACTAGTGTTTCATTGCCAGATAAACCAGACTTGGCAGGAGGGACATATTCATCACCCAATCTCATCATGACAAATTTAGTAGCTTGAAAAATCTTGTTACAGAACTTACGATAACCAGCAACCCTTAAAATATCCAAGTTAATATCTCTACCACCCGTAGTATATGCACATAATGCGAATCGCAAGGCATCAGTACCACACTGTGGAATACCATCCGGATAGGAAGCTTTTTGTCCACTTTTGGCCTTTTCAATTTCTCTTGGATCTAAATTACCAACGGCCAATTGCTTATGCAAATTTTCTAAGGATATACCAGCGATGACATCGGTAGGGTCAATGACATTACCTAATGACTTGGACATCTTTCTACCTTGTGCATCACGGACTAAGGAGTGACAAAAAACTTCTTTGAATGGAACATCTCCAGTTAATTTCAAACCAAGTAACACCATTCTAACAACCCAGAAGAACAAAATATCCCAGCCAGTTTCTAGCATGGACATTGGATAAAATTTCTTGAAATCTTCGGTTTTATTTGGCCATCCGAGAGTAGAAAAAGGCCACAAGCCCGATGAGAACCAAGTATCCAAAACGTCCTCATCCTGTTCCAAAACAAAGTTTGCATTAGGAAATAACTTTTCAGCCTTAATTTGAGCTTCTTCAACATTTCGACCCGAAACCCAATACTTACCATCGTTTCTATCATTTTCTTGCCCTTCAATATTAATAAAATAAACTGGACATCTATGACCCCACCACAATTGCCGAGATATACACCAATCTTGGATGTTTTCTAACCATCTAAAGTATTCATTTTCAGAAGTTTTTGGTTGAATAGTAAGCCTACCATCTTTAACAGCCTTTATTGCTTCTTCTGCCATACTTTTTTGAGAAACCCACCATTGCGGCTTTAGATATGGTTCAATAATATCACCAGATCTAGAACAAATAGGTAAAGTCATTTCGTGGCCCTCTTGACCGACCAACAAACCCATGTCTTGTAATTTATCAACAACAATCTTTCTAGCATCAAATCTTCTTAAACCTTCGTATTCACCACAGTTTTCATTTAATTTACCATCATCTGTGAAGATATTGACGAATTCTAAAGAGTTCCTCTTACCTGTATTGTAATCATTGTAATCGTGGCCTGGAGTTATTTTAACAGCACCAGTACCAAATTCCATATCAACGGCCTCAGCATCGGTAATAATTGGGATTTCTTTATCAAAAAAAGGATGTTTAACAAATTTACCATGTAAGTGTTTATATCTTGCATCATCTGGGTGAACAGCAACACCAGTATCACCAAAGATAGTTTCTGGACGGGTAGTTGCGACGACCAATTTTTCTTCTGAACCGACAACAGGGTATGAAAAATGAGTCAAAACACCAAATTCAATCTTTTCATCATAACCTGGAATAGAAATTAAAGAGTTACCTGGAATGGTTTTGTTTTCAACCTCTAAATTTGATAGAGCCGTATTCAATTTCACACACCAATTAACCAATCTTAAATCTCTATAAATTGTACCGTCATCGTACAATCTAACAAAAGCTTCTGTGACAGCAGCCGACCTCTCAGCATCTAAGCTGAAAGCTTCTCTGTTCCAGTCATAAGAGGCACCCATGTTTTGAAATTGTGACTTAATTTTTTGATGATACACATCCTTCCATTCCCAAATCTTGCCAACAAATGCTTCTCTACCGTAATCATGTCTGGTTTTCTTTTCTTTTGCCCAAACTGTTTTTTCTACAACCGATTGGGTAGCGATACCTGCATGATCAAAACCTGGAATAAACAAGACAGTTTTACCCTTCATTCTATAGTATCTGACTAAAGTATCTTGAATTGAAACAGTTAAAGCATGACCAATATGTAAAGCACCAGTAACATTTGGTGGAGGAGCTGGAATAACAAACATACCTTCAGGTTTAATTTCACCATCTTTAGTAAATTCTGGTTCAAAATATCCTTGTTTAACCCACCATTCATACCATGATGATTCCACAGCTGCCGGATTATATGCAGAAAAAGACGGATCTTCTAAACTAACTAAAATCTTTTTTTCACCTGGAATAGTTTTATCAACATATTCTGGGATTGGATCAGCTTGTTTTTCTTCCTTCTTCTTCTTTTTTTCCTTATTTTTTGCAGCATTTTTGGCTAATTGTTCTTGTTTAGCTTTTTTAGCTAAAAATTTTTCCATTTTTTCAGCTTTCTTCTTTTCCTTTTCTATTTCTTTAGCTGTCTTTTCTTTTGGAGCTTCACCCTCGACTAGAGGTTGAGCTGTAGGTGTATTTTTAACTTCTTCAGACATTCTAATTGCGCTCAAAGTAAATAACCTTTTGTTTAAAACGTTATTATTAAATTTAATATTATTCCTTGTCAAAGTATAGGCAGGGATCCGAGTTATTAAATATCTGCTGAATAGCATAAACTAGACAAAATTAAGCACGTTCAAAAAACGGGGAACAGAAATCAAGCGATAAGAAGTGAGTTGATAGTTTGTGATTTCTATAAAAAAGAATAGATTGGACACACTTATTGCTGAAAACAATAAGTAAATCTACAAGTGACTCAATAGCATAATTTCTCTCAAAATTTCACTCGATGAATGAAAATTTTTATTTTTGGTGTACGGATGCAAATTTTTGTAAGAAGTTGATTATGTTCCTATTACTTTTGCTTACCTACCGTTGGCATTTTGCTTGATAACGAAATGAGTCTTGCAGATACATTACTTGCAGAATTTTCTGAAGAAGAAAATTATGACAGTGAAATAGATGAATTGTCACAGGAACCAACAATGAATAAAGATGGTTCTCAATTATATTTATCTCATATAACTACTGTTTCGGATCTCAAATCAATCGAATCAATTAAATCATTTTGTGAGGTTCTGCCTCAAATTGAAGGGTTAATTGGGCGGCTCAAGGATTTTCAATATTCCACGGATAATCAAGTTAATGACACTAAATTTCTTTCTGAAGCAAGTAACATAATATCAGATATTCAGACTGCAATAACAATACTCCATTCGTTTCTAAAAATTCATTATCAAATCATATGGCCAGACCTTGAAAGCCTTATTAAGAATCCAGTTAACTACGCACAAATAATTCAAGTTATTCAATTTGATGTCAATTCTCTTCAGAATCTTATATCTTTAGAAAGACTGTCGTTTTTACAAAAAGATGAAATCTTATCTTTAACAATGTCTGCAAATCTTTTATTAAAGACTAAGGAACCCAACCACAAACTATCTTCGCATGCGTGTGATCTGTTATTAGAAGCATCATCATTATTAATTGATATTCAATCTTCTCGAACGATGTTCCAACAATATATTACCCAAAGAGCAACCACACTTTGCCCAAACACAACCGCTTTAGTGGGCCCAACTTTGGCAGCACAACTTATTTCAACAATAGGCTTGGAAACTTTGTGTAAAACACCTGCTTGTAATTTACCTTCATTTGGGAAGAATAACTCAATATTAGGCTGCGTTTATTATTGCGATTTAGTTTTGAGCGTCTCAGACGACTTTAAAAAGCAAGCTGTTAGACAAGTATGTTCTAAAATTGTCCTGGCAGCTCGTGTTGATTACTCATATCAGGGCAAAAACTCGGATAATTCTTTAGGTTTGAAATGGCGGAAGGAAATTCAAGACAGATTAGAAAAATTTATGGCACCACCAGAAAATGTTCGAACAAAGCCTCTCCCAAAACCAATTGATATAAAATCCAAGAAAAGAGGCGGTAGAAGGTTTAGAAAAATGAAGGAGAGAATGAAAATGTCGGAAGTTGAAAAAGCGCAGAACAGAATGACATTTGGTGAACAAGAAGTCAGTAAAATGGATGCCTTCGGTGATGAAATCGGCTTGGGTATGCTAAGTAAGAATGGATTAAGAGATATTGCTGAAGCTAAGGGTGTTAATGTGAGTAAAAAAGCCAAGGAAAAACTGGATAAATTCAAGCAAAATTCTCCTAAAGAAAGCAATAGGTTAATCAATTTGTTGAATCAAGATGATAGGTTAGTTCATTTAGAAAATAGCACAAAAAAAACTAGTTGGTTGGATGTCAAAAGAAAAAATGAGAATAGTGGAGAAGATAATACAGGCAGAAAAAGAACAAAACGTTAATATATAATATCTTTTGTTTAATTTCCCTTAATCTAAATTACATTTAACTTATTTTAAAGGCTTTCAGATAATCAACTGATGATCTGAAAAGTTATTTCCTGAAAAGACTGAAACTAAATAAGAATTGATTATTTTATTTGTGATAAGCTACGTACTTTTCTCTAAAGCAGCTTATCAAAAAATTCTGTAAGTGAATACTTAGTAAGTGCGTGTTTGAAACTAGAAACTTATAAGAGAATACGGCCCATTAAAGGTTTTACTAAAACAACTATATATATCTCCTTCTATTTTTCTTTTTAAATTAAGGTACAACATAGTTGGTATTATATTCTCAAGTTTTTTGATATTATATCTTTAGACATGATGCACGCTCACGCTCAAGATTTCAATATTTTCCTTTTTGGGAAAAAGATAAATAGTGATAATTGATCCTCGCCTAACAAGGCAGATAGAGAAAATTCACCTTTTTTTATCTTTGTCATCCTTTTCTCTTTTTCTTTCTTAACGGTATACCCTTTGTTTTCATTATTAGTGTAATATTGAAGAAAGCATGGCATTAATTGGTATTTTTAATCGTCCACAGAAAGATGATTCTCAATATGTGGACAATCTTTCTCGAGATGTGGAAAGTTTGAATTTCGGTACTCCATCCACTCCAAAGAAACAAAACCCAGATACTTCCATTATGTCTATTTGCAGTTCTCCAAATAGAAGTCCACAACAAAATGCAATTCAAAACTCTTCTCAAAACAAGGTTTTCGAGAGAATTAATTTCAACAAAGAAAATACTCCTCCATCAACACCAAGTAGAAACTCCCACTTACACCCAAGTAGCAAGCTCTCTCCAATGCACCAAACGTCTAGAATAAATCGTGAATTTTATGCAAAGGCCAATTCTCCAAAAACCAAAAGATTAGTGACGGTTTGTCAAATGTATTTCCTTGATTACTATTGTGATATGTTCGATTATGTCATTAGTAGAAGACAAAGGATCCAACAAGTTGAAAAAAGTTTAATGTCTTTACCACAAGAGGAACGTGCACAGCAATGGAGAAACTATGTTGGTCGTGAACGTGCTTTTTTGAGAAAAAGACGGATCAAGCCAAAACATAAAGATTTTAATATCATTACTCAAGTTGGCCAAGGTGGTTATGGTCAGGTTTTTCTGGCTAGAAAAAAGGATACAAAAGAAATATGTGCCTTGAAAGTATTAAATAAAAAGCTACTTACCAGAACCGATGAAACAAGACATGTTTTAACGGAAAGAGATATTCTTACAAATACGAGATCAGAATGGTTGGTTAAATTATACTATGCCTTTCAGGATAATGACAGCGTGTATATGGCGATGGAATTTGTTCCGGGTGGTGACTTTCGTACTTTATTAAACAATGCTGGTTATCTTGTTCCACAGCATGCTAGATTTTATATTTCCGAAATGTTCGCAGCTGTTAATTCACTACATGAATTGGGTTATACGCATAGAGACTTAAAACCGGAAAATTTTCTTATTGATGCAAAGGGCCATATCAAATTAACTGATTTTGGTTTAGCAGCGGGTTCCGTTTCGACAGATAGAATCGAATCCATGAAATTAAGATTAAATCAAGTTAAAGATTTGGAATATAAACCAAAGGAGAGATCCGTGACTGAGCGTCAACAATTGTACCGTTCCCTGCGTGCAAAAGATATTCATTATGCAAATTCTATTGTTGGCTCCCCAGATTATATGGCTTTAGAAGTCCTGGAAGGTAAACCATATGATTACACTGTTGATTATTGGTCATTAGGGTGCATGTTATTTGAAACCATTGTTGGTTATACTCCATTTTCTGGTAGCTCTTCAGATGAAACGTATTCAAATTTGAAAAGATGGAGAGAGGTTTTAAGGAGACCTCGTTATGAAGACGGTAGATATGTTTTTAGTGATAGGACATGGCAGTTCATTACAAGATTAGTAGCTTCTCCTAATGAAAGGCTGAGATCATTCAAACAGGTTATGGCAATGCCATACTTTGCTGAAATAAACTGGGAAACCTTGAGAGAAAGAGTTCCCCCATTTACTCCTCAATTAGATGATGAGGAAGACGCCGGGTATTTTGACGATTTCACTAACGAAGCTGACATGGCCAAATACAAGGATGTTATTGCTAAACGAGCCCAGGATGAAAGAGTGGCACAAAATAGCATTAGAGCGGATCAAAAAAGTTTTGTTGGATTCACTTTTAAGCATAAAGGAAACCCAGGTACAAATTCAAACAATATTTTATGTCCAATTCTGATGAATGGAAGAAAAGAAGAACGGGATTTATACGGTCGCCACAATCAACCGTTTGGAACATTGTATTAGAAATGAAAAATATTTTTTATGCTTCGTTTTTTTTTTTTCTTTATATTAATTTTTTACAAATAATTTGCGTTTCATATACCTTGGTAATTTTATTATAGTTTTTTTTAACTTGAGTTTGTTTATGTTATTTTGAAATCATTTTTCAGCTAATTCCCATTTTAGAAAGTAGCATGAAGCCGAGATGCGCGCTGCTGAAAAAAATTTCAACTTTTTTGTTAGGTTGATTTAACTTAAATTTCTATTTGATTATTAGAATTTATTTCGAATCATGAAAGAAGACACTGAACCAGAAAAACTTAAATTGTAAGTATTATAAAAACTTAATTTTTTTCTTCAAATTTTGACTAACATTTTACAGTTTGATACTGAATCCCACTTGCAATGGAATTCAAAAAGCAGTTACAATTACAAATGCGCAGAACGCCAAATCAGGTCCATTCGAGCTAGCAGTATTTATTGGTGACATTACTCAAGATGCGGAAGCAACAATATCTTTGTCAATAAGTAAGCCTGTAATTCCAGTTTACCATGCGGAAGGATCTCATGTATTTAATTCTTTGAATAATTCACCTATCAATTTCCTAGGCTCTTTAGGCCTTTATAAATTAAGTAATGGGTTGAAAATAGGTTTCGTTCATGGTCACGGAGCGAGCAAAGAGGAACTTTTTACAAAATTCAATGCTGAAGAATGTGATATATTAATTACTTACCATTGGCCCGGTGTTATTGCCAAGGAAGAGAGATTGACATTAGTCGGTGACAGCAATTTAGATTGTTTAATAGATATGCTTAAACCACGCTATTGGTTTGCTTGTGGTGGTGAAAAAGGAAGATTTTTTGAAAGAGAAGCATTTGAGATTGAGGGAAGAATTACTAGGTTTATCAGCTTAGCTTCAATGGGCGAAGGAAGATGGTGGTACGCTTTCCAAATGGGCAGTTTAGAGGAGGACAAGGAATCTGTTGGAAAGACTGGCAGTAGACCCGTTGATGTTAATGATTTTGGTAAACATGACCTAATTGAAGGTAGTAACATCACAGAAATTGTTAAACGGCGGAAGCAGGATAAAAACTTGGTTATTGCACCTGAAAACTGTTATTTTTGTTTATCAAATCCTAAAGTTGAGCTACATATGATCATTTCGATTGGAGACTTTGTTTATTTAACTGTTGCAAAGGGTCCATTAACCCTAAAAAAAGGAATAAAATTTTCGGGCCATGGGTTGATTGTTCCTATTATTCATTATCCGACTTTACTGAAATATAGAGATAGTGAAGAGAAGGAAACTCCTGTTCAAGAAACCAAAGTGTTTAAAGAAATTGAAAGTTATAAGTCTTGCTTGATAAAAATGTTTAGCAATTTGGGCGATTACTCTGTTTGTTTTTGGGAAATATCCAGAAGTGAAGGTGTCCATTATCATGTTCAATTTGTTCCTGTTGCTAACAGCCTTTTGAAAGATTTTGAAAAAGCCGTTAATAGTCAAATACAATTTACGAAAGAAAAATATCACAGTCAACTTAAGTATACTAAATTTGGTCCTAAAGATGATTTTGAGGAGCTTTATGAAGCATTTAATACCAAAAATTACATGTTAATGACGTTAACTGGCATTAATTCCGAAACAACAAGGTATTTGTTTCAATTGGATGATAAAGACAAAAATGTAGATTTACAATTTCCCCGTAAAGTTCTCGCTGTTTTGATGAGTTTAAAAAATAGAATCCGTTGGGATAAATGTAGGGAAACTTTTATTGAGGAAAATGAACAGAAGGACAAATTTCAAAAAGCATTTCGTCCTTATGACTTTACCTTAGATAAAAAGTAGATTTTATAAAAAAAATTATAATTCACGCGAAACGCGCGTTACAATCTTGAAAGGAAAACATAAAAAAAAAACGGTTCGTATAGTCGATAAGTAGGCAGGTCCTTTTTTTGATATCAAAGTTACAATAGAATGCCAGATATGTCAGGAATGGAGACATTGCTAGCACTGATAGAAAAATTGCATGAACTGTCAAAGCATCCATCGCATATATCAGATGTATCTTTTTTGCGCCAAATAAAAGTTTTATGGCAATTTTTGTTAGGTATTACCGAATCCAGTTTTGATGCTGAAAATTTTGAAAACCTTACTCTCAACATTGGCATTGAAGGAGGAAACAGTGTTACATTTCAGTGCTTATGTTACCTAGAAAATGAATTAAATAATTTGAATGAAATGATAACAGACTCTATCGGGTCACCAAAACACTCTTCTAATGTGGTAGATGCAATTGACGAATCAGATAATGGATCCGAGGACAGTTCTATATCATATAAATTGTCAATCTTAAATAAAGTTAGATACATACTATATTTGCATCAATCAATAGTGGAAAGCATGTTCAATGAAAATGATGTAGTTGAGCTAATTTTTAAAATTTTAAGTAAAGACCTAATACGATACCGTAAAGAAAATCATAGTTACACGTTGCCTAATGACGCTATAATTAATTACAAGTTTTATTCAAACAATGAGCATTTAAATAATGTTTACCATAAGGGTTTATTGACATTGCTACTAGTTCTAGACGATGATGACACGGATGTAATGATATCTTCGAAAACTTATGAAGTCTCTAAAAAACTCATCGATACTTTTAAATCAATATCTAGAATTGCATGTTTTTACAATTTGCAGTTGTTAGACGATTTTCATATGAAGATAATTAATGTAATCAAATTTGCATTTCACAAACATCATTCAAGAGACGATCCAATTACAGATTTTTATTTACATAGCCCAATAATTCCTATTCTAAAACCATCAATCAGACGTAATAATTTTGATGAAATCAAAAGCAATACTTCACTCAACAGGACACTTAAAGAACCGGACAGTGCTATGATGTCAAAGCTAACATTCCCAATTCTGACTGAAATTTTGGTTGAAATTTTAAGAGATCAAAGGATTTCTGGTTTTTTAGAGACGCCGGTGTCTATGGTTTGGTTTCCACAGATTCTTAAAAATTACGTTGAAATCCTTTTAGAAAATGGGATAGAAAACGTCGAAAATGATTTTTATCTGCGATTATTAAAGAAAAGTGCCATTAGTTGGATTGAAAAAAATATAAATACTGAAGAATTTGCTAAGCAACTATGTGATTTATCCTTGGTTCCAAGTGCTTTGCCGTATACGTATCAAGGAGTTCAACTACCTACCCTAGAAATGAGAACTGCCTTGTACAGAGTTAAAGAACGAATACGACTGTTGGATAACTATTTTGGCGAATGGCTTGAAAGAACTAAAATAGATTTATTTTTAAGAAATCAAAGAGCTATTTGGCAAAATAAAGTTAAACAAAAGTTTATTACAAAATGGAAGCAATATTTAGTGAAATGTTTAACGTTAGAGAAAAAAGCGGACGAAAAAGATCTAGAGCTTAAAGTAAAACTTCCACTGATCATATGGAAACAAAAATTGCATCATATAGTAGATAATATACCACTAGCCGAAAAACTGCAATTAAAAAAATGGTTCACTGCTTGGCATCGAAATTGCTTTCTTAAACAAATAAAGTTGAACGAGCTGGAAAGAAAATTCTCTAGAAAAAAATTGTTGCGTAAGTATTATAGTGGATGGATAGCATGTCACCTTGCCAACAACTCGCAAATAATAGTCACTATAGATAGAATCATATTAAGAAAATATTTTGGTAAAATAAAATCATGGATGACAAGCCAGTCACAGAAACAGAACATAGCCGATTTAAAATATAACAGATATACAGAAAAGTTTTATTTTAATAAATGGAGAGGAAATTCGGCTGTCGTATTGTTGAAATGGAAGACTTTAGTTAAGGCGGAAAATAATTTTGTGATGGTATCAAAGATGCAGTTATGGTACAAGAAATATCAATTAAATTTGATTGAGGATACAATAAAAAGTGAAAACAGTAAACTGTTATTGCAATGGTCCGTAAAAAAATGGATAGATTTGGTACGGTTGCAGACGATGTGTAACAAGTTTAAACGAGATTATGAAAAAAGAATATCATCCAAATACTTTCTTAGGTGGAAAATGTATCATTATATGAATGTTAAATCGGACAAGATTTTATCTAATACTTGTATGAAACAGTTTTTTATGATGTGGAGATTAAAACTAAGATTTTCAGAAGCAAAGGATAATAGTAATTATATACTAGCAACAACCATAATACATGATTGGCGATTGCAGACAAAATTATCCCTTATAGAAAAAGTACAAAATGAAATCAGAATGCAAAATTGTTTTAAACATTGGATTACTAAATCAGAATTTTATAAAGGGTTTCACAAAGAAGCAGCATTAGCCGATTCATTGTTGAAAATCTCAACGTTTTTCAACTTTTGGATTAAAGAAATGTGCGATGTTAAAAATTTAAAGATGAAGGCAACTGAATTCAGTGATGACCACTTTTCAAAATTGGCTACACCGACCATTAAAAAGGCATTTCAAATATGGGTATTTAAAAATAATGAAGCAATAACTCAAAATTTAGCTTTGAGTAAATTGGAGACTAAGTACGGTAGCTATCTTAGAAATAAAACCTTTGTTAAGTGGAAAAAGAAATTTAAGTCTTATCAAAGCGAAAAGTATATCGCAGACAATTTTTTTAAATCCACATTACTATCAACAGCTTTGAGCTGTTGGGTATTGAGATACGACCATGTTCTTGAGATTCACGATGTTTTAGATTCAAAAATTGATATGAATGATGTGAACTTATTAAATCGAGTTTTATCCAAAATGACTCTGCGCATGATCAAATTACACACTGATTCAAGGAATGCTATTGCATTTAAAGAAAGATGGGACAAACAGAGAATTAAAACATTTTTTGAACTTTGGTGCCTGAAAAAAGAGTCAAGAACATCACCTACTCCCTCATCGAGGGTCAACCCCTTGGTTATCAACTCTTTAGAAAAGATAGGATTACCTGAATTGGACCCCTACATTGATTTAGGACCTAGATCTAGAGGTTCACCGGTTTTCAGGCCACGATTAAGGAACGCTTCTGCTGCTTCTGGTACACCGCTGATAGAAAGAACAAGAGGAAGCCCAAATAGATTGTTACGTACACCTGTAGTTAGTGCTGGAAATAATAATAGTACTATGCTAATGTCAGCAGAACGAATGAGAAGGCAGAATTTGGAGGAAAGAGTTTTACGTTATAGAATGGCACGGTCGCCAAAGAAAGATGATCTTGATAGAGTTGAAGAGACCACCGAAGGCAATATAGATGATCAGGCTACCGAAAGTGAGTCTACACCAACGAGGCGCAGATATGGATTGAGAAGATCACCACTAATAGCTACAAGTTTAGGAGGAATTTAAATAAAAACATTATAATTAAATTAAAAAAGATAAAAAGAATGATTCAATAGACTTTATGTAAACCTAAGCAGATAATTCTGAATCAAAAGTTGTTAGAGGAACTTTGTAAATAGAAATCTTTGGATAACCTGGGGTTCTGAAAATGACAAATCTATAATCACCTTCACCACCTTCATGATCAATAATATCCACCAATGATTTAACAATACCCCATCCGTTATTAACAGATAATTTAATTTGAGCACTTAAAACTTGAGAGGAAAAAGTCATAGTGCCTGCAACAACATGCTTAGTGTTCGATTTTGGAGTTTGTCTAGAGACAAAACCAATTTTCATAGTTTCAACGCCAGCCAAAGTAGCTTGAGTAGCCCATTGAGAAATTTTATTATTGTTTTTCTTAATTTCATCAGCAAAAATAATACCACGAGCACCGCCATTAAGTTTAATTTTCCAATCATCACTGGGAGTTGGATTATATTGATTTAAAGCATGAACTGCTACAAATGAAGTAGCAGCGGTTGAGTATGAATCAAAGGATGAACGAATGATAACAGGCAATGAATCATCTTCTCCATCGTCCTTTTTCTTGTTACCACTTGGTAAAGAAAATTTGAGGTATTTATAGCCTCTTGGAATATATTTGTCCGAGCTAAAAGCAGAAGCTGGATTAGATAATGAAGTAGTTGACGATGGCGATAAAGAGTTAAAGACAAATGCATCATTAATTTGACCAGCTTCTTGAGAGAGTTTAGCTGGTGAATTAATTTCAGAATCAGTAGAATCAGCAGGAGCATTTGAAGAGTTCTCATCTACTTCAAGACGAGTGGAGCCAGCACGCTTATCAAAGTAAATAATGCCATCTTTTTTGGTAACAATAATATCCCACGAGTATGATGATTTAGTAGCACACATTAATTGGGAAATAATCATATCAGTCGCAAAAACTTTGGCTTTAGAAGAAGAAGCAAGTTGTTTGATAACAGGATCTTCAGAAGTAGTTGCCTTAACTGTAATTCTTTCAGTAGCAGTTAGCAGCTCCGGTTTATTTGATTCGTACTTCTTTTGATATTGATGAACTGTACCTTCAGAAGATAAAACGTCAGAAGCCGGGACGGTTAAATTCAATTTGGTCAATCGGTTAAATTCAATATCTGAAACCAATTGCCATTCAGGATCAATCTTAATTGAAGGCTCCCTAAGTTTGGCCTGTTCCTCTTTCATACGTCTGTTATTGTTACCCCATCTTGGAGCAGCATTAGGGGCTGGAGTAGCTGACTTTCTAGCATTACTATTATTATTATTATTGTTATTATTATTATTATTATTGTTGTTGTTGTTGGTATTGTTGTTATTATTGTTACTGTTATTAGTACTATTATTATTATTGTTATTATTATTTGATTCATTTGGCTGTCTGCGCTTAGTATTTGCAGTTTGCTGATGTTTTTTACCCTTCAAAATTGTTTGTTTGTTAACAGATGTAGCATTATCAACGACAAAAAAGCCTTCTTCCTCAGTCTCCGCACCAAACAACTTTGCTGCTGAAGCACCATAGGCATGATATTGATCTCTTTTCTTTTGGTTTGTATTCTTATTGGTTTGCTGTTCTTCTTCTCTATTTTGCTGCCAATCAGCAACTTTACCTAATTTGTCGGTCTTGGAGAAAGGAGCATAAGGAACGTCGTTAAATTTAAGACATTCTGGAGTTTCTTGAGGCGGACCCCAAGGAGCATCAGTAGACGATAAATGAGAAAAGTCGAAGGATAATGGAGACATAATTAATAAATTTATTATTGTAGTCTTTAAACGGTTTGTTTGAATCTAGCTATTAATTGACAAGTCAATATTCATGATGTGAAAAATTTTTCAGGGCGGAAGAGAGAAAGGGAAGTTATAAAAAATACAAACACACACCCGTGCACAGAAAAGTGCATCGAGAAGTTACTTCTTTTGTCTTTTTGAGTGGCGAATATCTTTATCTGTCTTTTGCTTCGATTACCATACATTAATAACTAACATATTCAAAACAATGGACTCTATAAACGTTGATATTACGCATCTCAAGAAAGGAGAAGTTTCTATGGGTACTTCGATCATGGCCGTCACTTTTAAAGATGGAGTGATTTTAGGTGCTGATAGTAGGACCACTACAGGCTCTTACATTGCCAATCGTGTTACTGATAAATTGACTCAAATTCAAGACAAGATATGGTGTTGTAGATCAGGATCAGCCGCTGATACACAGGCCGTTGCTGACATTGTTAAATATCATCTAGATTTGTACAGATCAACCAACGAAAAGGCTCCAACTCCTCACCTAGCAGCCTCGATATTTCAAGAAATTTGTTATTCAAATAAAGATTCATTGAGTGCAGGTATTATTTGTGCTGGTTATGACGAAAAAAATGGAGGGGAAGTGTATAATATTCCAATTGGTGGTTCATTACATAAACAGGATTACATTCTTGGTGGTTCTGGTTCTATTTTCATATATGGTTATTGTAAGAAAAATTATAAAAAGGGTATGTCGAAAGAGGAAACTATAAAATTTATTAAAACATCTTTATCCCAGGCTATTAGATGGGATGGTTCATCAGGTGGTGTTATTAGAATGATTATCTTAACAAAAGAAGGTATTGAAAGATTAATTTTCTATCCTGATGAATACACCAACGCTTAAAGTCCTTACAAACATAGTATATAATAATATATATAACATGTAAGTAATAACCTTAGTTTTAATCTGTACAATTTTTCCAAGATTAACGTGTATTCTATGTTGTTGAATTTCAAGGCGCGTTAAATCTTTAAAATCGTTTCTTCCTAATTTGAATATATTGTAATTATACGATATTTCCTAGTGCAACATTACTAATGACAGCAGATGTCGAAACTGATATTAGCTCATTATTAAATAGGCTATCACAATACTTACCTAAATTAGCAAATCCCTACCGTATTCTGAACATACTGTCCTCCTCCCAATCAATACCACTAGTTCATAAACCAAAACAAGAGAAACCTATAGTGACTACGAAAACAACACATTTTATTCTTTTATTTTCTCCAACAAATGTGCCACTTATAGCACTAGAAATTTTAGTTTACTTCACAATTCCACATGCCAATGATTGTATTGAAAGATTAGTTTACATTAGTAAAGCAGATACAAGTGGTCTTGTAGGTTGTAGTGAAATTAGTGTTGGCCATATTGTTCAAGAAGTATTATCTTGGATTTGTGAACTGAATTTCAAGGATATAATTAAAAACGTTAAATTTGAAAATAAAAACGGTGATTGTGATCAGCTTTGTTCGGTAGGTAAAGGAAAAGGTCCATTTTTATCCCGAACTCAATGGGGATTACACGTTTTAGTTGAGCGTGCTAGAGGAAATACTACTTATGGTATTTCCAATAGTAAAACTTTTCACTCTGGTTTAGAAGGCTTGATCAAATTGGGCGTAAATGAGCAATGTTTAACAAATCTCATTACAAAGGTAGTATTATTTACAAGAGCAGAGGGACAGTATTTATTTCCTGAATCTTCAAAAAATACGAATAAGCATATTTTAAGTGATAAAGAATTATTGAAGTGGTGGTTGAAAAATGTTGAAGAAGTAGTCAAACTAAGTTTTGAAAAAAATACTACCAAAAAATGGTTAAACGTTTTAAGTGCTGAAGAAAGAGACGTTATTAATTATATACCAGCAGGTACAACTGACTGGAATGTCGGAAATGTATTTGATGGAGAAAATAAAAAGAGAGGTCCAGCAGTTCAATGGATACCCCTATTACCTGATGATCCGAAAGGTAGGTTTTTAGAACATTTAGTAGTTGAGGGGAGAGTAAAAAAAGTGGGAATGATTCAATTTTGGCAGGAATTAGCAATTCGACAGGAATTTAGATTGGGTGTTGTAGTTGGTTTGATTGGAATTAAAGGTAGAGCCAAGAGCAGAGTGAATGCCGAAAAATATGCCCTTTTTGTTAAAAAATGTGTTTTAAAAGAGGTTATATCTTTGGTTATGGGTACAGATTATTCGGATGAAACAGATTGGAAAAGACTTTGGGAAGATATCAATAGTTTAGAGGAGATAGAAACATTCGATATATACGGAAGTGGAGAGAAAGTGGCAAAACGTAAAATAATTAAACAAGATAGACTGGCCGTCAACACTCTGCTATGTATTAGATCTCGAAAGAAACAAAAGAAATTATAATTATGGATCGAGAAGTATATATATAGAAGTAAAGATTAAAGACAGTCATATAAGGGGTTTATTTAGAAATATATACCACGTTTTAAAGCAATTGCTCTAACCCAAGAACATTTTTTTCGATTATTATTAGAAAAATCAGACCTCTTGTTATTCATTGGCAAATAACAATAGTTATTGTTTGTAGACGAAATAGCCATACAGAATTATACTAATTTCACGTGACATTATAAGTTACCCGGTCTATTTTCCAATCTTTCAGTACCTCCGTTGACTTATAATCAACGTTGTTTGCTATAAAATATGAATTGATTTAAACATATAATAGTCAGAGTCAATAAAATTAATGCCAGTATAGTTTAATGTATTGCATGTAGACGTACTTAAATTTAACATATGGGGGTGTGGAAAACCAATTTAGGCTTGCTTTCTTTGTTTACCTAGAGTTCTCGTTTTGATCCACTTGAATTTGTATCGGTTTCAACCTTTGCCCTTTCTTTCTCTTCATTTTCTTAACCATCAGTAGCTTCGAACTCTAAAAGATAACCAATTTATGTCCGCTTTACATGATATGATCCCAGTGGTCAATAAGCTACAAGATATTGTAACCAATACTAGCTTGACCGATTTGGATTTACCCCTCTTAACAGTTATTGGTTCTCAATCTGCTGGTAAATCTTCTGTGTTAGAAAATATCGTCGGTAAAGATTTTTTGCCAAGAGGTACCGGCATAGTCACCAGAAGACCACTAGTTTTACAATTGATTAACATTCCATCGGATGATCCATTGGTCACCAAATCAGGATTCGAATCCGATAAACCAACATCTGCCGAAGAAATGACTTTAGAACAACATCTGAGAAAGCAAGCAGGTGTCTCGCTAGATTCAGAACCTTCAGCTGAGTGGGGTGAGTTTTTGCATGTACCAGGTAAAAGATTTTACAATTTTGATGAAATTAGAAAAGAAATTGAAAATGAAACTGCTAGAATCGCAGGGAAGAATAAAGGTATTAGTAGAATACCCATCAATTTGAAAATTTATTCTCCTA
Organism: Kregervanrija pseudodelftensis; assembly: GCA_030580115.1. Lineage (NCBI taxonomy): Eukaryota > Fungi > Ascomycota > Pichiomycetes > Pichiales > Pichiaceae > Kregervanrija > Kregervanrija pseudodelftensis. The sequence continues at coordinate 63,964 of JAKTSJ010000039.1, forward strand.
ATGTTCTAAATTTAACCATGGTTGATTTGCCAGGTTTAACAAAGATCCCAATTGGTGATCAACCAACCGATATCGAAAGACAAATCAAAAACTTAATTTTAGAATACGTCTCTAAACCAAATTCAATTATTTTAGCGGTTACTCCTGCAAATCAAGATTTGGTTAATTCTGAATCTTTAAAACTGGCCAGACAAGTTGATCCTCAAGGTAAGAGAACAATTGGTATTTTGTCTAAATTAGATTTAATGGATCACGGTACCAACGCTTTAGATATCTTGACAGGTAAAGTTTATCCTCTAAAACTGGGATTCATTGGGGTTGTTAATAGATCACAACAAGATATTTCATCCAACAAACCATTGGATGATTCTTTAAGAGCTGAAACTGAATTTTTTCTTTCTCATCCCGCTTATAAAAATATTGCCAATAGATGTGGTACAGAGTATCTGGCTAAGACTTTAAATAAAACTTTGATGAATCATATTAGAGAGAGATTACCAGATATCAAGGCAAAATTAAACACTTTGATGGGCCAGACAGAACAAGAACTGGCATCTTATGGTGATTTGAATATTGTTTCAAAAGATAACAGAGCGGGCCTGATTTTACAACTGATGAACAAATTTGCAAATAATTTCATAAATTCAATTGAAGGTAACTCAAGCGATATTTCAACTAAAGAATTATGCGGGGGTGCCAGAATTTATTATATTTATAACGAAGTGTTAGGCTCTTCTTTAATATCTATTAATCCATTGGCAAATTTGACTGTTACTGATATTAGAACTGCCATTAGAAATTCAACAGGTCCAAGACCATCTCTTTTTGTTCCTGAATTGGCATTTGATCTTCTAGTTAAGCCTCAAATTCAATTATTAGAAGGTCCATCACATAGATGTGTTGAGTTGGTTTATGAAGAATTAATGAAAATTTGCCACAATTGCGGTTCTTCTGAACTCTCAAGATATCCTAAGTTGCATACCAAACTGATAGAAGTTGTTTCCGAATTGTTGAGAGAGAGATTAGGCCCTACCACTAAATATGTGGAAAGTTTAATTGAAATTAATAGAGCTTACATCAACACTAATCATCCAAATTTTGTTGGTGCAGCAGCTGCCATGGCTAGTGTCGTGGAAGAGAGACAGAAATTTAAGGAGAAGGAGAAAAAAGATTTTTTGAATCAGAAAAGAAAGGAACAGTCAGATTTAGCCAAGGCAGCCGCTTCAACTGCTTCAGCGACTGCAAATGGTGGTATCCATATAAACGAGCACGGTAAAGAAAAGTCACATAGATCGAATGATTCCTCTTCTATTTTAGATGATGTTAAAGATTTAGAACATGATTCGTCGAAGCCAGAAAAAGAGAATTTTCTGAATTACTTTTTCGGTAAAAATGAACAATCACAACAACAGCAGCATCAGAAGAGACAACAACAAAATGCCCACCCATTTAGTTATCCGTCTGAATCCAATACATTACAATTTCTTATTCCTGGTGAATCATCTATCCAAAAACATTTGGATCATTTGAGTCTTGATGAAGAAGAGCTGAGTGAGAGAGAACAATTAGAATGTGAATTGATTCGTAGATTAATTGCATCTTATTTTTCCATTGTGAGAGAAATGATCCAAGATCAAGTTCCTAAGGCAATTATGTGTCTGCTGGTGAATTATAGTAAGGAAAGCGTTCAAAATACTCTTGTTCAGAAACTTTATAAGGAAACATTATTTGATGACTTATTATTTGAAGACGAAGCATTGATTCAAGAAAGAGAGAAGTGTGAGAAGTTGTTGGCCACTTATAAAGATGCTGCCAAGGTGATCAGCGAAGTTATTTAATGTAATTTTAGTTTCTATTTGTTTTACTTTATCAATTACATATTCCTTAAAATCCACGAACAGTTTTTATATAATTTTTTGTAAGTAGATGATAATCAGATAACATGTTCGAAAGAAAAGTAAATAAACAAGTGCGACTTTATCAGCTTTTGAACTCCGGATTATGTTAGCAAGTTCTTTATTGCATTGTAAAATTAGATCCAGATCCCAGGTGAGGCATAAAAAATATGACTATCATGGGATTTTGGAATATTCTTTCAAGAGAAACTGAGCTAGGTAAACGTCAGCCTTTTCAAACGTACGCCAGTGAGTATTATGCAAATCACAAACGCCTTCTTAGGGTGGGTATAGATGTATACCAGTGGATTTTTGAACTCAAACAAAATGGAAATTCAAATTTTCCAACAGAAGAAATTGAAATTAACAGATTGTTAATGAATTTTCATGCCAGGATTAGGGAAATGATACAATTAAATGTTGATTTTGTATTGGTCTTTGATGGTGATATGAAGTTTGATAAAATAAGATGGAACAACCAGCAGCCACAGGATGATAATTTTGATAGAGATTACTCGAATTGGATTCATAAGATAAAAAATATTACATGTAAAAGGATTGAACATTTATCTGTCCAAAAAATAAAAATGTTATTAGATGATTTAAATATTCATTATATTACAGCTCCCGGTGATGCAGAAATTGAACTTGGAAGATTAAATGCAAGTAAGCTCATTGATGCGGTAATTAGTAATGATGGCGATGGATTTGTATATGGCGCCAATGTGATACTACGCAACTTTAGCAAAACCTTCTTGGATAAACCAAGTACTGCTCTCAGCAATGTTAAAAAGGAAGATGTATATTTTGTTACACCTGTTAACATGCAGACGTTAGAAAAACATGGTCTGAAACGTGACCAAGTAATTTTTATTGCATGCTTTGCTGGGGATGATTATGGTGGAGTGGGTGGAATTGGTATAGAAAGAGCATGGAAACTAATAACGAAGAAAAGACCGGGCGGAATGGATTTTGTCGGTGATTTGAAACGAATTTATGTATCTGAAAACAAAGAAATGTATATTAGAGGTCAATTACCCTTCAATAGAGAGCAAAGAAGACGACTATTAAAAGATTATACAGATAAATTTGTGAATGAAGTTAGGGAATACTCCCCCTTTTACTTTGGAAGAAAATGTAATATTGATTTTGCTCTTCCTACAGATTTTATGCTTGCAACTCATTATTATCCTCTTTACTCAAAATGCGTTTATGAATTCACTAGATATGAAACAAATTGTGCTTCATTAGAATTTATGACCGATGTGGCAATTTTACCCTACTTGCCCCAACCAATGTCAATAGTTGATATGGATTTGGGTTCGAGTTCAATCAGAATCTTCAGAGGCAACGATAATAATATTTTTAAATCCCCTTTTGTTGAATTGGATTCTGAAATACCTTGGATTCACCCAAATAATTTTGCTTCTACTACTGCCTGGTTTAAATTACCCCAATTCTTGAAAATGAAAGATTATAGTTTTCCTAGACTGGGTTGCGATCCAATAGAAGTTTTTTTAGACAAAAAACTATCGGACTGCTATGTTTTTAAGGCAATAGTAAACATGAAATCACTAAACTTAAGTTTTACTATAGATGCACATAAAGTTTTAGAAATCCCCAAGAATCTTAAAAATAGCAGAAAAATGACTCAATTCACTCAATCTGTTTACAAAGTAGTGTATAAAGAAGGACATATTTTTGGAGGGATCCTTAAACTTAACCATTTGGATAAAAACTATCAAGAAATAGTACCAAAGGATACCTATGCATGGCTTCCGGGATATGTTTTGAATATGCATGTCAATGGAAGAAGGCTATTAAATGATTATGAAGAAAGGGAAAAATCACTGTCTCCAAAAAAAACACCTAATAGTTCACCAAAAAGGAAGAGGCTCTATAAGAGAACTACACCACAAAAAACCAATTTATTTAGCTCTATTCTACAACCTAAATCACCTTTTAAGTCAAAAAATTCGAATATTTTACATTTAGATTTAAATCTTGCCAAGTTAAATAATAGTTCATCTCCAAAAAAGAGATCTCTGAATTATGGTTCAGAAAAGACTTCAGTTGTTTCAAAGAAAAATAAGACTACACTTGAACATTTTTATAATATTCTTCATAAAATCCCGAAAACAATAGAACCGTTAAATAGTGCACTTGAATTGGATTGTTTTGAAGTATTAAGCACCTCAATTCTGGGACCCTCAGGAATTGAGTTTGATGCAGAAGTTTCTGACATTATGGATTCCGATAAAAATGGTGTTGAACCGAGCGAAATTCAATATAATGTAAATAGATCTATTGAAGATGATACTTTTCTTTCCGATACGTCATCTCTTTTAGACGAAATTTGGACAAAATCTCAAAAGTCTAAACAGAAAAGATTTGTACATAGCGATTTGGGTGTGACTAGTAAAACTGTAATTGAATTATTTAGTGAAAAAGAAGAAAAAAATGATGATAATAATATTGATGCTGAAACTATAACGGATAAAAATTTAACATCTATTCCTCAGAATAATGGAATTACAGTGAATTGCAATCAGGTTCAAGTTGTAACATCCACCCAAGAACCACGTCTTGTAGTAGAAGAAGACGAATCTTCAATATTAATGGACCGAAGTTGTTACAATACCACAGAATTTGAGAAGGGAACGGAACCAAAGCTTATAGATATTTCGGAATTGAGTGACGATTCTATCATAGACGAAAAATTTAACGCGATTAAAAAAAAATTGGGTTTACTACAATGACGTTTCTCTTTGTGTACTTTACTATACAAAACATATCATATATATACTAACCTAAGAACATGGCACTCGAATATCTTAATTCTATTAATTTGAATACAATAGTTTCACCGGATTCTACATCTCAAGTTTTTAAGGATGACTGTATGTTTTCGTTCGATACAGCTTTTGATCCTCAAGGATTGGATATTTGTATGACATGTCATCAAGCATTTTCAAGAGGGGAAATTAATTATACACAGGTTCACAGTGAATTTTTTGATCATAAAGTTTTTTTAAATTATAAAAAAATAAAGAAACATGTAAAAATAGAAGAAAAACCTATAAAAATGATGAAACTTGAAATAAAGGAAGAATCCGAAAATGATTTATTTGACACGACAGCTTCAATTTATGTATCTTCAATTGATGCAACAGTCGAATATCCTAATCCTAAACTACCTATCAAAATAACTGATACTGCTGATAAAATAGTTAAATCTACATCAAATGAAAGAAAGCAAGAAATTAAGTCCTGGGAACAAGAAATCAAACCTTGTCATCATGCTACATCAATTGTTCAAACACCGATTCCAAATTTAAATTTGCATAAATGCTCATCATGTGGCTTAGCTGAAAATTTATGGATCTGTATTCATTGTGGTTCAATTGGATGCGGTAGAGCACAATTTGGGGGTGTTCCTGGTAACTCACATGCTGTAAAACATCACGATGTTTGTCCGAATCATCATATTGCCATAAAATTGGGCTCTTTATCCATGGATTCTGCGGATTGTTATTGTTATACATGTGATGATGAAGTTAAAATTCCAGACCTAGCTAGAGTTTTAAAAACCTTTGGAATTGATATTTCAAATTTTGTTAAAACTGAAAAAAATTTAACTGAATTACAACTTGAACAAAATATTAAATGGGATTTTAAAATGGATGGCAAAAATGGTGAATTTTTGCAACCTGTTTTGGGTGCTGGATTAACAGGCTTTAAAAATTTGGGTAATTCGTGTTACTTAGCCTCAGTTTTACAGGTGTTATATTCAACAAAAACTTTTAAGGATGCTTTTTATTCACTTGAAGGTATGCCTATTGAAAAAATATTGGGTAATTATAAGCCTTATGAAGATTTAGAGACTCAAATGTTTAAACTTGGCGATGGATTATTATCTGGTAGATATTCGATACCAGATGATTCAACAACAGATGAAGTCAAATATCAGCGTGGTATTAAACCTTCAGGATTTAAAATTTTGATTGGCGAAGGTCATCCGGAGTTTAGTACTATGTTACAACAGGATGCATTTGAATTTTGGGGTTATTTATTGGATAAAATTGAAAAACAAGAAATTAATGGACAATTGGCTTATAACCCGGTAGATGATTTCAAACACATAATTCAAACAAAGTTCAAATGTATGAATTGTAAAGGAGTCAGAATTACAAAAGAATTGTCTGATAATATATGCATACCAATTAAAAACATAATTTCAAGCATCAATGAAGATGGCAGTAAAAAATATGAAGTTACAACCATTGAAGAAGGCTTATCAGCATGGAATAATAGAGAAAATATAGAATATCAATGTCCAAAATGCAACTCTAAACAAATTGCAATTAAGACACAAGGTTTTAAAACTTTCCCAAATTATTTAGTCTTAAACCCGCAAAGAATAACACTTGAAAATTGGGTTCCCGTTAAATTATCTGTTCCTATCAAGTTCAATGAAACGCTTTCACTATCAGACTTTAAATGTGATGAGAAATTCTCAGGTGAAGAAGAATTACCGGATAATGATAAAGCAGAAGATGAAAGTAATAAATCAAGAAATTTTGAGTTTAATCAAGAAGCAATGGAATCACTACTTGTAATGGGGTTTCCTGAAAATAGATGTAAACGTGCATTATACAAAACAGGTAATACTAATGCAGAAATTGCAATGAATTGGTTGTTTGAACATATGGATGATTCTGATATTGATTCTACTTTTATCATACCAGAAAATGATGATGATGATGATCTAAAAAATGCTGTTAATTCAGAAAGTATTGATATGTTGGTGAGTATGGGGTTCACTGAAAAATTAAGTACAAAGGCATTAATTCTAAATAATGGTAATGTCGAGCAGTCAGTTGAATGGTTATTTGGTAATACAAATGATGATGGAGAATTACCAGAAGAAAATAATAAAACTATGTCTTCCAATAATAAAATGGAGAAATTTGAAAATGATGAAAGTGCAACTACTACTAGTGATTACAAATTATTGGGAATTATCTGCCATAAAGGTATATCAGTTCATTCCGGCCATTATGTTGCTTTTATCAAGAAAAATATCAATGGCGAAGATAAATGGGTTTTATTTAATGATGAAAAAGTTGTTTTATCAATTGAAGATAATCTTAAAGAAGAAGTTGAAACATCCGGCTACCTATATATTTACGAGAAAAATTATAGTAATTAAATTAAATATTAAATTAATTGATTTGTAATTATTTTATAAATAATCTAAGAGCAAAGGGTATACTTGGGATTTACTTTTCAAATTTTTTTATCGTTTAATTTTGATTCTAGTTTTAAGACCTTTTCACGTAATTCATTATTTTGCCTTCTTAATAAACCAATTTCAATATCTTTTTCTTTTGATTTGCCATAGCTTAACATTTTTGATAATTCTTCATTTTCTTCCGATAACATTTGCATTTTTGAAATTATTTTATGAGCAATTTCTTCTTCTTCATAACGGCCGTTTTTATAGGCTGATTGATTTGGATTCAAAGCAATAGCAGTAACTAAAGATTCTAATCTATTTTTCGTATCTTCTAATTCTTTTTCAGTAACTTGAATTTTTTCAACTAATTTATTATACAATTGTTCTTGGTTTTTAGGAATTTCAAAATTGCCATTTGAATCAATCGAAGAACTTGAAACTGCTTTTGCAAATTCTTTTTGTTTTTCAACCTCTAGTTCCAATTTTGAAATAATTATATCTTTTAGCTGAATTTTCATATTAAAGTTTTCAATTTCAGAGTTTGAAATCTGAGAAGAAATGTTATTGTTATTGGTGTCATCGCTGTTGCTGTTCCTATTATCTTTCGAAATTTTAATAAGAGAGATATCGTTTGATTCATAATTTGAAGAATTTGGTGGCTGAAATTGAATTTGGGCTTGAATCTGATCTTGAATCTGACCCCGATTTTGGGTTGAATTATTGGATTGTTGATAAGAATAATTGTGGTTGTTATTATTATTATTGTTAGCATTATTATTAATATTGTTGCTATGGGTATTCGTAGTATTATTTACAACGGCAGCAGCAGCAACAGCCCATTTATTATAATTCGACTGAACTTTATTATGATCATTAACGGAGCTTTGATTCATAGCTTGCTGTTGTTGTTGCTGTTGTTGTTGCTGCTGAGTAAAATAAGAAGTATTGATTGCGTTCGAAGCAGATAACTGAGTAGCATCTGTCGATAGCTGCATCATTTGATAGGCTAAAGGATCCATTTCAACATTTGAAATGCCACTTGAATATGCCATTTTTTTGTACATATTATCATTTGTAACTGGAGCTGAAACACAATTTGGCACTGAGGAAAAGGATGTTGTATCATAGCCAATGGAGCTTAAATTCATTGGATTGATGCCATTATTAACGTTGTTGTTCGGATTTGTAGTAGTAGTAGCACTCGAAGAGGGATTTGCAGAATTCAGAGACCAAATATCATTATTTGATTTAGGAGTAGCCAAAGAGGAATTCTGTTTATTCCAAGAAGCATATGATTGAGTCGTAGACTGGGATTGCGACTGAATCAAACCATCGTTATAAGAAGATTGCCTTCTTTTATAAACATCATATTGAGACGGATGGTGTGTTTGAGAATAGCTAATTGATGATCTAGCGCTAGAAGAAGGATTGTCTGCTGAAGATGAAATAATTGAATTGTCCATAATAAATAATGTTCTTTTATTTAAGAAATGAATAGATGGAATAAACGAAGTGGAAACAAATTCGAAAAAGGGCAAAAAAAAGAGGAAACAATTTATAAGTAATCATTTTCATATCAATCCACTATTTTACTAGTTGATTGTTTTTTTGAAGTTTTAATTGATATGTTCGAAAAATCCAACTTAATTACTCTTTTCGTTAATTGATTAGAAAATTAAACATGATTTGAAAATTCAACGCGAACTCACCAGCCACAAATCTGATCGCGTTTCTTCTTATTGTTTCCGTTATTGTCCGGGAATTCGGTACGGTCTAATTGTAAAACCCAGGCTACAGCGAAAAATAAACAAGAAAAAAAAAAAATCAAATCTGTAACGGAGTGAATTGGTGTTAGTCTTTTTCACATTCTCTTTGACGTTAGATTATATACTGAAATTAATTTTCATCAATTAATCATTTCATAGGAATATTTTGATATTTTCTTCTTCATTTCATTTCAACTTATCTTTTGTTGCCTTTTATTTTATTAATTATCATATTGTTAATTATAAAATAGATTATGCTTACATAATGGTTGGTGCTATTGGTCTAATTAGAAGAAAAAGTAAACAGCTGAAAAATAAACTTATTAAGCAAGAAAAGGATTCACATAAAGGCCCAGAGGTTCAATATGATACTGATGATGTTTTTTCACCGGCTAGAAATAGTATTAATTTGTCAACTGATGATTTTCAATTAAGTCCAGAACTAAGATCAAGGAATTCACGTCATTCTTTGGATATACCTTATACTAGAAGTAATAACAATAGTAGGCTATCGTTAGATGCTTCTTTTTATAAAAATAATCATCATCATAGTGCTTTAAATTTGTCTCTACCAGCAAACCGTTCTTCAATGGATTTGGGTACTGTAATTAAAGTACCAAAACGGGGTTCATCTCCAAATAATAATAACAATATTAATAATGCTAATAACAATATTGTCAAGTTTAATGATGGGCGCAGAAAATTAATGGAATTTTCATCGAATAACTTAAACAAATCTAAATCTGTTAGAATTAAATCGGATTCTTCATTATTACCTTCTTCGACAAAATCAAGACCAAATTCTTCAATATTTATTGACGCAGACATACCAGATATAAGCAAAAAAAGTGATTATTTAGTAACACATATTTCATCAGTTTTAGATCCGAATTTTAAGAAGTATAATAATAATAACGTTAATAATCATAGCTCTCTAATTTTAGATACTCATGAAACGTTGCATTCAACAAACCAACACAATCATAAACAAAACCTTGGACATAACCATAACGGAAGTCATCATAGACATGGCCATCATGATCATCATCGTCGTCATAGACATAGTAATAGAAATAAATTTGAGCATGAAAATGAAACTGCATATATTTCATCAAGTACTCCATTCAATATACTTTTTGCAATATTCTTTCATATTTTCAATATTGTCTTTACTGTGTTCATTTACTTACCTATTTATATATGTACTAAGATGCCATATTTAGTTATTCTTAGTGTCATTGGTGGTATTACTGCGTTTTTATATTATGGTATTGGTTCTACTACCGATAATAATATGGCGTTGAATTCTTTAAATACTTTAAATACTCACGCTATTAAAGGCTAAACTGTCTACTCTTATTTCTTGTTTTTTCCTTGAATCTAACACATTTTTATATATTTATTGGCAACTATTTTATAGAGTTTGATTTTTTTTGTTTTAATATATACGAATCTTGAATGTCTTTTCTTATATATCCTTTTGATAACAGTAAAACAAAGCTATTTATTGTTAATAGTAAATTTTAATTTTTGGAAGTTGACCTCCGTTTAAGTAAAATCAAATAAAACTTCACTAAAGCAGAAAATACATACATTTATTTTTAAATGAAAAAAAAAAAATTTTTTGATGGATATAAACTATGTTGAACTTATTGCAAAACCATTTTTTTAGTTCAAAAACTGTAACAAATAATAAAAGCATCAACTGTCTTATTATTTAAAGATAGTCAACTTTATTTATTTTCTTTTATCTTCACCTTAATCTGCGTATTCTATCTTTTTTGTCACTCTGATATCAAACATAAAATCTGATAATAAAATTTATTTGGAAAAAGGAATTTTTTTTTGAAATCTACCTTATCGAAAACTTTTATAAAGCACTTTAATATAGTAAGAGAATCTAACTAAGAATTCAATTTTTCGAAATCATCTGAAATAAAGTTTCAAAATGCATTAGAAGTTCAAGATTTGATTTTTCTAAAATGGTGTTGCATAATTCAATTAAATGACTAAAAAAATGCCAAACTTTAAACGATTCAGCATTGTATGTGATGTTTCTGTACAATTGTAATTTTTCTTTAATTCTTTTTTACTCACAATTCTAATATATTTATTAAAATTACAATAATTTTTATACAATTAAAAAGTCTATCTTTGTTTGTTTAAAAAACTTAAGTTAATAAATGATCCACTTTTTTGTTTATTCAATGCGCCGTGATTCTTTTCTTGAACCTCTTCTTTACCCACTTTTTGACCCATTTTTGGAATATCAGGTCTAAGGTGAGAATTTTCAGTGACAGAACTAACAACGCTATCACCAAAACTTAAGTTTTTGTTATCATTCATCAAATAAACAGCTTTTGGAACACTTAATTTGCCCATAATTTGTTGATCTCCATCTTTGGTAGTCCCAATAACTTTATATGGAATATGCCCCTGGATCAACGGACTATGCCCATGAACAAAATAACTTGTAGCGTTCGTTGACGAATTATTTGGACTAGTTGGTCCAGATTTTGAAGCGGGTGGTACTAAATGGGGTGTAAGAGATTGATTAATATTCGATGCGGTCATAGATAATGACGCCGATGATCCATGCCTTTTATTACGCAGAGTAAATAAATTTCCTGAAGACTGAGCCCTTGATATCGATGCTGATGATGTATTAGACGCTGCGTGACTTCTATCTCTATTCAATCCAATATTTGGTAAATATAAATTTAAATTAGAAAGTCCAGCAGAAGACGAGCTCCGAGAATTATGCCCTAATCTAGAAGGCGAAGTTTCAAGAGATTTGGAACCAGGCGTTTTTATCGAATTTGCTGAACCATGAGAGCGTGAAAGATGAACATGGTTCAATCTTGAATCTAGCACATCAAGATTCATGTTTATTTCTCCCTGTGTATGTGGTGGTTCTTCATATGTTGGTGTTAGATCTTCATAATTAACTTCTGAATTGAGTGCAGTATCATAAGTTGGTGGATTGACCATTTTCTTCCATTTATTATCTTGCACATCCTGAGCTGTGAAATATCCACTATTCTTACGCGTTAAAGCAACGGGATCTCCAATAAAAGAAGCCGCACGTGATAAATGTTGAACTGGGGAAACAATCCCTGGGGACATTAAAGCTGGTATAAATGATGAATTGTTTTGACTAATAGGCATTTGAGAACCATTTTCAAAAGAGGGACCTGGAATAACAGGTCCAAATAAAGGTGAATGATCCTCAGACTCATCAACATCATCTCCTGACAGACTAAACACGGGCTTCCCTCTACGTGTCGGTTCAAAGTGTGGAGTTGATGAGCTATTTAATATTCCATTATCCTTGTCCTGTATAATATTATACTGTTGCTGCCGCTGTTGTTGTTGTTGTTGTTGTAATTGTTGTTGTTGTAATTGTTGTTCCTGTTGTTGTTGTAATTGTTGTTCCTGTTGTTGTTGTAATTGTTGTTCCTGTTGTTGTTGTAATTGTTGTTCCTGTTGTTGTTGTAATTGTTGTTCCTGTTGTTGTTGTAATTGTTGTTCCTGTTGTTGTTGTAATTGTTGTTCCTGTTGTTGTTGTAATTGTTGTTCCTGTTGTTGTTGCTGTTCCCATTGTTGGTGTTCATTTTCGTTAGCCTCAAGAGCCGAGAGACTGGAATCAAATACTTTATCATAAACATAATCATTATAATTTGGAGGAGCCATTAGCTCTTGCGTATTCACATTAACAAAGGGAACATTGGAGTTTGGCAAGTCATCATTGGTAGTACGATTTATACCTGAATGCATAGCAGCTGGTTTCATATCATCATGCTCAAATAGAATATTCTCACTTTTGGTGTAAATACTAGCGTCTTCAAAAGCAGCATATTGAAATGGATCTTCAAAATCTGCTAAACATTTAGTTTTTACTGGAAGGAATGGACTAATAAAAATAGTAACAGGTAAAGTGGCTCGTAATTCAGAAACATGTCCATCAGAATTAATCAAACTAATAGAAAACTTAAATTTATGTCTAATTTTGGCCGTATTGGCAATATCACAATCTTGTGTAATTTTCTCTAAAGATGGAGGTAACTGTATTGTAGTCTGAATTTCCCACCTATCTTGGGACAATACCATATTATGACCTCTATAAAAAACACCTTCAGAATCCACTTCTGCTTCATCTGACCAAATATCTTTCCCTTCAGCATCATGAGTAATTTTTTGTATATGTTTAGTCGTTAAAACTTTTTCTTCGGTATGTGAACCAGTTGAAGTAACAAAGCTTGAAAACTCAGTTAACTTAATTTTAATGGGACCCAGCTTTAATCTTTTTGACAGCGGCGTCAGAGATATATCAAATTGACAAGAAGAACCTATTGCAAGAGCTTTAGTTGGAATGCTAATTGAATAATCAACTTTATTAGGCCAAGAATTATCCACAGCAACAGTTTCTGATAATTCAGGATTATCTGCTGATAAAGTTCTGACGATATGAATCAGCTTTCTTGATATAATCGGATTACTAAATCTACCTCTTTCAATTGAACATTGTAATCTATAAACAAGAGAACAATATGGATGTCCATCAATGGACTCTGGGACCGATCCATCAATAATAGTTTGGAAGGGGAATTCATAATTACCTGGTTGTAAAACCACCGCTTCATTATGACTCGATGAATTATTCAGAGATGCTAAATTTAGGCCACTAAGACTTGAACCTGATTTTTTCTTTTGAAGATTTGAGGAAGGTTTTGAACTATTTTTGGTTAAATCAGTGCTCGACCCTATAGAAGTCAAATTAGTAGCTGAACCTGGTTTAGAACAGGTAAGCTTGCCTGTTCTAAATCCATTGGTGTTATCCAATGATAGACTTGAGCCAGCATTCATATTTGTTAAATTACCCATATTATTAGTTGGAAATGAAGAACTTAATGGATTATGTGTTTGTAAAAACCTTTCAAGGTCTATAGGATCCCATTCAAAGCAAAATAGGATTCTGGAAAACTTAACAGGCCTAGCAAATTCTTGTCCTTTCACGTTATGATATTTTTCTTCCCAGTGTATGTTTAAAGTAGCATATAGTTTGAGTTTCATTCTCTTAATATGGATTGGTTCTGTAACCGACATTGCCACCACACCAGAGAACAAAGCAGGAGCTGCATCGTCAGGGGGTCCTTTTAACACGATCGTGTCTTTATCTTGAGATCTAAGTCTAACATCAAATAGCGGTAAACGTGACTTTTTACTCTTCGGCATATCAATTATATACCTCTGTTATCTTAGTTGGTTCTGCGTGGATGTAACTAAGCAAGTAGAAGGGGTAGGTGGAAATAATGATATTCTTCTTGAAGTCAACGATCCGCGGCGGTAAATTGAATTTATCCGGACTCGTTTTTTGAGATGATTTTAAACGACAATTAATTAAAATATATACTATACAATACAAAATGGTAGAACTTACTCCATAAGACTGTGTTGATTCAATAGCACACAATCGCCTCCCCTTTCAACATCTAACCCATAGTTATAAAAAAAGCCATCTGCTGTAATCACCATCACATGAACCAACCTCCGTCTTCCCTTGCGTTTACTACTTTTACTACCAGAACTGCTTAGACTCGATGTTTCGTCGTTTAATAGCATGCTTGGTGGGAGTAATTCATCACCAACAAGCTCTCCTATGCCGACAACGGTCGTTGTATCCTTCGATGTCGGCACTTTCAACGAAGCAAAGTGTCTATTGGGTTCTAATATTGATGAAAACTTAGGAGGTAAATAAGTGCCCATTTTTTCTGCTGCTTTTCTTCCTAAACTTTGGGAAGTCCTTCTTAACATTCTGGCAACTGATATCCTAGTATTATCCACAACGGGTTCAATTTTACTGTTGGAACCAGAAACATTTGAAAATATGGAAATGGCACCACTCGAGGAATCTGTATTGGATTTTTTTACATCAGAAGGTAATGGATGCAAAACATCATTACCTTCCACTAATTCCAATCCAGCATCTTCATCATCATCTCCAGAATCTGAATCAACATCTAATTCCTCTTCTTCTTCCTCTTCAGAATCAGAATGTTCAATATCAGAATGTTCAATATCAGCCACTAAATCATCAAATGCATCATCATCATTATCATCACCTTCGACTTCTAGTCCTTCGAGTCCTTCAGCACTATCAATTTTCGCCTCTCTAATTTTCATCATTTTAGACAATTCTTCTTGTCTGGCACTTTCCAGAATTTTATCTGCAGCATCAAGACTAGCATTTCCTAGACCCAAATTAAAATAACCACCCGATTTACTTCTAATAATAGTGTTATTCGCTTCTTCTTCACCAAGTCTAAAAATATGGACGGTTTCTGTGGCACTACTTGCAATAACAAACATATTATCTGGACTGAAGGCAAGTGAGTAAATCTTTGTATTGTATGTTCCCCTCCTGAACTGATATAATTTAACACCAGTTTCAACTGAAAAAACTCTAATAATGGTACCTTTATCACTTGCGGTTGCCAACAATAAACCATCAAAGCTGAAAGCCATTGCGGCAATTTGTGTTTTATGAGCTTCAATTACACTTATAGGTTGCAAAGTCTTACAGTTAAAAATGATAACATCACCATTGCGCACACTTTGACTATTCTGCTGGTGATGATGTAAATGGCTGTTTGGATCAGTGTCATGAGTATTATTTGGAACACTGTTCGGATTTGTTTGTAAGTTATGAGGGTGCTGAGCATTGATAGCAGTAATATCAACAGGAATTACGCTTGCGGCCTTGGATACTTTTTGTGGTGATGGGTATGCAAGATAATTATTTTCAGATGATGAAGATAGGGCAAATAAGCCGGATGGATTTGGTGGGATTTCAACAGTATGAAGTAATCTCATGTTAGTTA
Organism: Kregervanrija pseudodelftensis; assembly: GCA_030580115.1. Lineage (NCBI taxonomy): Eukaryota > Fungi > Ascomycota > Pichiomycetes > Pichiales > Pichiaceae > Kregervanrija > Kregervanrija pseudodelftensis. The sequence continues at coordinate 79,745 of JAKTSJ010000039.1, forward strand.
TATCATAAATATATATCGTTTCTTCAAGTAATACGATTAGACGTTCTCTATTCATATGTATAGATAAAATTGTCCCTGGAAATGTAAGCTCACATATTGTTGTTTGTCTTTTAGTATTGACAATTTTTAATCTCCTAGGAGACATGGATGGGTTATCACCCGTGCCCACTATGGCTAATAACGAGGAACAAAAAAGCATTTCCACAATCCCAATGCTCAAATCACTCTTTTCATAGCATCTACCAAATGGATCACAGTTATATATACGATATCCATTTTGATAACCAACTGAAATACACGTAAAATCTTGGTTGAAGTTCGCAAAATTTAACCCTGCCACATTAGATGTTACAGCAGTAGCTAATCCTTCCAATTGTTGTGTGTTGGTTTTAGACATTTCTTGCGAGGTGTTCCTTGTTGAATCTATCGATAAATGATTATGAGCTGCCATTGTAGTTATTACAACAAAAAGGAAACCCATATAAGACAGTAAAAGGTCCTAATTATTTTGGTCAGCATAAAAGCACGGTGTACGGATGGAAATAAACTAAACACTTGTTGTGAATTATTTGTCTATAAAAAGATAGTGTAGATATACATGATAAACAGATAAACAGATTTAAGCCCATGGGTTCTCTCCTTCGTTCCATGTTTTATGTGCAATCGTACTCGGAACACTCAATTCTCTGAACAAATCACTGTTGTCATTTTTATTTTCTTTATCAAATACAACAGTATTGTTGTTTTCCTTTTCATCAAGCGGGCTTTCTCCTTCTTTAACTTCTAGCGAATTTCTTTCTGCGCCACTGTCTTGTTCTTCTTCTTCGGTAGTATTATCACCCTCTTGTTGATCTGCATATTGATCAACAATTAAATCAATATCATCTTGAATTTCTATAGGGATAGTTGGTTGGAATAACATTAGCTTTTTGCTATCAACATGTTTAAAATCCGCACCATATTGATGTAATAATTGAACTGGGTTTGGTAATGTGACTGGAAAGACTTGACCAAAATTAAAGAAAATCTTATCTTCATCGGCATAAAAACAATTTCTCGAACTTAAAGTAACATTTTCTTTCAAATACTTCTTCAAGCTTTTGGAAAACTTCTTTTCATTCACTTCATAATGATAGTTTCTTATACATTGAACCATTTGCATTGAACTTAAGCAATCAAAGTTCCCAGAAATATCTTCTAACCCACTCACATCTTCAATGCCTGTCATAACCTGTAGCCATTCTGCTAATTCAATAATTGGTTGTAATGAAAGTTGACCAATTTTGTATAATGGATTAAAATAATATGTTGCATCCAATGGATCCAATGCATCACCTTCAAATCTAGTGACATTTTTCAGCCAGCCTTTGCCTTTGCTAACAATACTATCTGGAAATCCATTATCTTTCCAATTCATAATATCCTCACCTTCCCCGATAAATGGTACCAAGTTATTGGTCCGAATCCAATCTTGTATATACGATAGGTTTAATCTAATCTCCATAGATTTGACCCTTGAGCAATACCTTTTATTACTCAAAACCTTGTTGAACAGGGATGTCCCTAGCCAATAAAGAACAGCACTAAAGCATTGCTGTTTGATGACATCATTTATATGATATAATTCCAGCACGTACAATAGGGCACCTAAAGTTTGAATAACTTTCAACGGTGAAGGTTTCATTTGAGCATTCAAAGATGGGGGATACAACATATCTAAAATTTCTTCATAAGATGATTTTTTAGTTGACTTATTTTTATTCTTGAATAATTTCCAATCGTTTTTATAAACAATATCCATATCAGGAACACTGTTATATTCTAAAATGCAAGGTTGTAGTAAGGGTTCAAGCCGTTCATCCAAAGAAAATGCTAATTGAGATATTAGGGGCTGTAAAGATGAAACTAAATCTTGTAATAGTTGTGGATATTTAGGAAAAAATTCACAGGCAGCATCACGAGAGATGAAATAATATAGGTGATTTAAAGAAGCAATCCAGTAACCAATTGTAACAATATCAACGGACTGGGAAGCTTGTGAACCATGGTTCTTTTTACTTTTTTTATCCTTCTTTTCAACATTCAATTGAACAACACCACTTTTGGTTCCTGTAACGCTACGGACACGAGTTGAAAATATATCAAATAAATTTTGTACCATTTCTGAATTTCCTAATTTACTCTCAGCATATCTCATACATTGAAAAATAATGGATGCAGGATAAATTGGTTTATTGTGGTATTTAGACTGTAATTTGAAAACATAATCAATAATTCCCCCTATACTGTCGTCTGTAAATGCAATGCATTGTTTTGGTAAAACGTTATTAAAATCAAAGTTAACATATTCGAATGGAAATTCATAACCTTCATCATTATCGTCAATAAATTTAGATTCAATATTGGTTTTATCGTTAGAAGCTGAAGCCATATTGTTTATTCCAGATGTTTGTATACTCAATTGAGCATTCAAAGTATTATTTAAATCGTTATTTTGAGGACCTGTATCTTCTTTAAAAAAAGAACCATTATTTGTACTTTTTTTTGCTGGATCATCGAGATAATTGTGAATTTTGAAAAATTCGTAAACCTTTGAGTTCGGCTTAGATATATCAACGGCATTCTTCATTGTTTTATTCGATTTCTTTAAAGGGTCTGCATCAAATGCTAATAATCTTTCTACAATGTCTTCGTAGTCAAAGTGGGTTGCCCACATAATTGGAGTCCATCCAATCAGTTTATCTTGCTCATTACAATCCACGTGAAAAGAAAGTAATATCTCAACGCATTCTTTGTTATTGAAGCAGATAGCATAAATAAGCGGAGTTAATCCCTGATTATCTAATTTATTTAATATCAAGCTATTTTCACCAAGGATGTCTTTCACAGAAAACGAATCATTATCTGAACATGCTATGCAAAGTTTGACCAAAAGATCGCTGTTTTTGGACAGAAGCTTTAAGGCCTTCTTGGCTGCCAAAACTTTTACGTAGTTGGAGTCGGTAGTAATAAATGATGCTGCACTAATTGCAGTCCATGGATCCATTATAGTGTCTGTATTTTTTTCAATATGTATAAGAGAGGAAGAAGAAAGCTTAACACAAAAACTTCAACCACTTCGTTTTTCTGTTTTCAACTGAGTTTCGCTTCATTTTTCAGATATCTTTTCCGGACCGATTTATCTTAGTTAAAGTAAAATCACAAAATCAAAGATTATGCCTTCCAAGTCTGAATCGCCTACTATCTATGACCAAAAAAAAATATTTTTGCACTCTGGTGAAGATTTTCCTCAATTGCAAACTCCTTTATCATCTCCTTCTCCAGTAATAAAGGATTCTTCAGCACATTCATCGCCAAATAATGCACGAAGATATTTTGATGAACGTTTAACTTCACGATTATCAGCATTGAGCTTAACTCCAGTCAAGAAAGCAAAATTTGTCAATAAATTAAATTTATCAACTTCAGTTCTGCCGACCAGCATTGAGTCCTCCCAGACTACCACGATACAGTGGATTAAAATGAAAAAGATAACTACACAAATAAGTACTAGAGAAGCCATTATTGAACAAGGCGATATCAGCTGTATGACTGCATCTGATTTATATATTGCATTTGGAACATCCAAAGGTTTTATATTGATATTTGATTATCATCAACTGCTAATATCTAAAATAAAAGCATCAAATGTCACAATTAACAATAAGATTACGGCCTTATCATTTTCAATAGATTCAACATATCTTTCGGCAGGATATTTCAATGGTTTAATTAATATTTGGGATTTAAATAAAGCAGAACCTATCATTTCTGTACCTCCGATTTCAGTTCGTGAGGTGCAACATAATGGGGAAAATAATCATGTTGGTCATTTAGAAGGGAATTCCATTGCACAGTTATCGTTTATTGGATCTAGGCATACAGCTATAATATCTTCCGATTATAGTGGATTGATCCTCTACCATGATGGTGGAAGATCTTTACTGGGTTATTATTGCAGATCAAAGATAATGCTTGGAAAATACCATTTGGATATGAATACCTTTGATTACTCAAATACTATTTTGGGATTTAGTATGTTACCTATAGGATCCAAAAAATCAAATACTGATAACATGTGCATTTTAGCAGTGATCACTCCACATGTTTTAGTTGTTCTTTCCTCGCGGCCAAGCTTTCAAACTTACCTTAGAATAAGTAAGCCAAAAGTTGTTGATGATACATTAGGAACCACTGGTCTAGTTTGTTGGTTTCCTGCTACAAAATCAAATACAGAAAAAACTGAAAACTTCCCGTTGCTGGCTTATAGTTGGTCAAATATATTGACGTTATATGAAGTTGATAGTATCAAGCATAAAGATGAAGTGGGCATAGAATCTGTTTCGCTTGATTTTGAAAATAAACAAAGGTGGGTGTGTTCAGAATCAATAGTTTCATTACAATTTTTGAACTCAAAAGTTTTGACGGTCCTTACTAAAAGTCAGAAGCTTATTTTTTTAAGCCGAAAAGATTTAAGTGTTCTAAAAGTAGTTGATTTGTTAACTAAGGGCATTAAATGGACCCAAGTTTTTAAGGGAAATAAAATAGGACTTATAGAACAAAATTATACTAATATTTTAAAAGCCTTTAAATCTAATATCTTACTATTAGGAAAACAAGAGTTTATTATTGGCAATCTAACAAATTGGGCAGATATACTAATGGAATTAATTAAAGAGGGTGATTATATTGCGGCATTAGAAGAATGCAGAAAACAGTACGAAGGTAAATGCGAATTGGCTTTGATAGGGTTACCTGAATGTGATGAATCTCGCCATGAAATGGTTAGAAGCTATTTAGTTGAAATATTAAATGCCTCTTTGAAATACCTGTTTTCCGAAAAATCCTTAAATCAAATCAGTTTATTGGAAAGGAGACTGACCTTCGAAAAATTTATTAAACTAGCAATTCAAACATGTGTTACCATTAGTGCTCCACCTGAAATGTTTGAACCTTTGTACGAGACATTTTCAGAAAACAATTTTGAAGAACTATTCTTTCAAGAGCTCGAGACTTTTATTTTGTCGTCCAAGCTTGCCGTTTTACCACCAATCATTCTTAAAGCTATGGTGAAATTCTATATTGCTGAAGACAATTATGCAACACTTGAACAATTAATTTGTCTTCTTGATATTCAACAACTGGATATTGATCAAACTATATCCCTATGCAAGGCAAATCATCTTAGTGATACATTGGTATATATATTTACTGTTTTGTTGCATGATTATGTGACTCCGTTGATTGATGCACTTGTTATTATTAAAAAAACACTTCAAGATAAAGCACTAACGTCCATGGAAAACGCTAAACATGGAAATGATGCTTCTTACGTTTATCCATATATGTCGTATATACTTACAGGGCGTCAATATCCTACTGATAAACCGGTTGCTTATAGTGAAATTTATTCATCCAAGCTTAATATCTATTATTTCCTTTTTAATGGTACATCTATCTCGTGGCCAATTGGTTCACCAAGATTCCACATTGTTGATAACTACGCTGATGAACCTGCATTTCCGTACCTCTATTGTCTCTTGAAATATGATAGTAAAAATATGTTTGCTAGTCTTAACGAAGCATTTGAAGATGAATTATTGAATGACGATGAAATTATTTCTTATTCACGTAAGGAAGATAAGTTTCAGTTAAAAGTAAATAGACAATATATTATTGATGTATTACTTGGGATATTTCATGATTGTGATTCCAATTTTACCTTAACGGATTCGATTAGACTTGCTATATTTATCGCAAGAAATTATCCAAAATATCAGCAATTTATTAAATTGGCACACAGTGTTTTAGATGAAACAATTGAAACTTTATGCCGTGCAGGAAATTTACAACACACTGATGGCATAAGTAGGGAATTTAAAGAAAATTGTGAATTAAGTTTACAATCTCTATTATCAATATATAGACCTATTGACCTGGAGAGTATCATTATGCTGGTTGAAAATGCCGGTTTTTATAGTGCTTTATTAGGATTACTTAAGGTTGAAAACAAATTGTTTGATCTTTTGAACTTTTGGATTAAATCAAAGAAACGAACCTTGAAAGATAATAGTGTGAATCCGTTCTTGGAGGAAGAGTGTGGATCATTGGGTGTCAACGAAATTTTTGAAAGTGTTCCGGAAATGGTCAAGTGTTGTATTACAAAAGCTGATTCTGACAAGAAGGATGAAATAATTTTATTAATTAAGAATAATTTTGAATTATTTGTTAAAGAAGATCCCATTGGTATGGCAAATGTCATTTCACAATATTGCGAGACCTTAAATAACCAAATTTTGACATTAAAGGATGGAAAGGCAAAATTTGATTACTTAAGGGAATTATTTGAAATACAAGGTAAGGGAAATTTGAGTTCTCCTTTGGGCAAATCGCTTAGGCTGGCATATGTCAAAAGCTTAAAAGGTGACTGGGTAAAACTGAAAGAATTTGTGTTAAGTTTAAACGCTGTCGATCAAGAAATAATAGATTATTTAAGCAAAGGTGAAGATAAAGAGCTTGAAATTCTTATTGATAGTTATGTAAAAAAAGGAAAATATGTGTTAGCCCTTAATACAATAGTTGGTGTTATTAATAGTTATGGGTCTAAAATTATTCATAGTGGATACGATCCAAATTTGGAAAACAGTTTATGGAATTGTTACAATCATGGATTTCACATATTGGAGTGTACTGATAGTTCGCTAAACACTATTGTTGTCAAAGATTTGACTTTAAAGGAGTCTTTATTATTACAGCTTGTTGAGTCTAGCGTTAATATGTTTACTGACGTCCATCGTCATGAAATTGAACTCCAAAAACACGACGAAAAAGTTTTGAGTTTATTTAAAAAATTGATTCAATCTGCTTTCACCTCTGTTATAAATATGAATAAATCAAACTCTGATTCATTCACCCGAATTTTTGAAGAATTTTTGAATAGATCATCTGTGAAGGTTACAACATTAGGGGATGTTCGACCTGTACTGAAAGAAATATTTTTATCTTATTCTCATGATAACTCTATTTTAAAATTAATATTAAAATTGGTGAATGATGATATTTTTGATGATTTGGATATTTTAGAAAAGTTGAAACGTAGAGGATGGTCACCGGTACATTTAGATTGTGAAGTTTGTGGTAAACGTATTTGGGGTTCACAGATTGGAAATGATATATATGAATCTTGGCAAAATCATAGAATGGTCCCAGGAAATACAATTGATTCTGAACTAGAGTATGGGTTGAGGTTATATATTTTTCAATGTCGACATGTCTATCACACAAAGTGTTTAGAAAATATGGGAATGATTAACGATGAAGATAAATGTTGTATTTTATGTAATTCTGTTTAAAATATTTGGTACTATAGGATACTATATAAGATGAAAACAAAATAATAAATTAAAAATAAATAAATATACATGCCGTTGCTATTGATCTGTTTCGTTCATCCAATCTAAAGTATATCTAATACCTTGCTCTAAATCAACTTTCGGTTTATAATCCAAAATTTTTTTGGCCTTTGAAATGTTATGATATCTATAAGCACAAACAATTTTAACTCTAAAAGGTGTTAAACCAGGTTCTTTTCCTAACAAGTTAGAGAAAAATTGTGATAAGTAGCCAACACAAATAGCAATGGGTCTACTCAAAACAATATTATATTTATCAATATGGCCATCAGCTTTCCAAACGGTTCTAGCTAAGGTCCAAAAATAAGACGGAGTGTCATTAGTAATAAAGAATTTTTCACCCGCAACACCTTTGAAAGTGTCAGGATTTAATAGTTTTCTAGCTGCAAGTACATGAGAATCGGCAACATTACCAGCGTAAGTCCAATCAAATAAATTATTATTATCACCAACTTGAAATTTAGTCTGACCCCTTTGCAAAACCTGTCTTAAACCTGGAACCAGTTGTCTGTCACCAGGGCCAAAGATACCCGCTGGTCTTAATGCAACAGTGTAAAATTCATCTTCAAAAGAATTTGCATTTAAAACCATTTTCTCTGCAATTGCCTTCGTTTCGTTATACCCGTCCATTGGAATTTCAGGAATCGGCCAAGTTTCATCTGCATTGTGAACATCTTGACCGTTAAAAATAACGCCTGCAGAGGAAGTGTAAACTAATGCCTTAATCTTTAGCTCCTTAGCACAGGCGATTAAATTTGCAGTACCACGAATGTTAACCTTTTCGTATATTTCTTGTCCTAATCCGTGGATTGGAGATGCAGAATGAACAATAACGGAAGGATTGGAAGCTTTAATTGCTTTCTTAATATCATCCTCCGAAGTTAAATCACCAACATGAACTGTTATTTGAGTTGGATCAAAGGTGAAATATTTAGAAATTTTTTCTGGCAATGGTCTAATATCAAAAACATGAATTTTTGGACGAGAAGACTCTTCCCAGAATTGTTGTATAAGATGGAGGCCCAAGAACCCTGAACCACCGATAAGAAGAACAGAATCTAGAGACATTGGGTGCTTTATGTGATGAATATAAAATCTTCTTCCTTCTGAAGATTTACCCCCACTTCTGATGTGTTTTTCCATACGCGTTTTAGTCGTTTATCTCGTTTACATAATTACATTGCTTATGTAAGCAGAAAAGTAGGCAGATAAGTTGGGTTTTACCCAGATTTATAATCTACACAAACCTATTGATAATTAAAGTAATGAACAGCCAATTGCAGTAGATTTTGCATTCTTTTATTTCTTCAATTATTTCATCTGTGATAATTCCATCTAGTTTCTCTGCTCCAGTTACCTCTTCATCAACAGGATCATCAACCAAAGCTTCCCCAGTTACCATCACGGCATTAGTCACAACCACTTGTACTGAATCAGAATGCGTCGAAACTTCTGTTGTTACAGGTGCCACTCCATGCACAACCACCATTAATGGTCATGCTACCGTTATCACCACTTATTTCCCATTATCAGGTCAATCAACGTCTACAGCAACGTCTACCCCAGTTTTTACATCAACTTCAACCCCAGATTCTACACTAACATCTGTTTCATCGACTTCAGATAAAAACGGATTGTCAGTTACTGTAACCACTTTAATGATAACCGCATGTACTGAAAATGAATGTGTTGAAACTTGAATGTGTTGAAACTTCTGTTTTCACCGGTGTTTCATCTTACACTATTGTGATATCAGGAACAAAAACTGTTGTCACGACTTATTGCCCATTAACTTCTTTAGAAAAAGATTCATCCGTTGTTGTTTTAACACTGCTTCGCTTTATACTGAAGAAACCACCATTGTTAAAAGCACTGTTTTAATTACAACAACATGTACTGAAGACAAATGTGTCGAAACCTCAATTACTACAGGTTTGACCACATACCCTACTATAATTTCTGGTGTCACCACTGTTTATACCACTTATTGTCCCTTAACTTCATCCGAAAAAGAATCATCATTTATCACTTCTACTTCCACATCGCCTGGAAGTACCAGCACATTATATATTGAAACTACAGTTACTTCAATATTACCAAGTCAAACAAGCGTTATAACTAGCTATCAAATTATCACGGGTATTACTGAGAGTACTGTAGCAACCCCAGTTACAAAATCATCAACTACTGAATACTACACAACCCATTTTAGTGCTTTTGCTGCCACTGAATCCACCACCATTAGTGTTTTAAATTGTGGTAACGAAAAATGTTCAGAAGTTTTAAAAGTGACTGGATTAACTGAAACCACAACCACTATAACAGTGGTTATCACAACCTACACCACATACTGTCCATTAAGCGGTGTTGAAACAAGCGTAGAAACTGTTAAAAGCGAGTTTGAAACTGTTGTCACACCAGTTGCGACAATTACTGTTACTTCAACAGTCAGTTCCGAGAATTTGACAACATTTATAGATATCACAAAAACTTTAGTTACAAAATTAGCATCATCTACCAGTTCAATTGCAGAAGTTACTACTACTGGTGGTGTTTCCGAATGGGAAGCTGGAGTGGGAAAATTTGAGCATAGTGGCCTTTTGATTGTCGGTGCCTTTGTCTTAGGTATAATGATTATATAATGATAAATTAACAAAAAACATTGTATATTATGTTTATTTATTTCTTCTGCTTTATGGGTTTTTTTTTATTAATATTATCACGTTTCTCTAATCTTTAATCTCTAATCTTTACAATTAAAATTTATTGTACTACGCACGCCCCCTCCCTTATAAATTTCTCCACTTTAATTCCGTCAAACATGAATTCTGCGTAATAGTAATAAAAAACATAAGCCATCGGTCTCTTGTTTACACATAGTGAACGATTAACACTAGAGACCCATGTTGAAGCAACTGTTTATATTTCTCTGCTATATACTAGCAATTGAATCATTTGTCGTTAGTATTGATGATGGTACATATGTTTCAGCGGATGATCTAGAATTACGTATAAATAGTAATGGTACTTTCATTTACCCGAGTGAGGACGCTTACTATTCTGACAACGTCGTGGGTCAGTGGCAAGTCTATAACGTAACAAGTGATGAAACGTTCTATGCTGTGGATATAGAAAGTTATGTAGATAGATATCATGCTGTTGAAACGTTGCTACATGGAGCGCTTAATGTTGATACAGGCCAGATAGTGGTCATGTCAGCTCTAGCTTACCACTTATTAGAAATGGGGAAGCCCTGGCTATCACGGGGGGTTTCAGATAGCAACTTTTTATATGACAAGTAAACCTAGGAAAGAGTGTAATCAGAATGAATGCAAGATACGTAGTGCATATTTTGATTATAGTTTTGTTTATAAAATTTGATTCTAAAGTATTTAATTAACTGAATTAGGTATTCAACTATTCTGTATATCAATTGATAATTCTAGATAGCAAATTTATTCATAAATCGTATAGAGGGGAACTTATCCTATTTATGTTATTCAATTATAAAAATTACATAGCATTGATTATCATGTTATTACTAATTTTAGTAACAACATCACTTCTAGAAAATTCTACAATGTTCTATCATAGTACTTTTCATATCACCTCATATTCTTATGATCATATGATTAATATTTCTAATTATAATAATTGTACTATTCTTTCTAGTTTTCACAGAGCATCCTGTGCACGTAATACTAGAACAAACAGGTGTAATCAATAGGGTAACTGGGGACCTGCGGCATGCAAAGCATGTAAATGTATTTCAGAACTTATTTGGGTGTGACCAAGATCATCTTTTTGTCCACAGTCTAACAAAGTAATGAACAGCCAATTGCAGTAGAGTTTGGATTTTTCAAAATTATACCTTTTCACAGTATTGGTTATACATGTGCTGAAATGGTAGCCTTTACCAATAGATACTCATTTAGCAACGGTATTTCTACCGGCTTGCTTATATTTTATAAATAATGATATATATACATGCTCCAACACGGCAAATTCTGCTTTAATTTTTCGTTAACTATGATAAAAAAAAATGCGCATTAGGTAAGGGCGCTTAATTTGAATTTTCAAAGTGGTTTCTAGGAGTCATTTATGTTTTTCTACTCCAGTCGTCAAATTTTTTCACTACTTTACCAAGATTTTTTTGTTTCTTCCGTTGGATCTAGTTTGCTATTCCTAAGAGATCTTATTTTAACTTCTTATATAATTAAATTTACAATATATTAGGATAAACATGTCTAAAGAACAGCCTTCAGAACAAAGATTGTGGGGTGGTAGATTCACCGGAGCATCAGACCCATTAATGGATCTTTATAATGCATCATTACCATATGATAAGAAAATGTTTGCACAAGATTTAGAAGGTACTAGAGTTTACACTATGGGTTTACAAAAATTAGGTTTAATTTCTGAAGAAGAATTAAAGGAAATTCACAGAGGCTTAAAGCAAATCCATGGTGAATGGGAAAATGGTAACTTTGTTGAAAAACCAGGTGATGAAGATATTCATACTGCAAATGAGAGAAGATTAGGTGAAATTATTGGAAAGAATATTTCTGGTAAAGTTCACACTGGTAGATCCAGAAATGATCAAGTCGCCACTGACTTGAGACTTTATGTTAGGGATGAATTACTGAAACTTTCTAAATTTCTAAAAACTTTTATTGAAACAATTATCAAGAGAGCTGAAAAAGAAATGGACTATTTAATGCCTGGTTACACTCATTTGCAAAGAGCTCAACCAATTAGATGGGCACATTGGTTAAGTATGTATGCCACCTATTTCACTGAAGACTACAAAAGATTAAACCAAATCATTGAAAGATCGAATGTCTCTCCATTAGGTTCAGGTGCTTTAGCTGGTCATCCATATGGTATCGATAGAGAATTTTTAGCTAGTGAGTTGGGATTCAATGGCGTTATTGGCAACTCTCTAGCTGCTGTTTCTGATAGGGATTTTGTTGTTGAAACAATGTTTTGGTCATCTCTTTTTATGAATCATATTTCAAGATTTTCTGAGGATTTAATTATTTATTCAAGTGGAGAATTTGGTTTTGTTCAGTTAAACGATGCTTATTCTACTGGTTCCTCTTTAATGCCACAAAAGAAAAATCCAGATTCTTTAGAACTATTAAGAGGTAAATCGGGTAGAGTTTTTGGTAATTTAGCAGGTTTTATGATGACCTTGAAATCCATCCCATCCACCTATAATAAAGATATGCAAGAAGATAAAGAACCATTATTTGATTGTCTGATAACTGTTGAGCATTCAATTTTAATTGCAACTGGTGTCATTTCAACACTAACCGCTAAGAACGAAAAAATGGCTGCTGCTTTAAGTATGGATATGTTAGCTACTGATTTGGCAGATTATTTAGTTAGAAAAGGTGTTCCATTTAGAGAAACTCACCACATTTCGGGTGAATGTGTTAGAGCCGCGGAAGAAAATAAATTAACAGGTATTGATAAATTAACTCTGGAACAATTTAAGAATATTGATTCTAGATTTGGTCCTGATGTTTTTGAAACTTTTGACTTTGAACAGTCTGTCGAAAGAAGGGATGCCACTGGAGGTACCGCCAAATCTGCTATTTCAAAGCAATTAAAAAATTTACAATCTTCTCTTTAAATTTTGAGCTTATAATTTCGACTTCTATATTTTTTCGTAAGTTACATTTTTTATTTTAAAAAGACAATTAAAAACAAAAAAGAACGAGGTATATAATAGACAATTTAGAAACTTTTAAAGTGTTAAAGAAAAGCGCAACTAAAACCAAAATCAAAATCCAAAAATAATCTAACGGCTGCCAACTATTTTAGTTCGTCAACAATATCCAAATCAATCAAAGATGCGATAGGATTTTCCAGAATATAAAATACTCTAGGTGTAGATAGTTTTTCATCAGTATGTTTTGTTGCATTAACGCATAGATCTGAATCATAGCTGTTTCTCAGTTTTATGGAACTTTCAAAGTCTAAATTTGCTAGTTGTTTGACATAACTATCATTATCATAAGTATATCTATTGTACGTATACTCTTCTAAATTATCATGTGATTTATGGGGTCTATCACAGTTGTCTGAATGTTCTAAATTTGAATCTGTATTATTATTATTAACTTCATTTGGTGGACCTTCAATCTGAATTTCATCCAAACTCTTTTTCGTACTGAATGTCTCCAATTCAATTGAGGTAATTGTGCTAGAACGAGAAAAACTTCTTCTATGGCCAAGTCTATTCCCGCTTATTGCTGCCCTTGACCCTCTTTTGAAAACTTGGCTGGAGCTATAAGTACTCAGAGGGCTACCAATACTAATTGAATCATTGTAGTCAAACAATGAATTTTTAGACGAAACAGACGCCTGCCTTGAATAAGAATTTCTTTTGTTTGATGCTGCCGAACTGAGTGCTGTTTGAGATGGGTCTGCAACTGATGTTTGTTTTAAAGTGGCTGAACCGCTACGTCTAAATGGTGAACGGTTTGCTGTGGTTGAGGAAAATTGACGTGAACATGTTGGCGGGTGGGGTGTGGTGGGAGATCCGTGGCACGAAAGCTTCCTTAATGGTATGCTTAAAGAAGATGCGCTTATTCCTGGGTTATGTGACGGGGAGACTCGTTGATTCTGAGCAATGCTGTTAAAATCAAAATTGTCCAAACGTTCACGCTCGCTAGTATGAAGATATAAAGGATCGAATGGTGTATAAGAGTGCAAAGATGATGGCAGAACCGTAGGAGAATTTGATGAAGTTAGTGAAACTGGTGAAACGGGTGAAACGGGTGAAACTGGTGTTTTAGGTGAAGTTGATGAAACTGGTGAAGTTGGCGAAATTGGTGACTTTGGAAGCGCTTGTGTTAGCGAGTTCAAACCAGAACTTGATGATAACAGGGAGTCCGGCACTTGGTCATCATCATCATCCGATGTGACAAACCCAGTTTCCTCTTGTTCAGGAATTAAATCTTCTGCAGCCTTATGGCTGTTCTTCGAAATTTTAGGACATATTTTGATGCTTTTCAGTCTCTTTGATGTACAAATGGACTTTTTATTAGGAAAAGAATATGATTCCATTTTAAAATATCAATATCAGAGCTAATGATTTTCCCACCATCATAGTTTAGGGCGGATGTGAACACTTAAATAAGGGAGAAGAAAAAATTTTGAACCTGTTATCTTTAAAAGCTGATATATTATCCTTGGGTATTGTTGTTTACTTTCTTTTTTTATTTTGTTCTAGAATCAGATCTATGCATAGGACATTGACAGATTTGTTTGGAAAAAATAAAATAAAATAATTGGAATTTCTGTTTATCATGCCGGATTACTTGCTCCACATCTTATTATCAAAAAAGTGCCGAAAGTGACGGCGGTCAACTCAAAGTTATTATTTATATACAACCACAGCAACCCTTTCCATTGTTTAGATGATATCTAAAGGATCATAATTAACCGAAATCCACAATTTATTAACGGGGTGGGGTATTTGCACCAATTTTGTATTGTTGCACCTTTCCTAGATAAGCATATTGAAGAAAATCGATGTTTTAGCGCAGCAATTTCAATACTAAACTATTCTACGTTATTGCATTTTGACCTGTATCACATATATAGTTTGTTTTGTTTTTCGGAAAATAGTTTAGTCAAGCCGTATCAGGCAAGGAAAAGGTTAAAAAGTATGTTTGCGATAGCAGTAGAGCCATTTTGATTCTAAATATCCCTCGTGGGTCTTTTAAATTTCTCAAGCACAGCGTACTCATCAGTAATTGGTTTTGATATGGGGTAAATTAACGCTTTTTTTTAATTTTTGGGGCTTCTCGTGATTGAAAGTACCATGTGGTTTGTATGCCAGCTTAATCAGAATAAGAAACTGCTGCATTATAATTAGGCCCTTTAGGTAACGTGGGATGCACTAACTCGGACAGCGACAAACTAATAACGGACTGATTAGCAGTTCCAGACTTTGGGTTACGAATTTCTTAACGCCTATCATGCGTTTAAGTTTGGATAAGAAACAACACTATGGGCCAATTTGATGACATTATAATTAACTGGGGATAGCTTGGATTCTTCTGAAAGCAACCTACGATTTTTGGTATTCTTTTTTTGCGTTATTAGTTTGTATTTGCTAATTTGTCGGCAAATAAATGAAAATTAAAAAATAGAAAATAAAAAATAAAAAAAACGGTTTAAATATTAGAATTCATTTTCGTAAGGCAAAAGCTGTTGGATAGTTTAATTTAACAGTAGCAGTTGATTGTGCAGTAGTTTAAAATAGAGTTCGATTATCGTCGTATATTCGGTCAAATAATACTCGCACGTATTGTTGAGTTTTGAGCCTATCTTTGTGAGTATTCAAGCCACAGTTACATTAACTGTCTAATTCAGTCATGGCTGCAAAAGAAACACTGATCAAGATTTGACGTTGGAATTACGCCGCAAGAAGAAATCTAGATACGAAGAAAAGTGCTGTGGATAGTTGATCGGTAGATTGTGTCACTTCAGTACCACCTGTTGTTTGTTAGTGACTAGTTGGATAAGATAGGACACAGACACACCTGAAATAAAAATGGCGAGATGAGCTGAGAATCTGAAAAAGAAATTATGATTCGCTTGCTTATATATGTGAATAACAGCAGGGACCCACATTCTTTCGTTTAAAAGTTACTCATTGGCAGTTTGGCATGGTATTCTTGGACTTACAATGCCCAATAGATGTTAGATTTGAGCTTTGACCCAATGCCAAAAACATAGCCACAGATTTAAAACTTAGAGCGTGGAAGACGGTATGTTAGCAGTTAAGCATGGATCAATAATAGTTTCGCACAGAGCAAAATTAAACTGCCTACTTGAACTACCTACCGCTTCAAGAATTAAGTTACAGAAATGATGTTCAAAATAAATAAAAAAGATTTGATAGCACTAATAGAAGGATCAGAAATTTGGGTATACTAGTCGTCATGAGTTGAGTACATCCGATTGGTGCACAGCATTTTTATCATCATTGCTAATAGAGCTATCAAAAAAAGAAATTGTCAAAAAAAATCTATTAAAATCTATTAAAGTTTAACAAACAGAATTTAAACAAAGTATTCACCTGAATACAACGCTAAATTCTCGTAAGTCTAAGAGTAATGCAATACACGATATATGAACAACAAGTTGTGTTGATACTAAGAGTCTTTCTAAAGAGTTATTTCTACCAAGTGGGATATGCGCTTGTTTTTATACAAAAATATTTCTCAAAATTTACAATACATTTTGTCGTGTAACGATCAAAGTCACCTCAAAGGGTTTTATTTCTCTCTTCCAGTTCTTCGTTGGTCACTAGACTACCATAAATGTCCTTAATTTCTCCTTTTTTCTTCCATAGTTCGCCTAAAACGAAGTTGGAGACATCGGGATCACTAAAATACTGAGTATGCGACCCCACTGCGTTGATAAGATTAATATCAAATAACCCTTGCGGCAAAACATAATCCACTCGGCCATTTTTGTTTAATGCCAACATTAATTCTTTGGCAGTATCACTTAAAACAACCTTCTGTTCTTCCCCTTGAACAAGATCTTCATAATTCTTTTCTAAACCAGTCTTTTCAACCAGCTGTTTGAAAAATTGGTTGGTCATAAAATCAGTTGGAACTTTACTTATTTTCTTAAATTGTGAAGTTAAACCTTCACCGAGTGGAGTTTCGATTTGTTTTGGTTTCAATTTGGCCAAAGAAGGATGAATCATTGGTTCCAATCTATAGGCAACCAAATCAGCGGAATAAAAAACATTGTAAATATTATTAACTTTTGGTGCAATGATAGCCTTATCTAATATTGCTTTTGGATCATCTTCAGTGTCCACATTAATATTATCAAATGATCCCTCAGTCCTAGGGTGTACATTTTGTCTTTTTAAAAATTTGAAAACACCATTTGGAGATCCTAGGCCAAAATAATTTTCAACTGGAAATTTTAAATGAATATTCGGATCAAGTTCTTCTTTATTGGGAATTTCATCAGGTTGACAAGATAAAATATCCAAAGCAATAACAGAACCAAGTGAATGACCACATAATGATACTTTTCCTTTGAAATTAGGATGTCTCTTTAAATATTTCTGATATAAATCATTGGCTGATTTAACCACAATCTGTAAAATTTGTTTTTTAAACCTCGGCTCATAATATAATAGAATATCTAAAATTACATCAGCGGTGATTGTTCTTATTGGTGTCACTGCGTCAATATTCAATTCAGAAAATTTAGGTAATCTATGCTTTCCATCGCTACCCAGATCTTCATAAACACGATTCCAACTGAAATCAACTTGGTATCTCCAAACAATAGGTAATACCTGAACTTTGCAATTTCTCTTAGAATCTTCATTTATATTTTCACCGTAAGCTAGGGGAACATATTTATTAGAATTGTTTTTGAATTCTGATTTTAATAACTGTCTAAAATTGTTACAATCATGAGCAAAATTAATAGCCGAATATTTGGAGCTTAATGATTGACCGATACCGTGAACACACAATATTAAATGGTCAACATCTCTCTCGCCATTATTTTCTAATATCATGGAGTCATTTGAAAAATCTTTTTCC
Source organism: Kregervanrija pseudodelftensis (assembly GCA_030580115.1). NCBI lineage: Eukaryota > Fungi > Ascomycota > Pichiomycetes > Pichiales > Pichiaceae > Kregervanrija > Kregervanrija pseudodelftensis. The sequence continues at coordinate 97,797 of JAKTSJ010000039.1, forward strand.
ATAAAAGCTTGAAACTTTTCATTAGAACGTGAAAAATAATCTGAGGCAGCTAGTCTGCTTTTACTTTTAAGACTGCTTTTCTGACCGTCTTCTTTCTTAATGTCTTTTTCTTCTTTTGACTCTTTATGTTCACGTTCATTACTAGTGTTTTGCTTCTCAATGTAGCCTCGTGTAACAACATAGGCACCAAGCATATTCGGTGAAGACGATTCTATATTATCCACAATCAATTTTGTGAACATTTGACTATCACTTAATAATACTGCTGTATTGTCATCTTTAAAATGAACTTCTTTACTTTCATTAGCTAAATCTTCATGTTCTTTAAAAGGCCAATCCAGCCCGAGAGTCGTTTTGTACATATCAACTTCGGATTTTAACTTCACACTAGGCAGTTTGTGTGGTTTTCCATCTTCATTTACTTCGTTTTTCTTCAATAGTTTGTAAGGTTGATAAACAGAATATGCTTTTTCAATTTGATCTGCAAGAAGTTCAGGTAATGGAGTCGAATCAATAAACCAAGTACCTCGACGAATTTCATAAGTTGGGCCTTCCCAGTATGCAGGCTTTAATAAACGTTTTTCCAAATCACAATCAAACAATTGATCTTCGTTAACAGGAACATATCTAAAATTTTTATCTTTAGCTTTTTTGAAATTTTGAAACGTTGATTCAATTCTTTGCGAATCATGGTATGTAAATGGTAAAAATTTTTTTGGCCTTTCGATTTGTGTGTAATTTGAATCATATGGCTTAGTAGCAGGAATATCAGTGGCATAGAACCATCTAACATTTAGCCTTGGAACACTGGTATTTGTCGTTCTGGTGGCGGCGGTATCTGACTTGAACCTTATTCCAATTTTAAAGTTCATTATACGAATCCGATAGAACATCATGGTAAAGTTCTTTCTATAAAGAATACAAATGTTTAAGTAATCAAGTAATCAAATTTTTAAAAGTCACTGTTCTATTAACACCCATAATTAATCATTTTATCGTAGTTACTTCACCAGAAAAACAGGCCTGGCGGATCAATTTTGAGAACACGTGTCCTTTTTAAAAAAAATTAGCGTCGTTAGTCTTTCCGAAACAAGCAATTTTTTTGTCTATCAGCATGATTTTATTTTTTGACTTTGGTATAATGTTAATAATTTTCTTGGGTTTGAAATAATTATGGACAAGGATTCTTTTTCAAAATATGGTAAGGGTGCTTCTTTGTTGTTTAAAATGGGATATGTTGCTGGTGAAGGGCTAGGCAAGTCTCATCAAGGTATTATTGAACCTATTGAAACCCAGGTTAGACAAAAAGGTGTTGGTGTTGGTGGTGATGATGCCGATAAGAAATATAAGCCAATGATGCGTTCAAAATTAGTTGATGATTGGAGTAGTGGTAGTGAGGATGATAATGATGATGACAATATAGATATAGTTACAAAAAGCGCTATCGTTGGATTTGATAAAGCAGGTGAAAATGTTCCTGATTTATTTACTTTAATTGAAAAATTTAAAGTGTTAGGAATAAAAGTGCCCATAGAAATTATGGAACTTTGTGATTCTGGAGAACCTGAAAATGATATTTGGTTAAATTTAAGGTCTCAAATGTGGAATATTGTTCGAGACGCCAATAGTGATACCAATAAGTTAAAGTATTTACAGTATGAAATTAGCAATTCAAACAAATTTGTCGAGCAATGTGAGCTTGATGTTTCTGTTTTGACAGAAGTTGTTGAACTAATAAATGATGGCAATGCAAGTAAAATTTTAAATTGGGTATGTAACGTCATATGGGATGAAATCAGTGATGAGGTGAGAAATGATATTGAAAAACTGGTACTTTCTACACTGAAAGAAACTTGGGAAAAAACCGTAAGTGAATGGAATTATTTATCGTTTGATTCTACTATTGCATTGGTTGATTTAGGTTTGGAATATAAGGAGAAACTTAAAACAATTCAAAAACATGATTCTATTGTTAACGTTAAGAAAATAAAATTAGGATTAATTGATGGTCTCACTATTAGTGCATTATTACCGAAATTATACAAATTTTTTATGGACGATTGGAAGGCTGAAAATGTGAATATTGCTATTGGTATAGTGGAGGAACTTGGTGACGAAGATGGTGGATTATTTGATCCAATAATATTAGAAAAGTTGGTTTTTGAGAACTGCGTAATACCTAGATTGCTTAAAGAAATATCAAGCTGGAAAGTAGCCAATAAAACTGGGCCTCAGAATTGGCTTGTGGAATGGTTAAGAATTTTTCCAATGAACCAAATAGATACGATTTTGGATCAGCTATTTGACCGATACGTTGTGTACATAAAACAAGAATGGGACGGGAAACAGCCACTTGACTATAACGCTATTCATTTAGAATTGTGGTTAGCTTTCTCCGGAGATCCAAAATATAGAGAGATTATCCACAGAGCAATAATGACAAAATTTGTGTTAGAATTGCGTTCAAATTTTAATTTAAATAATGTTTCTATTTTCATTAATAAATTAGAAAAAAACGGCCTATTATGGGATAGGATAATTGAAAATGAAATAATGTTAAAAATGGTATTCAATTTTTTTGAATTAGAAGATGGAAAGTACACTTATCTACGTGATTGGGTTTTGTTATTAAGTCAATTAGATATCATCAACATAAAATGTGTTGAAAAATGGTTAAAATTGTGTTTTGATTATTTAAATTTCGTCAATAAAACGGGCTTATCTCTTCAATTGACATTGAATGACTTCCCAACCTCAAAAGAGATTATGAATAAGCATTTTGACTCCCTGAGCTTATTATTTGAAGCTGAAGCTGAAGCTCAGAATGAATATGAGAAACCAACTATTTCAAAGGACGTTTCTATTACAATTAAAGAGCTGGTTGCGGAATACTGTGATAAGAATGATATATTCCTCACTCCACTACAAGCTAATCAGTTGGGATACAATATTTACAAAATAAGTCGAGATATGAAAACTGGAGTTTTGGTTTACTTCAAGGATAATGTTTTATGGGCCAATGTTGGTTCAGAGGATAATGATGGTTACGAACCTTTCAGCATTAAAGATATTAACAATCTTTTAGACTTATAATTTAATAAGTATAACAATTTTATCCTTTTATTTACAGAAAATGTTTTTTGTAGAAAAAATATATATATAAGGAATCTATTTCTTGTTGAAATCATCAATTTTAGATTGAGCAGAGCCATAAAGATCAATATCTGGTTTTTTAACTTGTCTATAAGCATCACCAGCTTTTAAATTGACGGTTTCGATTTTTTCTTGAACAGCGTGTTCAGCAGCAGCTAAATCTTTAGAAATCTCTGCTGCTATTCCTTGCGCCTCAGCAGTTGCTTCCTGAATATCATTAATGATTTCTTGGTTCATCTCACCTGCCTTAACATCACCTGCAACTTCATGAGTTAATTCTTCTTCGTCTCTTAATTCTTCAGAGTAATATTCTGGGTATTTTCTAAAACATTCCTGCATGTTTTTAAAATTTGGAATACATTCAATACCTTTTGGTTCTTCTTTAGAGTAAACAAAACAAGAGAATGCTGATTTAAATTCTTCACCACATGGACCATCAGCCATACCACCTAAGCAAGGGCAATCCCAGTTGATTTCACCAGTTTCTTCGTTATATGCACCAGCTTGCGTTTCGGTTTGGGTTTCAGTTTGGGTTTCAGCCTCAACAACGGCGACGCTTTCTTCGATCGCAACTGGCTCGCCATCAACTTCAACGGTATCAATAACATCAATAATCTCAACTGGCTTACCGTTCATTTCAGATGGGGTGGTGATAATATCAACAACTTCAACCGGTTCACTACTCTCACTAGTTTCGTTTTCTGTTGAAGGTGTAATTGCTTCAACTTGCTCGGTTTCAACTTCAGCCGGGGAAGAAACAACTTGAACGGTTTTACCAGCAAGATCACTAGGATTTGATTTTGATTCATTGGAAGCTCGATGCATGAAGTAATAATACATCGAAGCAGAGGTAAGTGCACATGCAGCAATGGTATAATAAGGAACTAATCTGTTTGGATCATCTTTAGTTTGATAATATTTTTTAGATAAAGATCTAAATGTTTGTTTTCTGTACAAAAATCTAGTGTTTTTCAAACTTGATCTAAACATGTTTAATAATGTTAATTTATGATTATATATCTATGTTTTGTTAACTTGATCAAGGAAATTAGTAAGCTACAGAGGGGAAGAAAAGCGATTGAAAAAACCGTAATTTTTTTTCCCGCTAATTGAATCTGAAGAAAGTTTGCCATTGGAAAGAAATTTGACGAATTTTTCGAAGAGTTTAAGTAAATTTCAAATTTAAAAGAGCTCAAAGATATGGGGTAATTTATTGATAAACAGATTATCAAGCAAAAGAATCTCTGCTATTAGTATATGAATAAATAATTATAAAGAAAATCACATTAAAACACAGCAAGAATTAGTCTTTTTAGCCTGTTTGTAGAATGTTTTTGAGCTGCTGGTTAATGCCTCAGATTTATCAACCAAAGAATCTAATTGCTCACCTCTTTGCAAGACATTTTCTATACTGTTCTGTAGAACGATCTTAGTTTCATCTAATTCTTGTTGAACTTTCATCAAAGCATCTGCTTCTGTTGGATTTTGATATTTTTGTAAGTAAGAGGATAAATTATCAAATTCGACATCAGGAGTTGGTTCATCTATTTTTTTCCATTGTGAAACAGGATGAGAAGAAATATATTCATCAAGAATTTTATTTAGTAAAGTGTAAGCAGGTCTAATTGGGTATGATTTATCAGTAATCAAGACACCAGAAATGCCTTCAGATCTGGTAAAAACGTGACCAACGTATTCATTTTCTTCAACCGATTGTCTTTGATCGGCTGCTGTTCTTTCGGAAATAGTTTGAGCAAAGAAAGTCATGAATTGACCAACAGATGATCTTTGGAAGAATGAGAAGCTGGATAGATCTTTCTCCTCAGATAGCGTGATGGTTTTTGTATTGTTTGTCGCATCTGCCGGTCTAAGAATCCCAATGTAGTAAATTTGCATGGTTTGTAGTATCTTTTATATTATATGTTATCTGTTAAACTGTTTATCTGTATATTTGCGGAAAAGTAATAATTTGAAATCTGTTTATTTTGATTGCCCTTTTTCTCTCTTTTGCTACCTGTAAACGTCGATCGACGCCAAAAATTCACGGTCGAAAATATTTATTTATCGTCTGATAAATGCATTTCAGGGAGTTTCAAGGTTTACTTTCTGTGTGTTTCTTCTATTGTCATAGTAAAACGGACCAATTTACTATCAATATATACAATGGCTGTCATTGGTAACCGTCCGAAACACAAAAAGTCGTTCTTTTCTTTCAAGTCTTCAAAAAAGACTGCTGAACCAACCTCAAATGTCCCCGTAACGACAACAAAGCACAATACCCATATACATGGCAATAATAATAATAATAATAATAATAATAATCACAATAATAATCATAATAACATCAACAACAATAATAATAATAGTAATAACCACAATAATAATAATAATACCAATACCAATACCTATACAATAAGTACTTCTTCTAGTTCAATAACAAATAACTCTACAAGTCGTCTTAATTCAATCAACCGTTCAGAATCTATTTTAAATTTAAAGTCTCGGACATCAACATCAAATTATGGTTCTTCACATTCACAGATGACAAAACAACCACAAGAACCACGTCACAGTCAGAATTTTTCCTCCACTACAATGCAATCAACAGATTCAACCAGTTCCACAATTTCTAATATTTCTCTACTTGGTTCAGAAGTACCAATAAATTCCATCGATGCACATCAATTTTCAGCTGAAAAACATCAAGATATTAGGGCGTTAAGAAACTTGAAAACTTCAAATCCAATTAAGAAGAGACATTCGGTTATGATTCAAAACACAAATTTGAACTTTGATTATTCATCTTTTGACACCCGTAAGAATTTATCAGCGACATCATTACACTTACCGACCAAAAACTCTACGGATACTCTTACCGAGAATGATGACAGTGATGATTATCTTGATACTACAATTGACTCTACAAATATATTAAAGGATTTGAAATTGGATTTAAACTTAGCAGAAACAGATAATATTTTAAATGACGCGTTTGCAGATTATAATTCAGCAATTAAAAGCATTAAACGTCCATCAAACTCAAATATCTTAGATAATATAGAAAATAGAGAACCATTACTTACTACCTATGATATAACAATGGATGATGACCCGCATTCTTTGCAAGTAATTAAATTATCCAACTGTATAATGGTTGGTGATTTTCCAAATTCAAATTCACAATCTTTTTCAGCATTTTCACCTAAAAAACAGTTCAAATCACAGAAAGCTAACAGGAATGTTATATCAAGTATAACAACAGGTATTTTTGACTCTAATTTTTTAACTGATTCAAGGCGTAATCATAGAACCTCTTTATACTTTGTTTAACCTCATTATTTGTTACTTTATAATTAATATACACTTCCAAAAAATTTATTCTACTATTACAATCCACGCCAAATTAGTTTCTCAACACTGTCACTCTTTGATTTACCTTCCTTTAAAAATCCTAAAATTTCTAATTCTGCTAATCCTTTTAAAAACCAACTTAAACATAACTTATCCCATTCTTCACATTCAGGTTGCTTGCCAAATATTTTATCAATATTGGCCTCTTCATCTTCTTTTTTTTCTTGATTCCAGGTTGTTAGAATTTCTTCCAATTTTTCCATTAATATTTTATTTTCATCTTCATTTTCGTTCCTGTCTCCATGTTCAGCTCCATTATTATCTCCCTTTTCAATTTTTAATCTCTCGTATAGTAATTTAATCATCTTTTTTTTACCTAAAATTGAATTTTTAAAAACCATATAAAAATCATAAATATTAACAATAATACCAGCTTCTCTATAGATTTTATAAATTTCACATAAAGATGGTTCAAATATTTTAAATAATTCAATATCATTTTGTAAATTACTTTTAGAATATTTTTTATTAAATAACCACTTCTTTGAATCAATCAAAACTTTAATAGAATTTTCACGAATTTCGGGATTAAAAGATTCTTGCAAAATTGTTTCAACCGATTCATCTATGACACAAATTTCTTTGAATGGTTGTTTATCAAGATTAAGCTCATTTAATTGTTTTGTTAATCCAAGTAAAATTTCATTAATCATAAATGTAATATTTTTTTTACTATCAATTTTTAAATCTTTAAAAAACGGTAATTTTGTAATAAAATCAAATTGTTCATCTTTCCTTAACTTTTCCAAAAAAATATTTATTTCATCAATTTTCAAATTCTTTAAGCTTTTAAAAATTGGATCTAAAAAATTAAAAATATTTGTGTTATTTGCCTTAATTTTTTCATTATAATCGAAATTTTTAAAAAGTAATTGAAACAAATGTAAATTATTTGACCAAATTTTAATATCATAAAGGTATGCTTGAATAAAATTCAAAAAATCAATTAAATTTCTGAAGTTAAATCTCCAATTAATTAATTTATTTAAATTAATTCTTAGAAACTTACCAATTGATTCGTCATCGTGATTTAGTATGCCTTCGCAAAATTCAAAAATTTCCGGTTCATTTAATTCTTGATTCATAACTGATGGCAGCTTTTTAAAAATTTCAAAATAGTCGTCAGTTAATTCGATTTTTGAAAAATCATTTGTCCAAAATATTGATAAAGGTTCACTGAAATAATGTTTCATGTAAATTAATTTCATAAAATTATAAAATTTTTGAATACTAATCTCATTCTTTTGCTCTAAAAATTTTAAAACCAATCTTGGTTCAAAAATTAATGAATTGTAAGTATCATTAATATTTAATAACAAATCTTCCATAATTTGGTTAATTGCTTCATTTGAATTATCAATTTGGAAACTTTTTGTTCTCAAATATTTCAATGTTAACTTTGGTATTTTCTCTTGAAAAATAATAAATGGTGTTGAAATACCAATAATCATTTTGACATTATAATTATTATTACTGTATCTCCACATGACCATTAACAATTGAGTCATTATTTCGGTTGATAATGAATCTGCATTTTCAATTAAAATAGTTAATTTAATTTCTTTTTTTTTCAATAAATCCATCAAGTCATCTAAATCCGAAAATTTGCCAACAAATTCAAATTTTCTTTTATAATAATTATCATCATCATCGTCATCATCATTACCATCATCATTACCATCATCATTGTCATCATTGCTTTCTTTGTCTTTGCTATCTTCTTCTTGTTCTTTGCTATCTTCTTCTTGTTCTTGATTTATTTCCATCTTCTTAGACTTTTTAATTTTTCTTATACCATCATTTTTAAAATTTTCAAGTTTTCTACTGATTGCGTCTTCAATTCTTTTTAGACAAACCATTAAATTTAAACAAACATTTGCATTTAATCTGATCAAACAAATACTTTCCTCATCTAAATATTCTATAACATGATTCAATAACCTTGAATGGTTCGAAATATTTGATCCCAAATTTAACAATGCCATAGTTAGTTTTTCATGAGTTTCAGTATTTAAAAAAGTCTTCAAATGTCTAAATTTAAATCTATCAGTTTTATGTAAAACAATTTTAATACTGACTAATTGTTTCTTCCAATTCTTTTTATATAACCCATATCTTATTTTTAAATTTGATATTGGTTCCCTGCCGCCTAATAGTTTAACAAATGGTATGCTTGATTCTTCTGGATCAATTGGTAAACCTTCTAGATCATGAATTTTTGTAAAATCTTGCCTTTCTCTTTTTTTATTTATTGGTTTTAACTCATAAATTATCTTTTGAGAATTGATAAAGTCATCAAATTTACTCATAATCAAGTATAAAAATTACCAATGGTAATGAAAATAGGGGAAACAGATTAAAGAACGGTGTAATAAAGTAAAACAAAAAAATCTAAATTCATGCTCGAAGATTTGAAAATGAAAAATAATAACTCAATTAGTCTTCAAAAAATGTTTTTTTATCTAATAAACACATACAACCTCCAGGCACAAGAAAAAAAAAAGAAAGAAACCGATGAATCAACAATCACAGACACAGTTTCCTATATTGCAAGTCAAAAATCTTCCTTATGAATATAACAGTGATGAATTATTTGAAATTTTTGGTCAGTTTGGTAATATTCAAGAAATACGATGCGGTAGAAATGAATTAAGAGGTCAGGCATTCATTATTTTTAAAAATTTGAAATCATGTTTAATTGCATTAGATAAACTTAAGGGTTTTAGTTTTAATGGTAGATATTTAGTTTGCTCAATTTACTCGGTGGACTCAAAAGTTATTTCAGAAATTAAAGAAGAATTAAGTGTATAATAAATAAAGGTATATAAATATAATGGGGCAAGATAATTCATTAAATCGTCAACTAAATAAAAGAATAAAATATAATATAAAGAATAGGTACAAGTATAATAAGCACATGGATGGTAGAAGTCTAATATTCTGATAATCTTAATTTTTTACCTATTTCTCTTGTTGTGAAACCTTTGGTATGTCTATTAAAAGGTGGTTCGGGTGATTGATCCCTTGATTTAATAAAATCTGAATTTGAATCAACATTAACTGGATCATAACCACCTAATAACTTCAAAATTTCAGATTTATTACGACTTAACACTAGTTTTTCTAATTTTTCCATAATATCGATATTACTTTCATCAAGGATTTTATTTTCAATAATTTCTGTTAACAGTGGTTCGGAGGTTGATTCAATATATGTTCTCTCCAACTCATTTAGTGTTGTATTTAGGGTGCTTAAAAATCTTTCAGTTTGTCTGTGTTTTGAAGAACCGCAAATTGAAATAGAGTTATCCTTAATAATATAACCTAAACCAAAACCATTGGAGGAAACTGGCCCAAAACCAAATAATTTTAATGATGGATTACCACAATTTGATGTTGAAATAATTGTATTATTCAATTTATCCCAACCCGAATCTGCGAAAATACTTGGAATTTCTTTTAATTCGTCCATATTATCTTTAAAAGTGGTAGGAAAACTATTGAAGTTAATTGTACTTTCACTGTCGTTTGAAGAATTCATATCATTACTGTCGCTATGATTATTTTGATCACCGAAATATCTTTGCCAGATACAAAATAAGGCATATAAATGACGGTCTTGACCTAAACCATTTGAACATTCTCTTGTTATTTTTGAGTGTTGATTACATGCATTCTTTAATAAATTAAATTTTGTGGAGGCAGTAATATTTTCATTCAAGAATTTTGTGACAAACAAATTAGATTCCAATGAGACAGTTCTAATTGCTTCTGTTCTACCATGTAAAAATTTTTTCGTCATTGCAGGTTCATAGGTACATTCAACTTTTCCATACAAAGCATAGTAAGCTAATTGGAAACTCATTTGAACAAACGCATCAGGACTTAAACCCATTTTTTTAATTTTTTCCATACCATATTGTTTATATTCCAATGTTGAAAATTCATTTTGATGAATTAAATCACTTAATCTTGTTTCAGCAAATCTTAAAGCTAAACTTATTTCTTTAGTTAATTCCCATTCTAATTTTCTTGGAACCAAACAATAATTTTCAGAGAGAATTTTTTTGTCAATTTTTGAATTATTATCAATTGATTTCCATAATGATGGAGAATTATTATTAATAGTTTTTGCAAATCTTAAAATGGAATCTGTATAAATATCAGATGCAAATCTTAAAACGGTATGACCATCAACACCAGTATGTTCAAAATTAATACCACATTTTGCATCTTCAGTTATAATCAATTGTAATTTATCATACCAACGATTTGTACATGTGCCAATTTGAATACCATTTTCTAATCTTGATTCACCACACAAAAAGTTTTGTGACATTTTAGTTGAATTTGATCCCACTTCAATATTATCCAAAACGACAATAAACAAAGCGGAATCAACAATTGATAAAATTTTTTTATTACTAAGGTTATTATTTAACGTATTTCTTAGATTGGCCCAAATTCTTCTATTTTCGGTTGTTAGAACACCAAAACTTGATTTGGCGATATCGGACAAACTCAAATTTTTTGAATCAGCTATGATATTTTTGAAATTTAACTTAATTTCATTCTCGGTTAAAATTAAATCATTATTCTCATCTAAAACGTCGAACCAATAGAATTGTGAATTACTGAGAATAACTATATGTTTTGAATATGAGTCTGTTTGTAAAACACATCCAGTCTTTGTTGGAATTCTAGCAGAACCAAATAACTTCGGATATTGATCCATGTCCAATGGCTGGTTATTTTTTAATTTATCAATGGATAATTCATTTTTTCTCAGTGCACGTATAAACCTTAAAGATGAAGTTGTTAAACTTGAGGCTCTTGATATCTGTGTAGAGTTTAAAGGAGTTGGATCATCTTCAATCATGATAAATGGATTTAAATTCAAAACAACAGGTGAGTCATAATTCAAGTAGGAATCAAACCAAAATTGTTCAATATATGAAGGTCTTGAGTTTGAATAATCCATTAATTGTTGTTGTAGAAGAGGTCCTGTAGTGTTCATAAAATTTTCACATGATTCTATTGTTTTATTATGTTCAGTTTCTGTTTGCAACGGTTTTAAGACTGATAGGTAACGTTCAATTGTATCATTTAAAGGTGGAATTGGTAATTTTTTTAAATCTTTTTGATTCTCAAAAGTCGACATTTTTTATTAATAGTTTATGTAATAGTATCTATTATAGAGTATAGAGTATATATAATGTATAATATAGTATAATATAGTATGATATAATATAATATAATATAATATAAAGCATATCGACAGTGGGAATTGGCTCCATTTAAGCTATTCGTGAAATAAATAAACTGATGAAAATCGGTTCATCGGAGTTGGCTGTCACCATAAATTTTTTGCGTTTGCGGGGGGCGGAGGCCGCGTTTGGCGGAGTTGATTTTTTTTCCCACCTAGGAGCTCTGGAAAAAGGATAAGAATTTTCGAGTAGACACTTTTCTGGTGGTGAAGTTGATGATGATCTTACTGACCTAATCGATTCAAGACATCCTGTGCAATCAAATCGGATAGTTCGTCTTCCCTACTGTGTATGTTTCGTTGGATTCCGTTCATGTCATTATTGTAGGTACCATTACCGTTATCGTGATCATGATCGTTGTTCGTTACAAACAAACCATTTTGTAGACTCCAACCTGAAATTGAACTTTCTTCTTGATTATTCAATAACTGAAGCTTTAAATGCTCATCAAAACTTGAAATACTAAAATTATCATCATAGTCAGGGAATTTTTCAAATTTACCAGAGTTTATTGTAGACGGACTTCTGAAACTTGGCAAGTGAGGGTTGTTCCTATTCAGGTACTCTTCTGAGATGTCATTTGGGATACTGTTGCTGCTGTGTTCGATTAACTGTTGTTGTTCGATTTTTTCGAAAACTTCGGAATTAATGCTGTTGTTGCTGATATTGCCTAAATTTTTGATGCTTAGGGAAGTTTTTCTGGAGATTGATGTTTGTGGTGAAGAATTAGCTCTTAGTTTTCTCGGTATCAGTAAATTACTATTGCTGTTGTTGTTATTATTATTATAGCCGATGTTGTTGCTATTGGGGCTGAAATTTTGATTATTATTGGACCAAGAATTTGTTTCTTTATTTGAAGAATTTATGGAGCTGATAGAGTTAAAAGTTAATGTTGATACTGAAGAATCAGAGGAGTTAAAGCCTATTGATGGCTTGCGAGAAAATAGTGAGGTTACGGAATCTTTTCTTTTGAATTTTCTTGAAAGCTTATTTAGTTTTTCTGGTATTGAGTTGATAATTGAATTCTCTGAATCCACAGGGTTCAAGTTGTTTTCGTCTTCATCTTCGTCTATTTGGTTTGTTTCATCTTCGGCTTCCTTGTTGATGATGCTGTTATTGCTGTTATTTCTGTTGTTCTTCACATGATCGTGAAAATAACTACTTGTGTTCTCATAGCTTACAGATCTATCTCTGAAAAAGTTCCTCTGAAATTTAATAAAATTATTATCAGTTGAATCTGGCATTTCGTTGTTATAGGAAATGGTAATACACCTAATGATAAAAATGATAAAAATGATAGTTAGTAAAAGTAATAAAATTAAAATAAAAATTAGTCAATTGAACCCAGTTACAATATTTTAGTATTGTCTCTGCTAATTAATTTAACTGCATTGTTAATTGTATTTTTATTACGTAAAGTAAACATCACATGAGAATGTAAAACGAGCGAGTTTCCTAATTAGGTAACGTATTTTCAAGAATCTGTTGAATTTTATTGGTAATTTGGTATTAGTATAGCTTATGTTTGTTTAAGTAAATTATGCTGATCCCAATAATTTTTTAAGCTGATCCAGCTACTACATTCAAAATATGATACGTTTGTTTCATACCTGTGGATATCACCACACTAATAGTAAATAATATATATGATTATATATTATTTTTATTGCGTAATCAGGAATTGATGTTGTTCTGGTGTAGAGATGTTAGAGCTTTTTTTTTTTGGATTATTATTTTATTTTTAGCTATCAGAAGCGGAAACTCTGAACGATTAAAATCTGGTTCGTTTATCTTTGTTATCGTACCATTTATCATTATTTACAATATTGGCTGTTTATTATTCATTATAACTGTTGATATCTAACTATTTGAATGGATTGAATACAATCAGTGACAATGGCGTTAACATTACAGAATAATTCAAGCTCGTCATCGTTGTTGAAGTTGGCTTCACCTAAGAAAAATCCGTTTAAAAAATTAATTAGCAAAGCAAGGTTACATAAGAGCTCAATAAACTCTTTCAATTCAATAAAGTCGGTCGATTCGGTAAATTCAGCAGCATATTCGGATTCAACGAACGAAACTGTTAACTCGGATGATTACTCAATAAAGATTAAAAAAAAATTATTCAGTTTAAAAGATTCGGAAATTAAGGTTTTCACAAATAGTGATTTACATTCGATTAAAAATAACATTAACTTAAGCAATAAATCAAATTTTTTATCAAAGGGCAGTTTTGAAATTTACCAATTAATAACAAACAAAACAAACTATCTAATCTGTGGTTCAGTAATACATCCAATTTTCCCATCTTCAAAAATAATCAGAATCGGTTTTAACTGTTTTGTTATACCAATAAAAAACCCTGATAGATATTGGAAATTAACGCTAAATACAAATGATAAAGAAACTTTGAATGATTTCGAATTAGTTATTTCTAAAATTTGTGTTTCTAAAAATGAATATATCGAAGATAATGATATAAATGACTGTACTACCACTGACTTATGTGAATATATTGATAGTCATAAGAGCAATTCCTTGAGTTCGGCGAAATCAAGTTTTCAAAATGATTCCGTCACTTTAAAATCTTTTATTCACATTGATTCTGATGATGATTTAGATTGTACAATTGTTAATAATGAATCGATATGCTCAGATGATACTAAAAATGATTTTCCTATTTTATTACAACCAATTCCAATTAGGCCAAATTCTTCTGCATCGTTCAATAACAATCTGAATAATTTCTCAGTTGAAAATTATTCCGATTTTGAATCAAATTTTGAATCTGAGTTGGATATTGAATTTCAACTTGAATCTGATCTTGTAAATGATTTAATTGATTCAAATTGGATGGATATTTCAGATAATTCAAAGTCTTTAACAAATAGATATTCCCTAACTTTCAAAGATATTGAAGTGGTCCCCGTTAATAAACTAATGAATTATAACAAAAATAATCTAAGGAATATTATTAAAGAAAACTCAAATGTTAATTTGCTAAGCAGGTTCTTGATTAATTAATTGACTACATAATAATATATAATCGTAATAACAGTAATAAATATGACAAGTGTATAATATATATTTACTGGTGCAAGGAAGGCTGAAATCATTTGAATTTTCTATCTTTTCGCTTTCTAAATTCTTTATCTTTTCTTATTATATTTTGATATGAAAGCAAGTTGATTAATTAAACATGTCAACAGAAATGGATACCACAATGAATTCACTAACTCCGATAGATGACAATTTATTAATCATTCCAAGCTCACAAACTGCACAGCAAACTTTGGTAAAAGAATCAGAAAAACTGGTAAGAATCTCGAATAATTTAGATGAAATTGAAATTATAAGACTAAACTTAATACCTTTATTACTCGAAATTATTGAAAATATTAAAAAGGGTGAACTTCAACCAAAAAACGTGGATAATGCTTGTGGAAGAATTAGAGTTCGATTAAATAAATTGAAAAGTATTGTTAATGAAATCACAAATGACTTAATTGATGATAATGAAATTAAAAACGAAGAAAATAAAGATGATAACAACAGCAAAGAACTTGAAATTGAGAATGAAATAATAGTAGCTGAACAAGAAGGTATTATTGCTAAACGTAAAGTACTATATGAGTTTGTGAAGAGTGTAGAGCAATATATGGGACCTTTATAGATATTCTAAGTAACCACTCTAAGCATTGTTATTTTATTTTATTTATGGCCGATAACCATTCGTCTTCTTTTTTCTATATCTTATTAATTAATACAAATCTAAAAAACTGTCTACAACTTCAATATTCTAAACCATCTGTCACTTCATAAATCGTGACAACAACTGAATTTTCTACCAACAAAAAGTGTCTGAAAAATTTCTCGTTTCTCCTTCGTCGAGAAATTTAATTTTATTAAACCAAAACTTTCCATTTATTGCCTATGCTAAAATCATAGAATACGTTTTTTTTAATATAATTATTTAAATATTAACGATGGCTTCTCCTCAAATTAATTTAGGTGATTTAAGTAAGAATTTATCACCAATTCAAAATGTTTATCCAGTTTCAAATCAAGAATCTGAACCAGGATTGTGGACAACAAACCCAATTAATCAATTTTTATCAACTGTTTCCAATAATATTTCAAATCACAGAAGATCTCTTGATCTAATCAATCCAGGTGTTATTGAAAATATTAACAAAGAAGTTTCAAAAGATGTGTTCTTAAATTTATATCAATTTACAGGTTTAAGAGCCGATATTAGTAAAACATTTTCAATGAATCCAATTTTCCAAATTTCTCATGGTTTCTCAATTGGTGGTAAAAGTCCTTCATATTCTTTTACCTCAATGATTGGTAATGATAATGCGTTTATTCAAGGTACAATTGACAACGATTTATCTCTAACAGGAAGATTAAACTATGCTTGGGATAAACATGTTATTTCAAAAGTTACTTTACAATTAGCAGATGGTCAACAATCAATGTGTCAATTAGAACATGACTATCAAGCTTCTGACTTTTCATTAAACTTTAAGGCTTTGAATCCAGATATTTTAGGTGCAAGTTATAAAGGTTTAGCAGTTGCATCAATTTTACAATCAATTACTTCAAAATTAGCATTAGGTATGGAAACTGTCTATACTGCAATGGATCCAAATGGTCCAGCCCAAGCTGCAATTTCTTTGGTCGGTAGATATAATGCTGGTGATTGGATCGCTTCTGCTCAATTACAAGCTCAAGGTTCTTTGATTGGTTCATTCTGGAGAAAAGTTTCCCCAAATCTTGAAGCTGGTTTAGAAACAACAATTCAAGCTGCTCAACAACCAGTTATGAATGAAATGATGATGCCAACTGTTCAAACAGTCATTGAAGCAAACACTACTTTAGGTGCAAAATATGAGTTTAGACAGTCTATCTATAGAGGTCAAGTTGACTCAAATGGTGAAGTCTCCTTCATGCTTGAACATAGAGTTTTACCAACAATCGGTCTTATTTTCAATGCTTCAATTGATCAATTTAAAAATACTTCTAAAGTTGGTTGCGGTATTCAAATTGAAACTGCTGGTTCTGAAGAAATTATGATGATGCAAAATGGATTGGTCGATGCAAATGGAAATCCAGTTCCAGGTGCTCCACAATTAAACTAATTATTTTTTTTCGAAAAACCTAATTTTGATTAAAAAAAATAAAAACTTATACATAAAATTAATTTAATGTGATGATTGTTAAATATATATAAATATACATACATATATACTTACATATATATATATATGACATGAAATGAAATGATTTACATAATATTTTTTTCTCTCTTTTCTCTTTTATTTTTTAGTTATTTAATTGTTTTAAAATGTTAAAACGTTGAGTTTATTATTAAGATTATCGTTTTACTTATATTTTCTATCATCTTTGTTTTGTTTTGTTTTGTTTTGTTTAACTTGTTTATAATAAGTATAGTATTGGAATAACTTATATTATTTAAAAGAGTCCCAGAGAAAGTAGTTTGCAAAGAATAGGAACTTTTTTTTTGTGCGAGAGAAATGTAATTTTTAGCTTATTTTTTGCCTGTTGATTTTCACCGGCCTGACTCGAACGACAAGACAAAAAAAAAAATAAAGGTTTGAATAACTCAACTGATTGATAAGCAGAATGTCGGACAAAATAGAAATTGACAAAGAGGGGACCAGTAATTTAAATGAAGTAGAGTCCTTACTATCGCAATATCTCCCGAAAACGATTGATCAAGACGATATACCAGATTCGACATTAAAATCAACATTAAAGCCAAAAACAGAATTTGAAAACAGAATGTTATTAATTAAATCACTTCAATTGCCTTCACTTATAGAAGAAAATGCAATTGGGGCAGATCCAATGCTACAAGTTTTACAACTTTGTGTTAGCCATTTATTTCAAAAAAAATTAAAGGATTATTGTTCAATTAATGAATCATCATTGAATTTGTTGACACGCTGGGCAGAGTTATATTTGAATAATTTATCAACTAGGTTACATAAATTAATGGAAATTCAAAGGCGTAGATCACCAAGTTTTGATGATCTAAAATTGTTATCTAGAGAAGGTTTTTTTACAAATAATGGCCTGCAAGAAGAATACAATAACTCGAAAACAAATTTTAATAATAAAATTAATAAATTGGCGGATTTAGCTGAAGAT
The DNA here is from genome assembly GCA_030580115.1 of Kregervanrija pseudodelftensis. Classification (NCBI taxonomy): domain Eukaryota; kingdom Fungi; phylum Ascomycota; class Pichiomycetes; order Pichiales; family Pichiaceae; genus Kregervanrija; species Kregervanrija pseudodelftensis. The sequence continues at coordinate 115,808 of JAKTSJ010000039.1, forward strand.
TTATTTAAATATTCCTATAATGAAAACTACGAAACTGATGAAAATAATGAAGAGTCTGTGTTTTTTCATGACCAAAATTATTGGATTGATGAAGTAATTGCAAAGAAAAATAAAAAATCTTATATCCCATCGTGGATGCCGTCATTGCCACCTGATCATACATATAAGTCAACTCCAAAATACTCCACAAGAATTAAAGATCCAAGGATTTTAAGGGAAAGGTTGGTTCTAGAAGGTAGATTAGGTGAAAAGGCTTTGGAGCATATAGTTATTAAAGAACATGAATTATGCTCTCCTATATCTGAGGGAAGTATAAGTAGCAGTAGCAGTGATAGTGAAATTGAAATTGAAAGTGAAAACAAAGTGGAAAGCGAAAATATTGATGAAATTAAGAATAATGGTGATATCCAAATTCATGTTCAAAAAAAAAATGATGATAGATCTTTACAAAATAATTTAGGCCTACCAATTGATCAATTACCAAGAATTGAAGATGAAGCAAATAAAACATTAAATAGTATAGCAGTTACTGAAAAGCAGGCTTCAAATCTGAAATTTGATATCGTAGAATTTGCGAAAAATAGGATGCGGTTGCTTGAAGAAAGAAGAAAACTGGAAGAAGAACGTATCTCATTAAGAATAAATTCTGATGAAGCTAGATTTGGTAGAAATTTAGGGCTATATTCAAATGTTACTAAATTCCCAGATGGTTATAATAAGGAACTTTCTGACTACTATAAGAAAAAAGTTCATGATGTTGTTCATGGATTAAAAAAACAAGAGAAAAGACATATTGTTTGGTTGACTGAACAGAATGAAAAAAGACGTAAATTGGAAGAAGACAAAATTAAATATCAAGCCGCTAATGAAATTCATATTGCTGGATTTTCAAACATTGTAGATGATGGTTCCAATGGCATGGAGGAAGATATTGACTTTGAAATGGATTTTGGTGACGCTGAAGATTTCTTAAAAACTGAACCTAAAAATAATATCAATGTTGTTCATTTTGAAAACAGTGTCAAAGAAAATATTGTACAAAATGAGAATGAATATGAAAAGAAGGTCGGGGCACCGGCTGCAGTTATAGAAGCAGTGAAAGATATTGAGCATGTTGTATCATCCGCTGAAGTTATTGAGTCTGTTACATCATCGGCTATGGTTACAGAGTCCGTTGTGTCCTCAGCTAAAGTTACCGAGTCTTTTGTCTCCACTGAAGTTATTGAGCCCATATCATCAACTGAAGTTATCGATACAGTCAAATCAGTTGAACCTCTTGCATCTGCTGAAACGGTTACTTCGACTTTAACAGTCGAACCCGCTTAAAAAACGGCCACACAAAAAATAGAAGACGTGATTTCAGACATGGACGAAGAAGATATTGATCTGAACCTTTTTGATGAAGTGTAATTATAATGTAATATGTATACTATATTTTGTATAGTTAGTAAAGGAAGCTGTATTAATATGTGGCAGGATGAACATTATGGCTGTTGTGGCTGGTGTCCTGTAGGTGAATTCTTCAAAAAACTATCGTTCTTTTTTTTTTTTGCGTGCTTTGTTTGCAAGATTTGACCTTTTATCTGAAATAATGCTTGCCTAGAATTTTATATCAAAGATGTCAGATTCAACAAAAGTTTACTTACCTAAGAACATACCTTATCCGTTGACTATTATTAAAATTAACGTTAGTGAAGGCGATGAAATTAGTAAACATTCACCTGTCATAACCTATAAATATTTTGATTTTGAGCCTGTGCCCGTTAGTGAACAAGAAGAAGAGAGAACTGATGAAAGTGATAGAAAATTAGTCAAAGTTGAATATGTTGGATCATATGAATGTCCACTAGAAGGTAAGGTGTCGTCAATTGATATTAAAATCGGTGATAAAGTTAAGAATAATGAATTACCAATACTTGAAATTACTGAACTTTGTAATCATCCAATCCAATATGGTGGACTTTGCGCACTTTGTGGTAAATCGATTGAAGAAGAAGATATCAAAGATAGAGCACCAATTTCAATGACTCATGGTACCACAAATTTAAAAGTTTCATCAAAAGAAGCTGAAAATATTGAAAAATCATCAACTCAAAGACTTTTAAAAGAAGAAAAATTATCGTTGGTTGTTGATCTTGATCAGACTGTTATTCATGCTACCGTTGATCCAACAGTAGGGGAATGGATGTCTGATCCGACAAATCCAAATTACGATGCAATTAAAGATGTTAAATCTTTCACTTTGGAAGAACCTGCGATACCACCACCAGGTTATACTGGACCACCATTGCCACCGAATATTAGGTGGTATTATGTTAAATTAAGACCAGGACTGCAAATTTTTCTTGAAAAACTTTCACAAATGTACGAAATGCACATATATACAATGGCAACCCGACAGTATGCAAAATCCATTGCTAAGATTATCGATCCGGATGGAATTTATTTTGGCGATAGAATTTTGTCTAGAGATGAAAGTGGTTCCTTGACACAGAAATCGTTGAAAAGGTTATTTCCTGTTGATACTTCGATGGTTGTTGTTATAGATGATAGAGGTGATGTTTGGAATTGGTCCCCAAATTTGATTAAAGTTGTGCCGTACGATTTTTTTGTTGGTATTGGTGATATTAATTCAAGTTTTTTACCGAGACAACAAGCGTTATTAGGACCTTCAAAGAGACGTAAATCTGTCAATATCTTAGAAGAGCAATATATTGAAAAAAAGACTTGGGAGAATTTGAAGGATAATCTTGTTAATAATGAAGAGGAAGCCATTCAAGATGATGAGGATACTGAAGGTGGTAAAGATAGTGACGAAAATAATGAAAATAATGAAAATAACGAAAATAATGAGAATAGTAATATTAATGCTAGTAATAATAATGAAAATGAATCAGATAAAACTGATTCTCAAAATAATGGTGCTGTTGTTGTTACAGATAAATCTAGTTCACCCATTGACCGTATGATTGAATTAACAGATGGGGGAGAAAATTCAGAATTATTAGCTGTTCAAGAAAATGAAAGATCAACTGCTTTAGAACAGCAAGAACAAGAAAGACCTTTAGCCAAATTGCAAGAAAATTTGGATAAAATAATCGAAGAGGAAGAAGAAGAGGAAGCTACAATTCCTTTCAATAAGAGGAATATTAATGAAGGTAAATCAATGGTGATTGAACCAAAGGAGACTCACAATTTATTGAATGATGACGATACAGAATTAGAAACCTTGGGGCAAGCATTGCTAAGAATTCATAACGAATTTTATTTTGAAATTGAAAGGTGTAATAAAAGTTCTAAATTACCTGATGTTAAAGATATAATGACGTCAATGAAAAATGTTGTTTTCCATGGATTCACATTTTTGTTAAGTGGGGTGTTACCTTTGGGGACCCCACTAGGTGCTGCTGATATTGTTATTTGGTCAAAATCTTTTGGTGCAACATTTGTCACAGAGTACAATACCAAAGTGACCCATGTTATTTGTAAAAATTCAGGTACATTCAAAGTGAGATTAGCAAAATCTGTTGATCCCAATGTTAAAATAGTTAATCCAGATTGGTTATTTGCATGTATGTCAGTATGGGATAAAGTTCCCGAAGATAATTATATTGTGCAAGTAGAAAGTTTACTAAGTAAAGAACAGGTTGATGATTTTTTGAAGTATCATGCAGATGATAAGTTATTTGACACAGCTAATCTAGATTGGGGTGAAATTGATGATGAAATGAAAGAATTTATGGGATCAGATTATGAGGGCGAGGATCAAGGTGAAAATGAAAGTGAAGATACTGCAACAGGAAAGACCTCCAGTTCTAAAAGAACTGTGGAAGATGATATAGATCATGGTGAAACCAAAAAACAGAAAATTGAAGATGTAGAACCGCAAGATGATTTTGAAAGAGATTTATTAGAACATTTGGCAGACTTGGAATAGTGATTTGAATTAATTTTTTTTTTAATTCTTTTTTAATTGCTTGATCAATATTAGCATTCAGCATTCCTAATTATACTAACCAATACATAGGAAGTAAAATGTAGGCTGTTCATTTGGTTTACTTCAAAGATAGCGATTAAAGCGCAGTTCGTGACACGATAAAAAAAAATTAAGCATTATTTATTTTGAGAATGAATATATGCGATGTTATTGCTACGGTATGCGATATAATAGCCCTTGTGTGTACGTGAAACAATAAAATATATCCAATATATATATATAGCACAATGCACTCTTATTGATTATCTGAATGATGTAATATAGTGTACTATATTATAATATGAAGATATAATATAATAGAACCTAATCTAATTGTATAACAATAGTAAAATTAACAAAAACCAGGCAAAATGCTCGCACAGATCTGCGAAATGCCGTTTTAGATCTCTAAGAAGAAAAAATTTTTGATCCCCCACCCTCATCACAATAGCTAAAAAAACTCATATTTTCACTATAAAAGAACCAATTTCTCAAATTGTTTCACAGGTTTCCCTTCTATATTATTTTATTTATTATTAAATTAATTATTAATATCAAGCAATCTAATAAAATAATGTCTGAATCTTGTTGCTGTGCCACTCCAAAACAAACCAAATCATGTTGTTGTCCTGAGGACAAGTGCACTTGTGACTCTCAACCATGTGGCCAATCCCAATGCTCTTGCGATAAATCAGCAAAATCTCCATGCTCTTGTGAAGCTGAATCCAAATGCATATGTCCAAAGAAATGCCAATGTGAAGGTGACTGCAAATGCAGTTCATGTGAAACTGATAAAAATGCTTGTGTTTGTCCGACGGCTACCTGTTCCTGCGAAGGCGGGTGCTCTTGTGATCATTGTAAAACTTCATCATGTCAATGTTCTACTCCAAAAACTTCTGACTGTGAATGTGCCGAAGGTCCATCATGCTGTCAAACTGAATCAGCCTGTGTCTGCCCAAAGAAATGTCAATGTGAAGGTGACTGCAAATGCGGCTCGTGTGAAACTGACAAAAATGCTTGTGTCTGTCCTACCAAATCCTGTTCCTGTGGAGATGGATGCTCTTGTGAGCATTGCAAAGAGGAAGCTTGTAAATGTGCTTGAGGAACAAGACGCTTGTAGATGAGGGAGTTATTTTGAATTTTTGTATTATTTTTTTTTTTCATTTTTAAATATATATCTATATAAATGTGTGTACTTTGTACAACATATAAGTTAATAGATTATTTTCTATGCGATACTTAATTGATTATAAGAAGGAAAGTAAATATTAGAATTTCAGCCAATGTACAAGAAAACAATTGAAACGACGCGTCGTTTTATTCTTATAGTTAGCGTAAAGCACAGGCCAAGAGCGTCTTCCCCGAATTCCTCGATTTCATTTTCTCGTCCAAACAAAAACAAACTGAATAAACGTACCTTACTACAGTTTTATCCATTTAATAGCGCTTGCAGGTCTTAATATTAACAATTAAAGTTAAGATGTCTACTTCCTTAAAAACCGAAGATTCTCATCAATTTGTCGTTAGTTTAGCATATAAAGTTGTTGCTATCTGGTATCATGTGGTTGCCTTCTTAGAAAAACTACCAGGTGGTGCACTTGTTATCAACTATATTAAAGCTTCACATAAGAATGATCCTTGGAGAACTTTATTGGAAATTTTGCTTGCACTATTGGCAATCAAATATTTTTTAGCATCCAGGTATTCTCAAGATGAAAGTGAGAAAATGGTGCTTTCTAATAGGGATATTGATGAACTTATAGAAGAATGGGAACCAGAACCTTTGGTTCAAGAACTTAGAGACGATGAAAGATGGCAATTAAAATCGATTCCAAAAATTAAAGGTGCCATTGCAACCCGTGTTAATCTTTTTGATCAAAATGATGACAATAAGATTATTCCAAACGTTTTAAATGTTGCGTCTGAAGATTTTCTAAGTGTTAGTGTTAATGAAATGGTTAAAAGCGAATCTATCAAGTGTATTAGAGAAGTTGGTGTTGGTGCTTGTGGTCCTCCAAATTTTTATGGTACTCAAAGTGTTCATATTAGATTACGTGAAGATTTGGCTAGTTTTCTAGGTGCCGAAGCTAGCATCATTTATGGTCAAGATTATAGCACTATTACTTCTGTTTTACCTTGTTTTTTGAAAAGAGGTGATATTGTTATCTTAGATGGTGGTGTTGGTGTTGCTTTGCAAAAAGCTGCTCTTATTTCGAGATGTGATATTGAATGGTTTAACCATAATGATTTAGGTCATCTAGAAAGTATCTTAGAAAGTTTGCAAGAAGACTTAGCTGACGGTCCATTAAACAGAAGATTTATTGTTACTGAAGGCTTATCCGAAAATTTTGGTGATTCCCCTGATTTGAAAAGATTAGTTGAAATCAAAAATAAGTACAAATTTAGACTAATTTTAGACGAATCAAATTCTATTGGTACTCTAGGTCAAAATGGTCGTGGTTTGCCTGAAGTTTTTAACATCCCAAGAAAAGAGATTGAAATTACAATTGGTAGCATGGCTAAAGCTTTTGGATCAAGTGGAGGCTTTTGTGTTGGCTATCATGATATGATTTACCATCAAGTTTTAAATTCTAATGCTTATGTTTTCTCTGCTGCTTTGCCACCTTATTCTGCGGTTGCAGTTTCAACAGTTATTCGTATGTTAGAAGATAATGAAGCAGCTGATGAAGTTAACCCTATAATTAAACCACTTCAAATTAATAACCAATACCTTTATGATCTTTTCTCAAAATCAAATGCTTTGAAAAATTACGTTTGTGTCAGATCTGCCTCTTATTCACCTACCTTGCATCTTAGAATAAATCCAGAACTACGTCATCAGTTAGATTTACCAGAAAGTTATGGTGGTCCGGGTTCTGTTATTAGTAAAGCAGTTAAAAATGGCAATGAAGAAGCATTTTTTGACCCATTATATAACCTTGAAAGCTTAATGCTCCAAAAAGTTATAGATCAATGTATTGATTCAAAAGTTTTGTTAACGAGAACCAAAAGAATTTTACATCATGAGTTGTTACCAGTCGTTCCTGAATTAATTTTAAACTCAAATTCAGCCTTTACTAAATCAGAAATTGACTTTGCATACAATGTCGTTGAAAAATCTATAATAAATGTTTTGGATTCTTGGAAATCATCTTCCAAATAAAAAATAAATGAATAAACAACTATATACATTTTTTTTGTTTTTTTTTTTTTATCATTTATAGATATATTTTCACTGGTGGTAGTTGATTTTTTCTTTGTCCTGCTATATCTTTCTTTTATTCTGACACTTGACTTCTTATATTTAAATAATTTTTTTTGTATTTAATTCTCTTTAATTTTGTTTTTTTTTTTATTATTCAATATATTTTTACTTCTTATATGATTAAGATGTACATTTCCATCGTTTCGATCAAATTAATTTTATTAATAACAAAAAAATCAAAAAAAAAAACATCTTACAAATGCTTCCACACCAGGACTCGAACCTGGAACCTTTTGGTTCGTAGCCAAACGCGATAACCATTACGCTATGTGGAATTTAACACCAATAAAAGAGTTTGGACTGATAACCTAATTTCTAAAGCTTGTGGTTTTTTATGAAATTGTATCGAAAATTATACACCAGACTATTAATTATTATCAGAGGACGGGTTAGCTTCCTGGATACCTTCTACCTTAATGTATAGTGTAAGTATAAGTTATAGCATCCAACACTTAAGTATAATCTTATCTTATATT
>JAKTSJ010000040.1:0-114572 GCA_030580115.1 Kregervanrija pseudodelftensis
ATATAAGATAAGATTATACTTAAGTATTGAATGCTATAACTTATACTTACACTATACATTAAGGTAGAAGGTATCCAGGAAGCTAACCCGTCCTCTGATAATGATTGGTCAAATCATCAAGTGGCCGATTAAATGTTGGAATGAAGGAATTTAAACAAGTATAAGAATTTTTTTGCTTGTGTTTTGTTTTTTATATAATCAGTGGGAGATTTTTTTGACTGAGGATCCTTATATATAATTTATTAATATGTTAGTAAATAGTTCATATGACAGAAGTCACAACTAATTCAAGATTAGCATTAACAATCAACAGTAAGTACCTGTGAAAACTAGAGAAAATCTTACAATTTTTATAACTAGAAATATTAATCATAAGAATAATCATATGATTAATATTTCTAGTTATAATGATTGTACTATTCTTTCTAGTTTTCACAATAATTTATATGAACAGAAACTACGTCCTACTTATGTTATGCTAAATATAAAATTGTTGTTTATCATTCCAGGTCTTCCATCAACATGGTGGGCTGTTTTATCCTCGTTAACCGTTTCTTATCTTAACAAGCTATCTTGATGGTATAAAATTACAGTATTTCCTATTTCATAAGCTATGTATTGGTTGTAGTCACTTATTAAATAATTTTAGACTGCAATCAATTGTTGATCAATCCAGCCTATTTTTCAGCTATTCCAACGTTTGGTATTATACTTCTCAAAGGTTAACATAATTTTCGCATACCTTTTTATCTGAAAAGGCGAGATGCCAAAGGTTTGAGAAAAAATTATATACATCATCAAAAATATGATACTAGTTGAATCCGACTTTGTTATTCCTTTAGTTGAAAAAATTGGAATTGAAAATTTTCAATAAAATTAAGCCTCGCATATAAGTAAAAATAAATATTGAGAGTTTTTTATATTTAACTGTAAATACTAATACAAATTAAAATATTAAACTTTAGTTTTCTTTACTGTAATTAATATATAAGATATTCGAACTGCGTATTCTGTGAATAAAAATCAGTCATATAATCCCCCCTTTCCAGTTCAGTCACTAAATGTTCTTGGCAAAAACTCGACTGTTCCAATAAATATAAACCTTATTAAATTGAACCAAGTTTTTTTATTTGTAATCAAGCAATTGATTTTTCGTGTATCAAAAAGATGGATATTATAACCACTTATTAATAACACAACTTGGCTACTTTTTTTAAAAGTTTTCTTAAAACAGCTTCGATCATGTTCAAACTATCAGTTACAGTGTTGGGATTGGCATTCACAATATTATCTGCCGTATATTCAAAAATTTTCTATATAAACCGGCTTAAGCTGATATTTTTTTTTGATAAATTTCAATAAAACATCGATTTGATCAACAATATATGATAATTTGCTTTAGAGAACAAAAAATAGCATATACGGTTCAATTATTTTTATATCTACTTTCATTTGGGTTTAAAATATAATATTTTTGAACTCAAAATTTTCACATGCAATTCTAATGTAGCTTTGTGTGGTTATTTATCTATGATTAAGAATGTATAATTCAGAAGATTTAAGAGTATAAATTATCCATCTAATACTCGACAAATTTTTAGGAAATTTTTTTAATCATTTCCTTAACCATTATTCCAACCTGAATACAAATTGTATGATAAATAAATATTATCATGTTTTGAATTGATTAGACAAAAAAGTTCTTCCATATCAATTGTAAGTTGATCTTCGAAAAGTTTTTTTGTAAGGTTCTGTTGAACACAGGTTTCAGCTCATAATACCCACAATTCTTAAAATTTTAATAAGCCATATTTATGAACTAACGAACAGGATGTAGTACATTATAGACTTTAATTTAGCCCTCCATCTGGTGTAACAAGTCCATGACCTCGCTTTGCGATTCAGAAGGGAGCGATAAAAAAATCTTCAACATGAATTCATTTTTTCTAACAGTTATAGTAATAGAATTAACAAGATCAAAAAAATGGATAGATCCAAAGCTATTGAACATATTCTATTGTCGAGATGTTATAAATTTCAAAACGACGAACAAATAACCAAATTACTAGAGGATAGATACACTATTTCGGGTTCACAAAAGAATTTTATTGTTCTTGAACCAACAGGAGGTGCAGGTAAACAAGCATCGCCCAATGGTAGGCGTTCTAAAAAAAAAAAAAGATGCTTGTTCACATTGCTTAAAAATCCAATAAACCAACAATCGAAAACACAGAATAATAAACATAATCCTTTGAAAACAAAAAACGAATTTAAAAGTTTTATTAAACAATCTTTGCAGAATCAGGATAATATTACAAGAAAACTAAAACAAATGGCCAAAAAGGACCCCAATGTTTTTGAGAACGATGTCTGCAAACTACATATATGCGACAGTATTCTAAAATTTGAAGACTTTATAGAAATGAATAGTCTTTGGAATGATTATATAAAAGAATTACTTGCAAATTCTCTGAACTCCAGCGTAATTACGACTAAATTATCTACTTGCGAGTTTATTGGTGCTTACTTGGAAGTTATATATAGTTCATGTCCGGATAATATAGGTATGGCGGGAATCGTTATTTGGGAATCGCAAAATAGTTTTGTGATCGTTGTTCCAAGGAAGAATAATTGGAAAGAAAGTATTTCCAAAAACCTCATTGAGATTCCATATTCCGCAAAAGAATGTATTGGTGGATTAAAAGTGGTTCCCAAAAGGCATTCTCGATTTTTATTGAGAGTTGAAATTGATGATGGTATTTTGGAATTTGAAGTTTTAGGCGATAGAATTGCCGTTCGGAGTGTCGATAGAGCCAATAAGAAGTTTAAAAGCCACAATGTAAAGGATATCGACTTGTAATTTTTTTCCATATATGATTATTTTTTTGTGGTGGTTAGTTTATAATTACAAGTATTTATTAAAAGATTTTTTTGCTTCGTATCTACAAAATTAATTAACAGAGGCAATTGTTAGCACTTCTTGGGAAAGGAATAACGTCTCTGATATTTTCTGTACAACTTAAATATTGTAGCAACCTTTCAAAGCCCATGCCAAAACCACCATGGGGAACTGTACCATTTCTTCTCAAGCCTAAATACCATTCCAAAGGCTTTATATCCATACTTCTTCTTTTAATTTCTATATTCAACCTGTCAAAATCGTGTTCTCTCAATGATCCACCAATCAATTCACCAATATCTGGAACCAATAAATCAAAGCAAGCAACAGTAAGTCCTGGAACCTTTGAGTCTTCAGGATTTATTCTCATGTAGAAAGGCTTTTCTGTAATAGGGTAGTCGGTAACAAATACTGGATTTTTGAAATGTTCTCCAGCTAACCACTTTTCATGTTCAGATTTTAATGATTCACCCCAGATTGGCTCATACTTAAATTCAACATCTTTATTAATATAAGCTTTTTCTAAAATTTCAATTGCTTCAGTATATGTTATCGAGTTCCATTGTTTAGCCAATAGCATATCCCATCTGTTAGACATGATTTCCAAAACCTCTTTATCCTTAGTTGATTTTAAATTGGTACCCATATTATTAACATTATCTACTAGACCCTGAACAACTGATTTAATCATATTTTCAGAAAATTCAGTCAATTGGGCGACATTATCGACAAATGCAATTTCGGCTTCAAGCATCCAAAATTCAGATAAATGCCTATTTGTATCACTTTCTTCCGCTCTAAAACACGGAGTCAATGTCCATACACGACTTAATGCAGAACATAAGACCTCTAAATGTAGTTGCGTAGAGACGGTTAAGTACGCATCCTTACCAAAGAATCGTTCACTTTTATCCAATTTAGAACTTGACTCAATTTTAAACAATTCACCAGCACCTTCACAGTCAGAACTGGTCACCAAAGGAGGGTTGGTTTTGGTAAATGATTGCTTGTTGAAAAATTCAATCAAAGTAGCCTCAACTTGGGAACGAAATCTTAAAATTGCAGCAAGATGTCTTTGTCTAAATCTGTATTCTGGAATAGTTCTCAGATATTGAGCGGAATGATCTTTTTTGATCATTGGAAACAATTTATCTACTTCACCAACGAGTTTGACTTTACCACTGTCTTCACCACGGACTTGAACTTCAAATTTTTGTTTCCCTTTACCTTCTGACCAGATACCATTGATTAAAACGCTTGACCCTGTAATGATATTTTCTGGTAATAAATTTGGTGGACGAATAATACATTTCACATCCTCGGAGGTAGTTCCATCAACTATATCAATGAATGCAACAGTTTTCGAAACACGGGTAGCAGATACCCAACCGTTAATTTTAATTGGTGAACCGAATGCCGGTGGATTTCTGAACAAATCGCTTGTGCATTCAGGCAACAAAGATTTCGTAGATTTCCAACGGAACTGTGAAACATGTTTAACCGTTGATGATTTTAGCATTTTCCAATTTGAATTGAGAATTTACTGTTGGATTATGTGGTGTTCCAATCTCTGAATGCTGTTCTACGTTGGATAAATTTGATTACCGCGCATATTATGGGGTTGAAAAAATATTTTTCTCCAAATAGCAAGACGATTTATATATTAAGTTTCTTTATTATTTTACTTAAGTAAAATATATAGATAGAGCTATAAACGATAAGTATTGATACTTGTATTAATATGATCTACCAAACATGGTGTAATTAATCGCTGGTCTGTGACACTTAATACATTTTTGACCCTTGGTCAATCTTGGTTGAGCATATGGAATACACAAGGACTTAGCACCCATAGATGGTGCCTTTTCATCAACTTCAAAGTCTTCACCATCATCTTTTTTAGCAGACGATTTTTTAATATCCTCTTCGCATTCTTCTACACCACACCATGGAGCCAAAACAACATTCTTTTCATTCAAAGCGTGAACAAAATCCTTCCACTCATGGACTTCAACTCTATGCTTATCAAATTTTGCCTTGGCAGTGTTGAACAGGTTGTTATGAATTGAATCAAGTAATTCTGGCAATTTAGTTTCTAGTTCATCCAATTTAATGGAAACCTTTTCACCTGTATCCCTTCTAACAGCAAGAACAGACTTGTTTTTGATATCCTTTGGACCAACTTCCAATCTAACTGGAACACCCTTTAACTCCCAATTAGAAAATTTCCAGCCCGGAGAATAGTTATCTCTGTAATCTGCGGTAACTCTAATATTCGAAGCCCTTAATTTAAATTCTAGCTCTTTACAAGAAGAGTAAACATCATCTTCCGCTTCTTTAGTAGTCTTTGCAGTCAAACCAACAGGAATTACAACTACTTGATACTGAGAGACTCGTGGAGGAATAACCAAACCTTTGTTATCGGAATGAACCATGACCATAACACCAATAACTCTAGTAGACAAACCCCAGGAAGTTTGATGAGCAAAAATTTTTGGTTTGTCAGAACCTTCAGGATTTTCAACAGAAATGTTGAACATTTTGGAAAAGTTTTGACCTAAGTGATGAGAAGTAGCACCTTGAATACCTCTACCAGTGGTTGGAATATAACCCTCGACAGTAGTGGTGAATTTACCACCGGCAAATTTTTCCTTTTCAGTTTTGACACCTTTGACGACAGGAACAGCCAATAAATCGTGATAAATTTGTTCATACCAATCCAAAATTCTCAAAACTTGTTGCTCAGCATCCTCATGAGTTAAATGAACAGTATGACCTTCTTGCCATAAAAATTCTCTTGTTCTTAAAAATGGTTGTGGATGTTTGAATTCCCATCTAACCACAGAATTCCATTGATTCAACTTAAATGGTAAGTCTCTGTGAGATCTAATCCATTTAGCATAATATGGGTACATGACAGTCTCAGATGTTGGCCTAATAGCAATTGGTTCATCCAATTCAGAAGAACCTGCTCTGGTAACCCAAGCAACTTCTGGCGCAAAACCTTCAATATGATCTTTTTCTTTTTCTAAAACTCTTGAAGAGACGAACATTGGAAAATAAGCATTCGAAACACCATCGGATTTAATCTTAGCATCAAAAAAACTTTGGATTTGTTCCCAAATTGCATAAGAGGCCGGTCTCATAATGTAACAACCTGAAACATCATAATAATCTAACATTTCACCCTTAACTAAAATTTGCTGATACCAGCCTGAAAAATCTAATTCTTTATCAACAGTAACACCTATTAATTTTGCGTCATCTAGTTTTGCATCAGAATTAGCAGCCGGTTTAGCAGCCGGTTTAGCAGGAACCTGATCAGAGGATGGAGCGGCAAAATCAACAACAGTTGGCTCAAACGTAGATAAAAATCCAGATAGTTGCTTGCCACTCAATATCAATTTGGAAGAAGCATTTGCTAAAACGTATTTAGCTTCATCGGAGTCAACAATGTTAGAATCGACAATGATCTTCACCTTACCATCTTTATGATTATTATTCAAAGCAGCGATAGAGAATTCTTTTGCTGGAGTACCAAAAAATTCTACAGTCAGTTCATCCTTAGCCATTCTTGGTTCTTTGACAGATGCAGCTTTGGCAATAAGGTTGGATGGTGTTTGGGTTGATTGTAAAGCGACGACAATGATTGGAATTGGAGATTGAGTCTTAGCCGTTTTCGGCTTAAAGACTAAAGACTTGACTTCACAAGAACCTTCAGGATTTGGCTCTTGCAATGAAAGAAGGGCAAGACATGATTCTAAAGACATTATGGGATATGCTTGTATGGTTAATAAAAAAGATTCCGTCCGAAATATAAAAAGAGTCAATTACTTTTGGAAGCTAACTGAAGATCTGAAACGAGCGAACGGAAAATTTTTTTGCTTTTCTATTACTTCAACTACTTACTACTCAGTAAACTACATAAAAGATGCCTCTGGATGATAATAAACAGGACATCTCCAATATGCCCTTTTAATATCCTTCCACACAGAATCTTCATTTTCATCGTTCTTTTCGAGGGTTGATTTTGGGGCCATGATTTCTCTGAACTTAACATTCAACCCATAGTTGGAAAGATCTATGTCTACCACTTTTTTATAAACTTCGTAACATATTAATCTATCAGCACCCAATCCGTTAAAAAAAGAAAAGATCCCTTGTGGTTTGAGTAACCCAACAACAACATCAAATAAGTCATTTACCATGTCTTTGTAATGTTCACTATATGTGTCATAGTAAATACCATCGAAGAAAACTCCTTGGGTTAACAGCTGTGGTAAAGTATCTTGCCATTTGCCTTCTAGAATCACAACATTTCCCTTTTCATACCATCCATCTTCCTTCATCTTTGAGAGTACGTCAGGATGTGCTTCACTTATATAATGTTTGGTTGGGTTTTTAGTTTGGATCATAGTGTCAATAATACCCATACCAAATCCAATATTTAAGACGTTAACTTCCTCACAATTTTCAATAGATTTAAATAATGAATTGCAACCAGCTTCCATTAAAGTATCTTCCCATTGCATCATAACACCATCAGATCTTTCCTCGGTCACCAATGCACCATCTTTATATTCTAATTTGGTTTTCAAATAAGTTTCTGTGGTATTGGAAGGATCATCATGTAATTCTTTCCTAAAAATTTCAACTTTTAGTTCAAAATCTTCGTCTTTTATTTCATCGACCAAATCTGGGATTTCTTCTTCTTTTTGTTCCAAATTGTTGCTTTCAATTTCAACATCACTTAAGAATTCAACATTAGAGTCTTGCAATTTACGCAATAATATTTCTGCACGAACACCTGAATCAACAATATTTTCCCAGTACTTGCTACCATTCAATCCTCTTCTTAACAAAACACAACCTGGAGTTTCATCTTTATCATTTGTTAAACACCACCCTGCTCCATTCAACCATAATTCATTCATCATTTCTAAAATAACACTAGATTCGTCTTCCGTTGCATTCAATGGGATTGATTCACATATCAAATGAATAGGAGTAGTGGTTGTTTGAGGATCTGAATCAATATTATTCTCAAAATTGTACACTTCTTCTAAAGTGTAGGTGGCAGGGATACCAGATCTTAAAAGTTTTTTCAATTTTGGAACATAGTAATCATATGCTATAGGTCTGTTTTTCAAATAACAGAGTTCATGTAAGTCTGACATAATATGAATGTTCACTTTTCAAAGACTAATTTGATTGCTAAAATTTTAATAGAAATATTTTTTTTTGAATACTCAGCAATTTTTTGATTACGTGGAATTTTTTTAATTTCAACCTTTATATTTAAAATATATAAGGGATATCTAAAAATTTATATAGTTCTATATTTATGCAAATTAAAACATAAATGTCATTTTTACAATGGAACATCTTTACCCAAAGCCATACTGGTTAATAACCAGAAGTTCAAAAAAGTGATAAGCGCCCAAACCAAAATTGCAAAAACTGATGTAAGTTTACCATTACTCATATCTTTATATTTTGTATTCCCGTCTCTTGAAACCATAATATGATCGGGACCTGGTAAATGGTTCAAGTCTCGGTATTCACCATGAGTGTTACCAAATATATTCAAAGTATCCAATTCCATACTGTGTGAACCATTTTCAAATTCACTAGATAACTGAACTTTCATGATGTGCTTGCTACAGGTGAAATAAATTAATGGTGCACTGACAAACGGTAAAAGTAAAGATAAAACAACTTGGGATGCATTTAAAACACTACTCAAACCTTCTCTGCCATTAGTTAAAACAACAATAATACATGGTATGATCGCAACTGTACGTGTAATAATTCTTTTTAAACCTGGAGGAATAGAAACTTTTGCGTGACCTTCCATTATCAACTGACCAGCAATAGTAACAACGGTACCACCACACAAACCTGAACATAATAGTGCAAATGCAAAAATTGTACCTGCAGCCTTTGACAAATGACTTGTTAATAAATGATGTAAAGTAAATAAATCCGCTGTTTCTAAAGCACCATCACCATCATCATCGGTCGGTTCTGACAATGCAGAACCAGCAACAATTAAAATAGCAGCATTCACAAACAGTGCAACGGTAACTAAAGATACAATCAATTCTGCAATTGTGTAATTCATGGTATCATCAATGGCCTCAATGGATGGTTTATAGAATGTTTCATCTTCAATAGTTTCTTCATCATTGGCTTCAGCATTGATTTCTTCATTTGAGTAGAAAAAAAGCCCATTTCTTTTAGCCTTAGCCGGTGGAACATAATGCCCCTTTTGAATATCAAAATCTTTCATTCTTGCTTGAACAACACCGGAACCTAAGTATAATGAATGAGGCATCAAATTACTGCCCAACAATGCAGCAGATAAATACAATCCATTAAGATCTGTAAAAATAATCGTAGATGGTAAAAAACCTTTGAAGACATCTCCCCAATTTGTGGATGAAGAAACATTCGCCAATTCAATTGCGAAACAGATAACCGTACCCAAA
Source organism: Kregervanrija pseudodelftensis (assembly GCA_030580115.1). Taxonomy (NCBI): domain Eukaryota; kingdom Fungi; phylum Ascomycota; class Pichiomycetes; order Pichiales; family Pichiaceae; genus Kregervanrija; species Kregervanrija pseudodelftensis. Next base: position 9,391 of record JAKTSJ010000040.1, read on the forward strand.
ACTAAAATGCTAACCACACCCTCAAAAAGTCGTAAAAAAAGCATTGGACCATCCGGTCTATAGGCCATTATGACAAACAACACATCAATAATGGTCAATAAAACACCAACTATCAATGGCACGTTAAAGATAATATTGAAAGCGATAGCAGTACCAATAATCTCTGCAACATCTGTTGCAATGACCGCTATTTCCGCGAACACATATATTATATAATTTAACGTTGGTGGTAGATGTTTTCTACAATTCGAAGCTAAATCTTGGCCCGTACAAATACCCAATTTACCAGCAAGAATCTGTAAAAAGCCAGCCATTAAATTTGAAACAACAAGTGAGAATAGTAATTTATATTGAAATTGTGCAGACGCTATACTACTACTGAAATTACCAGGGTCCATGTATGCCACACTAACCATCAGACCAGGTCCAATGTATTTGACAAATTTTCGTAGCACAGAAACTGTCCTTGTAAACATTATTGAACGTGATCTTGTGGGAAGTCTATGAGAAGTACCGGTAGTGGCTGAGGTGGAAGTGGTGGGGTCTGTATTTGGCAGTATTTGGATTGAACTAATATCTGAGTCATCTAATTGGGATTCAAAGGTATCTGCAAACGCCATAATTGTTAGATTCACTATATATGCTGGCAATTAGAGCTGAAACTTCTGAAATGCTATGATAGAAAGATTGCTATGAGATGAGGCTGGGATGAGGACAATTTAACAGTGTGTCGATATAAAATGAGAAATCAACGTTCGTTAATTGAGAAACTAATGCTGTTGGTAACTAGTTAAAACGTTAAAAAATATGTAAACAGCTGTCAAAAATGTACTATGCAAATAACGTTTGTAATGGATAAAATGTTATGTTGTGAAATAGTAAGAGAAGGAAGGAAACGAAAAAAAGGAAAACAAATGTCGTGTGGGACCGGGTTGTGGCCTAGCTTTATTTTACTCTCTTTTTTTTTTTTTTTTTTTTTTAGTTCATTGAAGTTGATTGTGTCAAGATTAGTAACGACAAATTATGTTATCGCTAATTTCAAAGGGCTCCGCAAGAATACCAACAGCAAAACTAGTATCCACCAATAAGATATGGTGTAGATCAATTGTGCTAGGTTCAGATGGCAAACTTGATGCAAATGCTTTAGGGGACAAAAAAAACACTAACACCACTACTTCCACAATTTTGAATGGCGATGGTAAACCGATTTCCAATGTAAATTTTATAATGGATGGCGAAGGTGAGTTGCTTCCAGAGCGTATGAAGAACGAACCAGTTTCAAACCCTAACTTATCGAAGTCAAAAAATCTTTCAATTATTATCAAAAACATGATCAAGACTACAGGCCCAATTCCAATTTCAGGGTTTATGAAACAATGCCTAGTTAATCCAGAATATGGTTATTATACTACGAGAAATCCATTGGATTCTAAAACTGGTGATTTTATTACTTCTCCTGAAATTAGTTCTACATTTGGTGAAATATGTGGTTTATGGTTTTTTAGTTCATTTTTATCACAACTGAAATATCAAGCAACTTTTAATAGGGAAAAATTTAAAATCCAGGATAAAAAATTCAGGATTATAGAATTTGGACCCGGAAAAGGTACTTTAATGAATGATTTAGTAAGAACTTTGAATAGATTTATTAAAGATAAAAATCCAATTGAAATTGTTTTCATTGAAAAATCCGATGTTTTAATTCAGGAGCAATATGAAACATTATGTGATTCAAAACAGTCCAAACTAGAACAAAAGGATGAATTTAGTTTTAGAGCGACTTCCAGATGGGGTAATGAAATCATTTGGTTGAAAGATGATAAACCAAATCTTGGGGATGACAATAATTATATGAATTTTGTCATGGCACACGAATTTTTTGATGCCTTACCAATGAATAAATTTATTAAAACTGATAATGGTTGGAGAGAATATCTTGTAGATATTAGGCCACAATATAAGAAGGACGAATTATTATCAAATGTCAAGTATACAACCGCTAGAGATTTAACTGATAAAAAAAAAGATTCAGAATTTGTCATTATTAAGGCACCTTATGCAACAGCAAGTACTGCTATACCTAAAATGATACCAAGATTTAACAATTTGCCAACCAATTCAGAAGTTGAAATTTCACCTGAGTCACATTCTTATATCTATGAAATGGCTGAAATTATCAAGTCTTCCGATATAGGTGCTGGTCTGGCCATAGATTACGGTTCGACTACAATACCTGTTAATACTTTACGAGGTATCAAAGATCATAGATTTGTGAACCCGTTGAATAATCCTGGTGAAGTTGATCTTTCTATAGATGTTGATTTTGGTAATTTGTCATCCATTTTAAAAGACTTAAATTTTGAAACTTACATCGCCGAGCAAGGCGATTGGCTTAATGAAATGGGATTAGGATATCGTATCGATCAGTTAATGACGAAATATGTTAATGATGAACAAATGAAGAAAAAATTGACAGAATCGTACAAGCGTTTGACCGGTAAGGGATTGAGGGACATGGGCAAAATTTATAAAGTTCTGGGTTATTTTGATTCAAAATATAAAGAAACAAAACCGCCAGGATTTGGAAGTGTTTCAAATCAAGAATATATTAAAAAAATGTAAATAGAAAGTGTAAATACGATTAAACTCTTCTAAAATAGATGAAAAAAATAGACCAATCTAAAATTAACTGTAAATGAATTTTCATTTTCATATCCATACTCAAACTTTCATTTTCTTTTCTAGAAGTGGTATATTATCTGAAACTTCTTTAGCTTTTCTCTTTTTACCAGTGTCAATCATATTTTCAACATCTTCGTTTTTCTCCGTTTCTATATACTTACCGTTATCATCCATTTTGTTAATAATAATATCCTTGAATTCTTCTGCCGTTTTAGCTTTAAGAACCAAATGATAAATTTTATTTTCATTCCTTTCGTTAGGAATCATGCGAGTGATGCAATATTTTGTATTTGCTTTGTAGTTATCATATTCATCACAGAATTTAATATACTCTTTAACTGTTGTATGCCAAGGCAATGTCCCATTCTTACTAAAACAGGTTGGATTTATTTCGGCTGCAGAAGCTGTCATACAACCAACATCACTTCCATACTGATTTTGCAATAATTTGTATTCTTGATAATCTTTAATTTGTCCGTTTATAATAAATGTAACATTATTATACTTACATATTTGGAAAATTTCCTCGACGTAATCCCTAATTGGAGATTCTCTATTTCTCATTTCACGAGTACGACAATGTAATGTCAAATTGGCAATGCCTGTTTTAACCAATCGAGAAACAAGTGTTAGAGTATCTGATTTATTGGACAAAAGTCTAATCTTAACACTTATCGGTTTATTGTTCGGTTTTCCAACGTTTTCCACTAGGGATGTTAAAATGTCACATAATAGGTCAGGCGTACTCAATAGTGCGGCACCCATACCCGAATGGATAGAAAAATGTTTTGGACACCCAGCATTAATATCAATAGCGTCAACATCATCAACAATCATTTTGGCGGCTTTGACAGCAAGTTCTGGATTTGCTGTACCCATCTGAAAAACCAATTTATCCTTTTCTAGTTCACGGTTAGTTCTAAAAACAAGATCTGTAACTCCAGGAATTTTTTTATTACCTTTAATAGTAAGAAAATCAACGGTACGTAGTTTTTCATTATATTTTCTTTCACAAAGTAGAATTTTTTTATCCACAATTTCAGGACCCCAGACTAAATCGGCACCATATTTTAAGGCCAATAGCCTAGTTGGTAGCTCACCAATTCTAACCATAGGAGCAAGTACAAATTTAGCCCTGTAGTCTAACATTATGAGGTCTGCATATACTTTATAATATGAAAATTAAAACAAAAAAAAAAAATATCTTTCTATGAACAAGTTTGTATCTCAGATTCATGCACCGAAATTTTTTTTCTAAAAGTTTCCAACTACACGGTGCACAGGTGCAATCTTTTCTGAAACTAAATAAAATTTTTAGCCATGCACAATTTTTCAAGTGACCGAATTTGGCAACTTACATGTTAAAAAATTAAATCAGTTGAACATGGACTTTACCCTTTTTAGAACAAAATGTTCATATGATATTCGTAAAGCAATCATATTTTATTATAACTCACAGTTACAGTCTTAGTTAATGCATCAGCTAATAATAGATCAGGACCATGGAAGGAGTCTTCAATTATAGCAATCTACTACTTTGGGTAATTTTTGATACACGAGCTGATCAGTTATTACAGAATACCAACTGTGATGTGATAATTAGCCAACATGTTTCATTCAAGTTATGGAAATTTACGAATCTATTAGTGTACAAATGAAATTAGTCAATTTAAAAAATCATTATTGCGACTAACGCCATTTATACTTCTTCTGTTGAGCCATTTGAAAAGCTCATGCTAAATCCACAATTTGTCCCTCTGGTGCATGTTTAATCCCATTGATTGTTTGATTTATTTTTTTGACATGTAAAAAATTTAAGGTAATAGACAAAATACCACAATAAGAGGGCACTGTTGCACACTTAGTTAGGACATGTCATATTGCTTCATATGCCAATCAGATATTGCCCTTTTCCAGTTAGTGCCCATTTAAACTGTCTTTTCTTCTTTCTTCACCATTTTTGCTCACTATTCTTCTTGTTTTACGCCTTTAATTTTTTTCAATTACTATTAATCATAATCATTTGCCATATTAGTTATAAATTACAGTTAAAGCTACCGTTCTAATCATTACTTTACTTATTCATAAGACAAAATATAACAATATACAGAAAAGTTTACTGAGTTTTATAATACAGATACCTTCTTCTTTAAAAAAATTAATGTATGTACTTTTACATAATTTGGACATTTTTGTGAACACAGTAATCTTAGTGTTTCCTTTTACCTTTTCATTTGATTTATCCCATTATATTAACATAAATCAATATTTACAGATATTGCTTCATATTACCCAAGTTTATAGATTCTCTAGAATATAGAAGGTTAATATTTTTTGCAGATTGATTTTAAGAAATTTCAAGTTTTATCCCAAAAATTATATTATTTCTGTTTCGATATTTTTACTTAAAATAGAGTATGAATAATCATAGCAAAATTCCTGTTGTTAGGCCTGAAAAAACTATCCAAAATCTGGATTTTCCAAATGATATTGTTTTGAACGCTTCCGGTGGTTTTGATGTTCCAAAAGATATTGATGTTGATGATATGTCATCTATTTCCGAAAGCTCAGAAAATTCTGATTACGATTCGATTGATAAAATTTCAAGAGGAAATCAGCTGGATGTTGATTTCACTGATGATGGTGATTCAACTTCAAAAGGTGAGGATAAATCTGATTGCGCTATCGCTGGTGATTCGGAGGTTGAAGAAAAAATTATTAGTGATTTTATTTCATTTGATGAAGATGATGCAGATGATATAGACGGATCAGTTAAAAAAATAACTGAAGTCAGAGGTCGCCCTTCTGCTTGTGTTTTTGTTGCCAGCTTATCTTCAAATTTAAGTGATGACGTCCTTTGTCAATCAGTTACTTCTCATTTTAAGCAATGGGGTGAAATTACTTTGGTTAAAGTCTTAAGAGATCCTGCTAATCGTCCCTATGCCTTTGTTCAATATGCGAATGATAAAGATGCCGATAAGGCAATTGCTGAAGGTCAGCATTCTATTTTAAATGGAAGAACTGTCAGATGTGAAAAGGCTAGGGTTAATCGTACTTTATATATGCAAATTAGTGGCACAGGCATGACATCCAGAAATATGAATAAACTATTAAGTAAATTTGGTGAAGTCGAAAGATTAGTTGCAGTCAACGATAATTTCAATATTGTTGATTCAACCAAAAGTGTTCACAAGAATTGGTTTTGTAAATTTGTTTATCGTCAGGATGCAATCAGTGCATTTGCGAACTTAAAAACAAAGGCAAGCTGGAATATCGAATGGGCACAAAATTTAGAAGATGAATATAGCGATGTTCCAGAAGTTACTATCGACAGATATTCAATTTTTGTTGGCCAACTAGATCCACGTATTAGCAAAGAAGAATTGGTTGAAAGGTTCGAAAAACATGGTAAAATTAAAGAGGCAATTTTAGTTAATAGACCACTAAGTAATTTTGCATTTATCAAATTTAAAACCAAAGATGCGGCTGCTTCTGCTGTTGAAAGGGAAAATCATTCAATGTTTAAATTTAAAACTATACATGTTCAATACCGTGAAATGTATAATAATTACAAAAGAAAATATTCTTCAGAGAATGGTTTTAGATTAAATTTGGCACCACCTCCTGTTAACTTTAAAAGGCGCCAATCATATTTTGGAGGCCATTCTGGTAATAATAATGGTGGAATGAAATCTGTTGTTTTTGATAGAGGGCTGGGTTTTGATAGCAATGGATTCAATGATAAAACTAATCAAAATTCAGCACTGTTCCCATCAATGAAGTTAAAACAATCATTTCCATCCTCTAAAAGATTTAATTTTAATTATATGAATAACAAATCAAACAAGAGTATGAACTCAGCCCCAAGTAGTAAAAGATCAATGTTTGAACCCAATAATTCTCCTTTATCTCACTTCAATCCATACTTTGGCACTACAGATAGTAACAAGAAAAATTTGAACATTTCATTCAAAACTTTAATCGATAAAAATCATCAAAATGATAAGGCTGATGAATTTAACCATGCCTCTTCTACCCCCGTGACAAGTAAGGGTGATACACATGAGCATGATACATCTACCATGCGGAGTAACTATACTTACTCAAGTGGCGGCCCTAAAACTGGCTATACTTACAGCTCAATGGATGAAGGTGAATACTGTGAAAATTCGAAGTTGAATACTTACGGGGAGATGAATCATATGGTGCCACCAAATTCTGCTTATCAATACCCGTATTATTATTTTGTTCCTACAAAAGATATGCCGTATCTGGGAAATCAAATGCCAACTATGATGCCCGACCCTTCAACTACCGGTAACCAACCACCATCTTCTGCTGGTTATTATTATACTTATCCAGGGTATAGCCCATCAGCAACAAATGTGCCACCACCTGCAATGTATCCTTTCTATTTATACTACAATCCAACAACTATGGCAGATCCATCGATTGATCCAACCAATTCCCCAGTACTTGAAAATACAGAACTAAAACAAGTTTCCAGTTCTTGAATATTGCACGATATCTAGCACGAGGGTTTGTTTATTTTATATCGTTATTTCTATTTCAATTTTGTTTTCATTTTTTTGGTCTATATGATTTTGATTCATAGCCCGATTTTGTGCTGGCTTGATAGCACACTGCTGTTTACTGTGTTCTAATGTTTTTTTTTTTTTTTTTTTTTTTTTTCTTTTTTTCAATTGCAATTAGAACACAGGCTAAAAAATATACCCATCCTTTCCTTCATAATTTAATTTAAGTGTTTTTACAGAATTAATTCTTTTTCACCCTTTTTATAGTTAACTAAAAAACTAAATAGTCAAGCATTAATAGCATCGTTTAACAACAGAAGAAACAAAATATGGTAGAAAAAACGCGAGAGACACTAAAAAATAATTCAAGAGGTTTTTTCTTCTTTTAGATTCGACCATTCATTATATAATTATAATGCCTCGTTCTATATATTACCATCCAGGTATCGATAGGAAGCCGCAAAACTATCAACACTCGGATATTTACAAGCTATCAACACAGGAAAAAAATGGGAAGCATGGAAAGAATTTCAAAACGAGTCATCTAATAGATCAGACACTGGATGAAATTTATTCATCATCAAAGACGATTGAGAGTTTAAAATTCAAGGGATTTGTAAGATTGGAAGATCTATTGAAATTTAATGGTATTTCAATAGAAGAAGAAAAATATCATCCGGAAGGAGATATTAAAAATGGCAAAATGGTCAACAACTTGAAATATAACGAGCAAAATATTGGAGAGGAAGGGAGCGATGAAACAAGCGAGGAAGATATCATTATGGATGAAGAAAATGAAAATAAAGATAGTACTAATATTAAAATTGATATCAATCAAAGGTTGAACAAATTTGTTTTATTGGAAGAATTTGATAATAATAATACATTGAAAGAGGTTCTGGAAGTTTGTTTGGAAAATTTACCTGGGTATATTTTAAGTAAAAATTCATTGGTAGAAATTTTTCTAAATTACATAATTTCAAAAATGCTAAAAAAATATTTCGTTTCAAAAAAAGATAGTGATGAACAAGTTTTTTTGAATTTGGAATATAAGTGGAGTTTTGTAGATGTTGATTCCATCGTTGATTCAAGAGTAGTGTATATTAAATTTGAAGATATCATGGGGTTATACTTATTCAAAAAATTACTTAATGATTTTGGATTAAAAGATGATAAACTCTGTTTAAAAGTTAGTAATAAAGAGATTCTAAATTGCAAAGTTTTTACAAGAATAGGTGAGATGTTTACAATCAGAGATGAGAAAAAAACAACCGTAATGATACAAAAAAAAATTACTGACTTTTCAAAAAGAATTGAACAAGTTGCTAACGAGTATGAATTGCTAAATGACTCAGTTGACGAGTTCAATAAATTATACAACAATTATCAAGTTGATCCTAAAGATTTAACCGATGTTCCACAAGATATGGTTGAAAATGTCAAACAGAAGGTTATGGATTTTAGATTACATGTTCTAAAAGTTGAAAAAGAGAAGAAGGAGAAAAGGCTATTGACAGAGAAAAGGAAATCAAGAATTAAATTAAAACAATTATTTAATGATTTAAATAAAATTGAAATTAGTGATGCTATGGCTGTAGACATTGACAATGAACTTGACGAAGAGCTGGAAAATGATGAAGATCAAGAGGCTGTTCAAGAATATAGTGATTTAGAATTGGAGCAGTTACAAGCGGCCCAGATAAAAAAAAAAGTTGAGAGTGCATATTTTTACAGGTTGATGCAATATAAAAAAAAAGAAGAGATAAGGTTGAAGAATTATGCCAGTTACTTGAATGTTGTTAAACATCGTGTTTATCTTGACGATTATATTCCACGTGCAAGAAAAAAATTTGTGGAGTCGTTTGTAGAAGGTGTTGCTGATAAAAACAATAAAATTGACTTAAGTTTTGATTACTATACTAAGCATAACAATTATCTTAAATTTAGAAATAGGGTTAAGATAGATGAAGAAAAAATGGATGAATTTGATAAATTAGAGGAAGAGAAAGAGAAGATAAATAATAAAGCTAGTAATGCTGGCACTACGTTGGCTGATTCCATGAAGGATAGACCATTAAAGATTTCTTTCAAGAAAAAGACGACCATGACTAAGGCAAGTACTAAGACCGTGACATCCAAAATTGAGACTGAAAAGAAACCAATCTCAAAAGAAGAATTGTTACCAAAAATTAAGATTAAAATTGAAGATGTTATTGAAAAGTACTTGGGCATAGCCGAAGAATCCTTGGTCAATTTTATGTTTAATTACATCAAAGACCACATGGAACCTAACAAGGAATCCAACGACTACAAGTCCTTTGTATCTGAATTGTCAGAAACTTTGGATGAAGATGCACCAGTTGCAATAGAAAAAGTGTATGAATATGCAGACTCTTTTACTAGATAGTCAACTTTTGTTTTATATAATGTGTATTAATATATCATATTAACGTGTAAACTTGGAGAAGGAATCAGAAAGTAGTAACGGGGGGGGGGGTCGCGTTAACGAATTTAAAGTAATTTTTCGAATCCTGCTATATTTACCACTACAGTTATAAATTTTTTTTGAAAACTATCATAAGGCATATTGAAGAAACCAATGTCTGAGCAGGACTCGATTCATTACACACAGAAGACGATATTTCCATCCAAGCTAGTTACACATTATTTCCATGATTTCAAGATTAGGGTTTTGAAGAATCAAAATGGTACGGTTAACAATGATAGATATTTTGGGGAACAAAATAACCGAAACAATATAAACCAGAGATGCAGAATGATACAAGAATCATCATGGAATGATTTTCTGACAGCAGGAGATTCGATGTATGATTTTGATGATGATGATGACGAAGGAATAGAAGAAGTTTTAAACAGATCCAATAGAAAGACTATTGAATTTAAGAAAACAAGTTTAGATGATGAATTGGAAGAAGAAATAATGAATGCAAACATTTTTGTTTTTACTACATCTGTCTCAATTAATAATGGTGAGGTCTTTGACTTTTATTTTCCCATTATAAGTGCGTCTGTGCTAAAATCCAATGATCAAAGTAAAGAAGATACATTGATAATCGTACTAGAAACGGGCTATATGTTAATGCTGAGAATGGTTTTAATTGAATATAGCAATTTTGAGCCAATTATTGTGCTTAATCACAATTGCCATTCCTATTTAGAAAATGCTCCACCAGTGATTCAGCCAGGCTACCAAATTTTTACAAACCATTTTGGTAATCTAATAGCAATGAGTTCTTTTATTGAAATTACAAGCCTTTATGATGTTCAATTTGATAAAAACCAGGTGCCTAGAATAAGATTGCGGTCGAACTTAGGCTGTGAAGGTGTGATTTTAAGAACATGTTTTTTACAAATTGATAATCAATATCAGATATTTTTACGTTTAATATGCACCCATAAAAAGATTTTAGAACTTCAGGTTACTCAGTTATTTAATGAAAAGAATAAAAAGCTTTCAAACCACACACATCTATTAAGAAATACTTTTGAAGTACCACTCTTTGTTATTCCTTTAGAAATTACAAAATCCATTTTGTTTTTACAACCTACCGGGTGCACTGTAAGAGGATTATGCTATCTGCTATCCAGTGGTGGTATCGATGAAGCAAGTTTAAAATATCCAAGTATAAGACCAAACCATGATGAAATTATTAGACCAAATGCATTCTATACACCGAAAAATAAGATAACTTGTATGCCATGCTCAGAATACACCGAGGAATCTGTTATATATGACCAAATTTTAATATCCACAGAATCATCCCCTTCAATGTATCTTATGGAAGTATTTTGCAACACCAAAAAACAAGAATGGTCTATAAAATTAAGAAAAATGTTTTCTCAACCGACAACATTTTCATTGTTCAGCTTGGAAGAGATTGGACAAACAGGTGATAGCACTTATGCTTTTGATTTGGTGTATTCAAATGAAATGGGATTTACAGATTTAAGAAAAATCGAGCTAGTGGAAAAAAATGATTCCTCGAAGTCAAGTTGGTTCTCATTAAAATATTTGGAAGACTGTGGAAGTTCTTTGAATTCTTTTCCAATGTTTGATTTTAAAATTGTAAATTCGTTGTCTGCTAAGCATACAATTGAATGCTCATCCCAGGAATTTTGGGGTATTGCTAGATATGGTAAAAGAAGCGCTCTGATGAATCTGAAAAAAGGTTATGTTGCTGAAAAAAGTGATCCTATTATGAATTGTTATGGAGTTGAAAAAATGTTCAGGTTTGAAATAAATGGGTTGTTGTATGTGATTTTGTCAGGTCCTTTAAGTTCATGTCTTATTCATTACAATGTCAATTATAACCCAGAAGATCTGGATAAAATGGATATAGACTGTGAAGAAAACAATGTTTTAAATAGCGAGTTTGTTAAACTTCCAGATAGTTTAACATACGAAGAAACCGTCCACTTTACTCAGCTTACAAATGGGTACCAAGTTCAAATTACTAAAACCATGATGAAAATCGGTGATTTTTCTCAATATTCAAAGGTTAAAACTTTTAAGCTACCATACGATGTTTTACTAGCAGCATCTTATGATAATATATTTGCAGTTTTTTATGAAACCGAGGTGGATGGAATTTTCAAGATTGAGTTTGCGTTGTTTGAGATCAGGTATGAGGAAGAAAATGATAGTATCGAAATAATTGATATTAATGATGACAGAAAAATTTTAAATGATCTCAGAGGTTCGCCAACAATGGTTCAATTTTTAAAAAAAAATGGGAAATTTTGTCTTGTTGTTGGCACAGATGCCAACAACCTCCATATATTTGATGATACTACTTTGACGATTGAATTAAATACCAAGATAATGCAAGGACATGCGTTTATGTACCCTCATTCATTTACTCATATCATTGACGATATATACCTGGTAACGTCTAAAAATGGGGAATATATTATAGTACTAATTAAAAATGGTTTTGAAATATTAGATTGTATTAAGGTGGGAGACACATATCCGTTAGATGTAATTACCACTGAAGATCCGAAAAAGATATATTTATCATCAAAAGAATTATGGAAATTGGATATAAATAAATCTTATTATCCTGAACGAGTTTTGGTGAGCGAAATTACCGATAGAGGTTTTAATTGCGGTGTTTACATGAAGCAAAAAAGCTCACCAAAAGATAGATTTTTAGCCGTTAGAGGAGATAAATTATGTGCATTGTTTGTATCTGATTACCAGTCTACTGCAATAAAGAAGATTTCATTGGATAAGTCATGTTTAAAGATGTTTTATTGTGAATTCAGTACAATGTTTATTGTTATTCCCGTAATTGAGAATCCCAAAGAGGATGATAAGTTAATATTTATTGATCATAAATCTAAGAAAGTCCTAGAAAACAACATAAAAGAATTAATTTTGTTTCGCGAAGAAGAATATCCAATTTGCATTCATGAGTGGATAGTCCCTCACAAACAGTCAGCGGATTCATTTCATAGAAATTTAGCAGTTGGATGTAGATCTGCAAATGGGTCAGGAAACGTTAAGATGTTCAGTATGAAGAAAGAAAAAGGTATTGTTAAATTGAACTTATTGACTGAATGGGAAGAACACGAACCTGTCACATGTATAAATCAACTTGAAGATGGTACTGTCCTCTATGGGACAGGTGAACGATTAGTATTCAAAAAATATTCAACTTCAAGGAGTATTATGGAATCAATTCATGAAGTGGAAAGATTTAATTCTGAAATTAAAGGAATTTTTGTAGATTCTTATTCAGGAAATATAGTTGTTGTTACACTCAATGATTCATTTCAGTTACTAGCCCACAACCCTTCCAAATCAGATACTGATTATGATTTTAGTTATAAAGCCACAGGAATTGAACCTAAATGCCTAACATCAGATGTTGTATTTCGCAAAGATATTTCCGGTACTGAAGCCTCCATTTTTTTGACTGTTGGCGATAAGAAGACACAGAGTATTTGTACAATTTTTTTGCAAGATCAAATTGGAGTTACTGATGGAGGTAGAATAGTGTCCCGTGCTAAACTAAGCTATATTCCAAAAGTTGCCAAATGTTTTTTTTTTCCAGCTTGGATGAATTTCAAAGAGAGAGATTCGAATCCGAAATTGACAGACGATCCAAGCTATAGAGATTATAGATTCATTACTGTTGGATTAAATGGTCAGGTCGATTTATTCACCAGAATTACAGATAAGAACTTTATGATGTTAAATGATATTTTTAAAACTATGGAAAAAAACAAAGGTATTAAAAGGGTTGCTGAACTGGACCCAAAGGAAGTTTGCAATAGTAACTGGACGGGGGATAATGTTATTAGAATCGACGGGTTGTTAGATAAGTTACAAAGTAAAGATGTTGATAAACTTTTACATTACACGCTAGTCTAGATCTGATTATGGCATGAATGAGAATTTCCACTATTTTTGTACCATCATAATAATATTAAATGTAAATTTATAAATATAAAAGGTTTCAAAGATCTTTTTTAATCTTATCCAACAAGTTGTTGATTCTTGGCCCCATTAAAGGCTGTCCCTTTCTAGTCCTTGAATCTTTCAAACTCTCGGTATTTTTCTTTCTTTGATGTTCCTTTTCTTTCATTGTTTTCAAATTTAGTCTTGTCTTTTCCAATTTCTCTTGCCTTTGCCTTTGCTTTCTCTCCTTTTTAATCTCCATTCTTTCTTGAAACGTAAGAGGTTTTCTAGTCGGTTCATCTAAGGAGCCATCATTTTTTTTCTCTTTTTCTTTCTTTTCCTCCGTGCTGTACTCTTTTGTATAACTCCTACCTCCATCCCTTTCATAAATTGGCTTTGCGGGCACGTCTTCGCCTTCATTTTCTAACAACTTAAAGTAATTCTTACGGAGCCTGGCCCTATGAGTCAAAGCCCGTTTGATATCATCTGTCTTTCCCTGCTTCCCCTTTATATACCTTCTTGAGTCTTTACTTCTACTGTCAGTATAGGCCATAATAATATCTATTCTTTACTAAAAAAATAGTTAGGTAAAAATTTGCTATTATTCATGTTGTAGAAAGTAAAAAAAAACTTTCGTTTTTTTTTTTTCATTCCCGGTGAAATTTTCTTTCATTAATCACCAAATATCACAATCATACCAATAAAATTGTACAAATAAACGCAAGGATTCAGGGTTAATCATTTTTATAGACCAATCCACACATAATATCCATTTTGTCTCTTGATAATGAGCAACGTCAAACTAGCATTTGAACGGTACTTGGACTTCTTGTCCATACAGCGACGGGATTCAATGTTGAAGTGGTGTTTGAATTTACCCACAATACTAACAAAGACGACTACAGATTCCACCACAACAACAGCAACAACTGGCATAAGTTCAATAGAGAAATCATTTTTATTTCCATTTCGAAATAAATTTTCAATTTCCAAACTCATGGTACTGAAAAAAAATCTCCAGCTTTTTAAGAGAGATTTCACTTCGACAAGAACAAGGTTTTTTGAGAATAATTTTGATGTTTTAATCAGTAGAGATTGTGATCCTAACGAGCTTTTAGATAAGGGTGAAAAGCAATTGGATGCATTGATCAATGATTTGAAGATTTTCAACCGTGACAGAGACTCTTACACCCCAGATGTAATCGAGAAAGTTGGAAGCGTTTTTGATTGGTTATACCATAATAGATTATACAAACTGGCGTATCAGTTGTTACTTGAAGTATTTGAGGATGCAGACCTTTTTTTTAAAATGCACCAGGTTGAAAAATTGATTATTATAATGGATAAATATGGGTCACCGGATGACATTTTAATGCTTCATGAAATTTTTCAATCCAGAAAAATGCCAAATTTTTTGAACAAATTATCAAGATTAGGAAACATCGAGTTATTTATTAAACTTAAGGAACTCATTCACTGTGATGACTTAATAAACACTATAAGATTATTAGATTTTTTGGAAATAAAATTTAAAACCAATCATCCAAATGGATTAAACATAGTAACTTCAAATATTTGTGCTAAATTGATATCTAAAACCACAAACAGCAAAGAATTTAAAACCCAATTAGCGGATTACATGATGTCTTCAATTAATCACAAGAAGAAGCACTTTTACACACCTTCTTTAATATCTCAATTATATTCGCAACTTAGGACAGAAGATTTTCGGCATAATGTTTCCCTGATAAATGGTTTTATAGATTTACACAGTGATGATTTGAGCTTTAAGTATAGAATACTTTCCGCGTTACCCAATGATAATATAACAAATTTTTATATCTGGTTTACTAAATGCTACCAAAATAATGAATTGTTATATACTAAAGAAAATAGCATACCGGATTCCCTCCGATATTTGCAGCATAACAACCTTTACCACCTTACGGATAATTTTAAGAGTTTGATGCAATTAGATGAAAATGAGCAGTATTCAAAAATTTTATCAGTTCTAATATATTCAGTCACCAAATGGAACAAAGAAAAATCGAGAGTCTTTCTTTACTATAATTTGAAAAAAACATCATCACTACCAATAACAAGATCTGATAAGATAGGGTATTTTAAGGCCCTAGTTAATAAAAAGCAATGGAAGGAAGCACTAGTTCATTTGAATAATTGTATTGCTGAGGATTCGAGTTTTGCATCAATTGAGACTTATGATACTATATTTATAACTTTATCAAAAAATGAAGACTGGTGCCGATTGGAGACATTATTTACTGCTTTATTCAAGAATGACCAAATCACAACCAAAAGCCAATATGCCACTATGTTCCTAGCATTGGCTTCTCGTGGTGCCACTAAATACATGCTTGAATTATGGGAAAACTATCTTAAACGAGGATTTATTCCAGACGATAAAATTTTATCATCAATTATTTATGGATATATTAAAACAAAATCATTTAGTGAAGCATTGCAGTGGTTTTCAGCTTATTCACACTATCATATTAGACTAACTCCTAGATCATACGGGCTAATGTTAACTGCAGTTGCCAGCTCTAAAGATATTAATGCAGTTTTACGATTATTAGATGAATTGGCACAATTGGGATTGAATTTGACCAAACAACAATTTTCACCTGCTTTAACACAGCTAGCACAATTGGGTGATTACAAAAGTATAGAATTAATTTTGACTAAGTATTATCCTCTTTTCAAATTACATGTCGGCAGAAATGATTCACGGTTTATTATGAAGGCACATTATTTTGCCAATCGGTTTAGCATTATTGTGGAAACATATGACAAACTGGAAGATTATGAGGTGAGTTATCAGGATACTTTATTAGCGTTAGAAAGTGCGATGAAGTATAGAGATGTTCGAACTTTTGAAAAGTTTTGGAATCGTTGTGAAAAATTACATTTTGAGGAAATTGATATGAAAGCTTATATTATGTACATGAGCTACTGGGTGAGAATTCGTGGGTCTTTCGGAATTAGATTAAAATTAGAAGAAATTAAGAAAAAATTAAACACAAACGAATTGCCTGCCATGTTATTTAATCAAATGATATTTAGTAATTTAAGAATGTCAAGACCATGGATGACAGGAAAATTGGTTAAGATTGCGTTATTAAATGGAGTACTGCCTACTCCTAAAATGTATGCTATGATCTTACAAAGTTACGTTACTAATTCGTTATATGCAAAAGAAAATATTGACAAAACCATTTTAATGTTGGAAGAGTTTTTGATGCATAGAAAAACGGATAAATTTGGTAAATTAGAAGATGACTTGAACCCAATGTCACTGAAACTGGTTATGAAAGCGATTTTAAGATTCAAAGGGGTTTATGAAGCGAGAAGGTTATTTGAAATGTATGTGGAAACTTCAAAAGATAATTTGTTGGATAACTTACACGTTTTAAATATTGAATTACTAATACTAGGCGAAGAAAACAGATGGGTTGAATTTGATGGATGTTATGAGAGATATACTGATATTTTAATTAAGAGAATTGAAGATTCCAAAATGAAAGGTGTTATAGAGGATTATGATCAAATTACTGAAAGCAGGTTGGTTAGATTTCACGATAAAAATTTGAGTACAAGTTACGATGATTATAAGATTCAAAGCATTAAGGATTCGAGGGTAAAGATTCCAAGCTGGTTGAAAAAAGCGCATTATGACATTTGGAAATATAGGTTAAGACAATTATCAATTACAGAAAAATTGGAAACAATTATTGATACGGTGGAAGGATTGATTAAAAAAGGAATCGTTTTTTCCAATGACAATTTGAACGAGACTGCATTGTTTTTAAGTGGTAAAGTTGATCTATTAGAAGAATCCGTTAGCTTCGTTGACAAATTTATTTTACCATATCATATGCAAAATAAGAAATTTAAGATGATGAAATTACGCCATAGAACTGGTAAACTACCTGGAATTTCAGATCCAATTTATAGATTTAACAATAATGTTTATTTCAAAGTTATGAGAAATTTGAATCGTGGATTGAATAGAAGATTGACAAGAGAACAGAAAGAAGATTTACTTGGTTCTATTCGTAGTTCACCAAACAATTATATTTTAAAAAATCTGGGAGCAATTATGTCAAATATGCGTAAAATGTATTTGAATTATTATTCAGACAGAAGGCTAAGAAAGTCATTTTATAGAAACAAGAGAAATCTTAAGAAGAACATGGCTCGGAGTCATATGATTCGTATGAGTTATTGGAGGGTGGATAAAAATGGCTCTTACAAGAAGCATGAACATAAAATAAGGCAAGAATTAATAAAAACTGTGAAAGATATCAGAGGCACTGAAAATACAGAACTTGAAGGAAAATTGATTGAGCGTAAAAGAGAGTTACGTGAAAAAATAAGTTTACTGAAAAATGAAAAGAATATGAAGTTAGAAGGATTACTTGGTCGTATTAATGTTTTCAAAGACAAATCTTTCAAAGTCGGCGCTGTCGATTTATACCAAGATATATAATATTGCATGCACGTATATTAATTACTCAAGTAAGCTGTAGATAAATGTATAGATAATAGAATTCTCTAAATGATTGAGCATATATTAAAGTTTTAACTCAGGGAAAGTAAACGTTTCGTTTAAATCGAGTTCGCCCCAATATAATCCACCTATATAGGGTTGAACATTATAACCTAATTTTAATTGACCCTCACGATTCGATAATTGGGGAGAGTAATCCCAAACCGAGTACTTAGATTTTAAATTACGGAAATTAATATAACCTTGACCATCAGTTAATATTTTATCCCAAACAACAACCTTGTTATCATTGTCGTCAGTTTTTTCATTTTCAGAAGTTGGATATTCAATGTATAAGTAGGTAAAAACCTGTTTTGTATTCCAATTGAATAGTGGTGTAAAGTCAGCGACTATATTAAACTTCAACTTTGTGTTTTCCTTAGGCTGGTTTCTTGATCCTCCATAATTTCTCGTATTTTTCAAAGAGTTGACGGAATTTTGAATTGTGACATTTGCAGCTGTAAGCGGTGTATTATATAGAGTAATATATGATTGCGCAGATATCAATGCAGCAGCAATCATTATCGCTGTCGTTATAGTCGACGTGATATTTTGAAACCTTTGAGAAAGAGAAAACATTGTTGGCACAATTATATACAACAAAACAGTTATGAGTTATCAGAATATGAAAAGGAAAAGAAAAAACTCACAGAGAAAACAAAAAGTTGAGAAATTTCGACGCGAGTTTTTGGGGTTTGTTCTAATCTACTTTACTATTAATACTGCTATCGGTATTCATGTAAAGATTATGAAACATTGAATTAATTATTAAAAAATAGAAGAAAATACGGTATATAAAAGAGCGGATTATAAATAAATATAGTAATATATTATAGAGGCAATCTCATGCCATTGTTTTGAATGGGTTATTAGAAGACAATTGTCTTTTAGACGGCACACTGGACGTGTTTCTTAAAAACCCAGAATTCGATCTTTTATGTGTATTGACAGCTGAAGGTAATCCAAAACAATTAGATAAATCATCTTCTTCGGTTTCCATAATGTTATCCAACTTCTTTAATTTATAACTATTGTCGTAATTATCATTAGCAATAATACTATTACTGCAATTGGTGAAATGACCTAATCCATTTTCAGAGGAAAAATTGGATAACATGTTTTTGTTGATACTATTAAGTCCGGAATTATGTAACAAAACAGAATCATTATCCCCAGAATCTTGGGTACTATATTCGTCAAAAAAATTGACTCGGGAACTATTATTATAATCTAAAGATTTTGATTGTCGATTAATTGTAGAAAATGCTGGATTTAAAGGTGGCAAGTCTAAAGATGATCTGGGTGTTGGTGACTTCATATTTACTCTTAAATTTTTAAAATCTAGTCTTTTCATCATTAAGTATTCCTTACTTTCTAGCATTTTATAAATTTCTATAGCTTTAGTTCTAATATTTTTACATGCATTATTTAATCCTCCATTTTTTTTAGTGTTGCATTGGTATTCAATCAAACATTTGATAGTGTATATCTCAATTGATTTGAAACATTGATAAAATTTACTGGAACCTGTCTGCAAAATAAAATGAACAATAGTCAACGCCTTTAGTATCTGTATCGGATTTTTAGATTTTAGCTCCTTATTCAGTGTCTTATTAATGATCTGTAAATCCTTATCGTGGCAAGAAAGTTGAGAAAGTTTATTCAACTCTATCGTTGTTGGACCCCAATTTGTGTCATTTGTAGCATCCTTGATTAATTTTTCTGAATAAGGAATTTTTTTCAACGAGAAACCAGCAAGTCGTTTAAGAGAATTCAGACGGTCCATATTAGTGAGGGTTGTAATGAAAACAAAAAACAGACAAACAAATAAGTAGAGTGAAGAGTCTGGGAAAAAAAACGGGATTAAGTTGATAATTTACTATACAATGTAAATATAATCAGAATTTTATTGTTCAGCCTTTCCAGTCTATTTAAGATTTTTCAACGACTTAATCGATTATTAAAATAATCAATTTTGAACTTTCTGGCTCACTTCTGACTTTCTCATATTGCGTGACCCATACTTGTTCTTTATGATGCCAAGCCTTCTCTTTAATTTAACACATTTTCACTCAAACGACAAAAACTTCTCGTCTTTCCGAATTTGCCGATATTGTAACAATACGAAGATAAAGATGTTTAAGTTGATTATACTAATTCAGTTATCTAATTTCACCTATAAAAACATGGTTGGCACTCGAAACGACCACTCTATATCCTCCATCCAACTCTCCGACGGTCTGTAAATCATTAACCGCTTCAATGGTGGAATCTATCTCTAAAAATTCACTCCAAGATTTGCTCTTCTTCTCATATTTCATATAATATAACCCATCAAGAATTAAAGTACTTGAAGGATCTATAAATGAACAACCGTTACGTTTCAGCTTTTTTTCAGTGACAGCCTGAAATTGACCCTTACGCAAGTCAAAAATTCCAATATGATGAATATATTCAACTATTAAAGAATATCCATTGGAAGCAAAAATCAATTTCTCCACATTGTCAGAAAGATTAACAGGATCAGGAGCTGAAATTGTTAACATTAATTTTTTTTGAACAATATCATGAATTTGAATACTGTTGTTTTTTGGGTCAGCAAAAGTGAACGCTAACAAGACACCATCTGTATGAATTGCACCAATATTTAATTTATTGTTGAATTTCTCGGATTTATAAACACTCTCATTATTGAAAATCAAACTATAGTGATATGATCCCAGTAAAATAATTAAAGGTAGTGATGGGTGAACGATGATACCTTGGATTTCATTCTTGTTTACTTGAATAATCAATTCATTGCTTAACAAATTAACAATTTTGCCATCTCCTTTAGTCGCTAATATTGGAATTTCATAACCACCGTTATCAATTAACCAGTTAACAAAAAATCTCGATCTTGGGCTATTCCTAAATGATTTTAATTTTTCAAAACCTTCATCTACCAATTGATAAATTTCACCAGTACCGTCAGAAAAAATAACAAACAATTTGTCCTTGGCAGAGTTAAGTTTTACTAATTTTACTGTATATTTAGCACCACCTGATATTTCACCAGCAGTCTCTAGCTTGAATAATTTAATTTTGCTATTGGAGATTATAACTTTACCCTTTCTTTCCTTGTTCTCTTGTTTATGAATATTAAATAACATTTCATGTTCAGAAGTTAGTAATTCATTAATATCGGAATTATCAACATTCATCTTTTCAATAATTTCCCCTTCAATTTCGCCTCTCTGCTCATTTTCCTCTGTTTGTTGTTCTGATCCTAACTCTTGAGCATCCACTTGCTCCTCCCCTAATTTGCCAGTTAACTCTGTCAAAGCACCTCTAGCTTCGTCTCTTTCCCTAATTGATTTAGCTGCCACTTTAACAGCAGCATCTTGTCTGTATAAGCTCATGCTCAATTCCTTTTTAACGCTGTCCAATTGTTTACGTAACTCAAAGATTTCCAAGGCCATTGAATCCCATTCATTTTGAAACATGCTTAGCATTGATGGAATTGAAAAGTGACCTGTTTCGTTTGAATTTTTTAGTGATACACTTGCAATACTACTAATATCACTGTCAATATTGACAATATCATCCAACGTCATCGGTTCATTTGATATTGGATCAATTGCATTTTGCGTAACATACGTCGCTAGCAAATTTTTATCGAAAATTTTATGAGATTTTAACGAAAGTACCGGATGAACCGTTGGCTCTCCAGATATGGAACATTGAAACATAGCAATATATCAGGTTAACAGATTAAACAAAAACTCATTTGGAAAAAAAAAATACGTATCATAAAAGTTTGTGACCTTGCAAAATTTTACCGCTACAAAACAAAATTTCGCTGTTTATTATTTTTAATTAATGCTTCAACTTTTAAAACTTTATAAAAACAAATCATTAAAACATTCCGTTGAGGATAGAAAAGGACTATAGAAGAGTATACGTTGGAATATATATCTAAAAGCGGGTTGCAAGTTAGCTTGCAAATAAATAGTGAAAAAAAAAATTTAAGATTTCTCTTAGTTTAAACAGTTGATGTTTAACAAATATTTAAAGAAATCTTGGGCTGTGTGTATATGTGCCTATGTATATGTGATTTCATTCAGAATAATTCAAAGATTCTATCTCCACCATGAACGTAATCGTTATCGACGATATTAACCAATGCATAACTATTGACCACTTCATTAATAAATTTGGCACCTTCCTTACCATTTGTATTAACATCGTTATTTAAAACACTACACCATTTTTTCAAAATGGAGTAGAATTCATCTTTCCAAGCTAGAAATGAAATCTTTTCAACAATTGTAGGTTGGACAACCTCCATGCCTGGGAAGCAACCCCAGGTGACAGCATTAATAGTTGTCTTATCATCTTCAACATTTGTTTTTAGTTCACCATCTACTGAAATGGCAAAATATGTTAAAACATTATAGCCAGATTGTTCATTAATTTTTTTAATTTTTGATTCTAATTCTGATAATTTGTGAATTGGTATTGAAAATTCTAAATATTGTTTCTGATAAACATAACCATTTTTTGGACCCCAACCATAAACCAGGTCACTTGATTTAATACCATTCACACACGGCTGAGAATTGACAGTAATAATGCCATTTTCGTTTAATTTAATTAATTTTGATTTGATAACATCACCTTCCTTTGAAACCTTACCATCTGACCATGGTAAACATTGTAAATCATTTTGCAAATATTTGATAATTAATTGACCTAAATCCTCAATTGAACTAGGTGTCCCCCATAATTCGATAATTTTTTTAGGAGAATGTCTAATTAATTCATGATCGCACAATTCAACTGAACCAAACGCAGGAGATCTTGAATCTCCCCATCTGCCGTTTGGAAATTCATCCCAGTCACTTGTACGTTGGATATAAGAAAATTTTCTATTCTGCCAAAAAATTGGTCTGACTGATTCGTTTTCTCTTGATGGATTCAAGGATTTTCTCCATGGCTGTTCTTTATGAACTAATAAATCATTCAATTGTTGCTTAGTAACTAGATTTAATCCTTCTAAAATCATTAAAGTTGCTTTTTCTAAATTCATAGTATAAAAATGTAAATGATTAATTACTTTTGAGTCTAATAATGCTTGACACATTTCAATTATAATTTTTGTACCTTCTTCTCTAACCTTTAAGTCATCTTCTTTTATTGGATCTAATCTATCAATAAATGATTGTGGGATGTGAATATTAGACCACTTAGCTCTACGTAAAAACGCAGCATAGTTGGAAATTGGCATAATACCTGGAATGATAGGAATTGTTATACCGTATTCTTTACATTTATGACACCAATTGATGAAACGATCAAGATCATAAAACATTTGAGTAACAATAAAGTCTCCACCAGCATCTTGCTTTTCTTTTAAATATTTCATTGTTTTATCAAAATCCGGTTCTTCTGGATGCCCTTCAGGATAGGCTGCAATGCCAATACAAAAATAATCTCCATATTTGTGGCGAATATGATTAATTAAATCTTTTGCATAATTAAAATCACCGGTGGATTCTGAACCATCTAATGGAGGGTCTCCTCTTAAGGCAAGAATGTTTTGACAACCCGCATTATATGCACTTTGTAAAGCATCGTCAATCAACTTTAACGGCATATTTGTACAAGTTAGATGCATACAAGTCTCTAAGCCTAAAACAGTTGAAGTAGTTTGAACCATTTCAGAAGTTAATGTCGATAATCTTCCACCGGCATTCCAAGTAATGTCAATAAACAGTGGATTCAATTCATACATTCTATCCATTCTATCATATAAATTTTGAACACCTTGAGTCGTTTTTGGAGTGAAAAACTCAAATGAAAAAGTAGCAGGGGTATTTTCATCGCTGTGAGCTTGGGACAGTTTGTCGGTGACTTTCATAGTTGTTTTATGTTAATTAAGAGAATGAAAGAAAGCACTGACCTCCAAGAAAAAAAGTTGTCTATAACCTCTACGAAGAAATTCATTTGAAAATAATCGATGATTCATCTGAAAATTTTTATTATTACCGCATGTGAAAAATTTCGTTTCGGTCGTTTAGTAAACAGGACCGATTTACGGTCCTGTAATTTTTTTTTTCAAAAAAATACCGAAAATCTTGTCACGTGTATCATATTTACCCGGGTTTTTCGAGTCACGTGTACTGTTGATTACGTAATAGACATTTTGAAAAATTTAAAAATTATAGGAAAAATATAAAAAAATTTTTTGTCTAAAAATTTTACAGTATACATTTCGTTTTGGTTTAATCTTTTTCAATCTTTTTTCCTTGTTTACGTTAATTGTATTAGAGTCGATCATGACTAAAGCTCAGTTTAGAACTCTCGAAAGAGAAAATCGTTTTAAAAATCCGCCCACTGATAAATCTGCTTTCCCATTACTATATCAAGCAGTTAAACCTCATGTTGGCTCGTTTAACGCTTTAACCGAAGGTAATGATGGTTCAATTTTAAATACAGCTGTTAAAGACATTGGTTATAAAACAATATTTGACTCACCTGATGCAACAAAAATTGGCAGCAACAAATTAAAAATTAGAGTGGATTCTGTTCAAATAGCAAAACCATCTGTTCCTCCATCAGATAAACTTTCAATCAATAGAAACACATATCCTGCAGAATGTAGAGAAAGATTATCAACTTATAAAGGTAGACTATTGTTAAAAGTTTCATGGTCTGTTAATGATGGCGAAGAGTTTACAGAAATCCGAGATGCAGGTCAATTACCAGTTATGGTTCAATCGAATAGATGCCATTTACAGGGATTAACACCAGATCAATTGGTTAATCATAGAGAAGAATCTGATGAATTGGGTGGTTATTTTATTGTCAATGGTATCGAAAAGTTGATTCGTATGTTAATTGTTCAAAGAAGAAATCATCCAATGGCAATTATTAGACCGTCTTTTGCCAATAGAGGTGCTTCTTATTCTCATTTCGGTGTCCAAATGAGATCTGTTAGACCTGATCAATCTTCTCAAACTAACGTTTTGCATTACTTAAATGATGGTAATGTTACATTCAGATTTTCATGGAGAAAAAATGAATATTTGGTTCCAGTCACTTTAATTTTAAAGGCTTTAATCGAAACTTCTGACAGAGAGATTTTTGATGGTATTGTCGGTTCAGATGTTGAAAATTCTTTTTTAACAGATCGTTTAGAACTCTTGTTGAGAACTTTTAAACGCTATAGATTAAACTCAAATAATGAAGCTCTAGCATATTTAGGTAATAAATTTAGAATTGTCTTTGGTGCAACTCCGGATGTCAATGATATCGATGTTGGTAGAGAAGTTTTAGATAGAATTGTTTTGGTTCACTTGAATAACAATGAAGATAAGTTTAGAATGCTACTATTTATGATTAGAAAATTATATGCCATTGTTGCTGGTGATTGTTCTCCTGATAACCCAGATGCAACTCAACATCAAGAAATATTATTAGGCGGTTTCTTGTATGGTATGATTTTGAAAGAAAAAATTGATGAATATTTGCAATCCATAAGATTACAAGTTCAATCAGATTTAAATAGAGGTATTGCGGTCAATTTTAACGATAGAAAGTACATGACTAGAGTTTTTACTAGAATCAACGAGAACATCGGTCAAAAATTACAATATTTCTTATCAACAGGTAATCTAGTTTCACAATCTGGTTTAGATTTACAACAAGTTAGTGGTTATACAGTTGTTGCCGAAAAGATTAATTTCCACAGATTTATTTCTCATTTCAGAATGGTTCATAGAGGTTCTTTTTTTGCCCAATTAAAAACTACAACTGTTCGTAAATTATTACCAGAATCTTGGGGATTTTTATGCCCTGTTCATACTCCTGATGGTTCACCATGTGGTTTACTTAACCATTTAGCTCATAAATGTGAAATTACCACCCAGGATGTGGATTCAACAAAAGTTCCGGATGCTTTATATAAATTAGGTGTTGCTCCAACATCTTCAATGGTTTCAATTTCTGGTCCAGACGTTTGTTGTGTGCAATTAGACGGTAAAATTATTGGTTGGTGTTCTCATAAGCAAGGTAGAATTGTTGCAGATACTTTAAGATATTGGAAGGTTCAGTCTTCAAATAACGGTATTCCATTAGAATTAGAAATTGGTTATGTTCCCCCATCATCCCATGGTCAATATCCAGGTTTATACTTATTTGGAGGTAGATCGCGTATGATTAGACCAGTGCGATACTTACCTTTGGATAAAAAGGATATTATTGGTCCATTTGAACAAGTGTTTATGGATATTGCTGTTGTTCCAGCTGAGATTGAAAATGATGTTCATTCACATGTTGAATTTTCTCCAACCAATATTTTATCAATTTTAGCTAATTTAACCCCATTCTCAGACTTCAATCAATCGCCAAGAAATATGTATCAATGCCAAATGGGTAAGCAGACTATGGGTACTCCGGGTGTTGCTTTATGCCACAGATCAGATAATAAATTATATAGATTGCAAGCTGGTCAAACTCCAATAGTTAAGGCTAATTTATATGATGAATATGGTATGGATAATTTCCCTAATGGTACAAATGCAGTCGTTGCTGTTATTTCATATACTGGCTATGATATGGATGATGCGATGATTATTAACAAAAGTGCAGATGAACGTGGTTTTGCGTATGGTGTAGTTTATAAAGTTGAAAAAGTTGATTTAAGTATGGATCGTAGAAGAAACGACCCAATTACTCAGCATTTTGGGTTTGGTTCAGATCAATGGCCGGAAGAATGGAAAAACAAATTGGATGATGACGGGTTACCTAATATTGGTGTTCACGTTGAGGAAGGTGATCCAATTTGTGCATATTATGATGAAGTTTTAGGTAAGACTAAGATCAAAACTTACCATTCTTCAGAGCCTGCATTTATTGAAGAGGTTAAATTAATCAGCGATGAAAATGGTACTTCTGAATGCCAACAAATTACAATTAAATATAGAATCACAAGACAACCATTAATTGGTGATAAATTTTCCTCAAGGCATGGACAAAAAGGTGTTTGTTCACGTAAATGGCCACAAATTGACATGCCATTCAGTGAAACTGGTATTCAGCCAGATATTATCATTAATCCCCATGCTTTCCCATCGAGAATGACTATTGGTATGTTTGTTGAATCATTAGCAGGTAAAGCTGGTGCATTACACGGTATTGCACAAGATGCTACTCCTTGGAAATTTAGTGAAGATGATACACCAGCTGATTTCTTTGGTGATCAATTGGCTAAATCGGGATATAACTACCATGGTAATGAACCATTGTATTCTGGTGCTACCGGTGAAGAGTTAAGAGCGGATATTTATATTGGTGTTGTCTATTATCAAAGATTGAGACATATGGTTAATGATAAATTTCAAGTTAGATCTACAGGTCCTGTTAATTCATTGACAATGCAACCCGTCAAAGGTAGAAAGAGACATGGTGGTATCAGAGTCGGAGAAATGGAAAGAGATGCATTGATTGGTCACGGTACTTCATACCTATTACAGGATAGACTATTGAACTGTTCAGATTATACTCACGCATCTATATGTAGATCATGTGGTTCCCTATTAAGTACCCAGTTGAGTGTTCCAAGAATTGGAAGCGGTGCAACAGTCAGATGTAGACGCTGTGCAGAAAAAATTGAAGGTAGAAGAAAGGTTGAAGATATGGATGTCTGGGAGGACGGTACTGGTAATAAATTTGTTGGTGGCAGTGATACTACGACAGTTGCAATTCCATTTGTTTTGAAATATTTAGATTCGGAATTATCTGCCATGGGTATTAGAATGAGATACAATGTTGAACCAAAGTAGCTATGAAGCAGAATATTTATCTAGAATTGTTTTTCCGTTAAGCTTTAGTTTTTTTTTAATTGTTTATTTACTTAATGTCATGCAGATTCATAATTTTATAAAATATGAGTAATTACTATAAATAATGAGCAGAACTAAAAATGTAAAATTGCTACAGTTGATAAACCCATCAAAAGTTTTATTCGCACTAATCATTCTATATCTAGGTTACAATTTACACTCAAAAAATCTACAATATTTGGAATACCAAACTTCTTTCTAGATCTATAATGAGTATTGAATTACCTACTTTGCCTGACGGTTACAGTATCCGTAAAATCCAATATTCAGACTTTCATAATGGTGTGTTAGTTACTTTGGCCACGTTAACTACAGTGGGTGAAATAAGTGAACCAGAATTTAGATCAGTCATTGAAACCTGGAACTCCTCTGGTGGCCTATACAATGTTTATGTTGTCGTCAACCAATTAAGTGAAGTTGTTGCTGTTGGAACTATTATAGTGGAACTGAAATTGATTCATAAATGTGGTAAGGTTGGTCATATTGAAGATATTTCAGTCAGACCTGATCAACAAGGTAATAAATTGGGTTTATTTTTAATCAGATATCTAATGAGGGTTGGTTTTGAAAAGGAATGCTACAAAGTAATTTTGGATTGCGATGTTAAAAACGAAGGCTTCTATATTAAATGTGGATTTAAAAAGGCTGGATTGGAAATGGAGTACAGATATTGAAAGTACAGATGTCATAGTATACGGCTTATACACATATATAATTTTATATTAAATGTTTTGAAGTATTCGGTTGGTTGCTATACGTATACCATCCGATTTAATCAATCCGTTATATAAAGATGTTAAATTATGCGATATTAATGAAAATTCATCTTGTTTTTTTTTATTTATGATTAGGTTTGCTTGGAATCTAGAAATTGCATCGGAGGATACCATTTTATGGTTATCTGTATCAAACTGTATAGACCAATTAATCACCAAGGTCTTTTCTGGAAATTTCAATTCTATAAATGATTTATTTTTAAATAACATGTATGATAGTAATCTAATATTATCTCCTTGAAATCGATCTAGTTCATAGTCATTAATATAAATCAATCCTTTAATTGAAATGAAATCATGCAATAACTCTGTCCAAGTATTTGAACGAAGTTTATATAATTTGACGTAAGCATTCATACTTGAGATAAACATTGAGATATCTTTTAATTCAGCAGTAAATCTAATTAGATCATCAACAAGATCTAATTCGGGTCCAACGCCAGTTATGTGAAAAATTTTTAAATCATTCACGGTGCGTTCTTTATTAAACGACAAATCAATTTGAAATTGAAATAGTTTTGGGAAGTTTAATATGAACGACAGTTTTTTGTCTTCTCGTTTAATTGATTCAATTTGCATATCAGGACAAAACATTTTAATATATTCCAACCTTTTATCAAAATCAAATGAGGGTATTCTTGCATGTTTTTCTAATGAAGATATCACTAATTGGTAATCTTGCCAGCTAAAATATGTTGTATTCTCAACTGATAGCTGTTTTTGTAATTTAGATCGTAGTGTGAGTAATTCTTGTTTCCTTAACTCAAATTCTTTTACTAATTCCATATCATAATCATCATTTTCTTCTTCTTCAACATCATCTTCACTTTCCGATACTATTGGAGAAGACATATAATCCTTTTAGCTGTTTTAGTTTTGTTTGATCGTTTGTTTCATAGAGGTGAAACGGGAGGACAATCGCTAAAAAAATATTTTTCCTTCATTTACAATTTTCACTTTTAATCAATTGTTCAATTTATCAATAGATTTTAAATATAACATTAACATGGTGTCAGTTCCGGAGCTCAAACAGTATTTAGATAAAACACTTAAGATTCAGTTGAATGGTACAAGAATAATACAAGGGAACCTTACAGGATATGATTTTTTCTTAAATTTAAATTTATCAGATTGTGTCGAATTAAAGACTACAAAAAAGAAGGGCGAGTTAGACGAAGTTATTAAAATTGGGCAATGTGTTGTGAGAGGCAACTCTGTTGTTAGTATTGAAGTTGTTTAATTTTGTATTTACTCCGTATATTATAGTGAAAAAAAAAGAATAGACACAAAAATCACAAAACTATATCTTACTAAATAAATCATCTAAAAAATCGGACTCTTTGGTTTCATCCTTTTCATCCCTTAATATGATTTCTCTAGCATTGATGACATTATTAATTTTTGTAAAAGCTTTAAATAAAGTAATTTTGAATTCGCCAAAATTTCCATAATTAAATTTCGATTTCAAATCAAAGTCTTCTGCATCCCTGTCTTCAGCAGCATTTTCATCTTCATTAATTATATTTTCATTATCAATAGTATCTCTCTCAATAAGCAAATTCATATCATGTTGTCCATTTAAAATCCAATTTTTCCAATTGCCTTCTTTTAATCTAAGATTTCTAAATTTTGAAATTTTGTAGTTAAACATATCCATTAGAAATTCACCGACAATTCTATTTCTTTGTCTCTTCATAACTGCATTTTTGGAATTTGAATTGATTGACTTAATTTCACTATTCAATAAATTTTCCAGTTCTTTTGTATTTAATCTAATCGGCAATTCAATGACTGGTTTTTTCACCCGTTTTTTTTTTTTATTTGTATGATTATTGGCTTCATCGTATTGTAATAGTGATAAAGGATCAGCGGCTCCAGCTTCCACTGTTGTGAGCCTTGATTTACGCTTTTTAAAAGCTGTGTTACATGTTGCAGCATTAATGGCACTCTCTAATACAGGACTTAATGTATTAGAATTATCATAACTGTTAAATACTTCAGTTGAATGTGAATTGGAGTTAGAGTTAGAGCTAAACTTGTAATCTTCAGTTTGGCTATAATTTTGATTGAATGATGCTAATATAGGCTGTGGCTGTAATAATGCTTGCTGTGAGTTCAATTGATCCTGTTCCGAATGGATTTGTTGTTGATGGTCATTATTTTCAGATTCATCAGTCTCATCAGCATATTCATAATATTCATCTTTTTTAGAATCATCACGTCCTTGATTTTCAAAATCTACAAACTCCGTCCTTAATCTTTTCATATGACCGGCAAATTCAACTTCATCAGGAGTATCGAAATCATTAACTAACGGGTCTATTGGTTCATTTGAATCTTGAAAATGTAAATCAGGTATAACTTGTCGTGCCTTATGAGTTAAAAAATGATTTTCAGAAGTTATTTCCGCAGCTAGATTTGCATCAGAATTCAACGAATATAAATGAAATAATTGATCTTCCTTGTTGAATGGATTTTTAATCAGTTTATCAATTTGAAAATTTGTTTCTTTAAACAAATAAATTAACCATAAAAATCTATTAACTTTATCTACGGGTTTAAAGTCAGGTCTTAACCAGATATCATTAAATAAAGAACCAGTACTAATTGGTTTATTTTGTGATTTTAATTCATCGAGTTCTGTTGTTGATAATTGCACAGCATTTGGGAAAAAAGATCTACCAATATCAAACTCATGAACGCATAATAAAAAAATTAAACTTATAATATTTAAATCAAATTTGTTATCATCCGAAGTACCCATGATAAATTCTTTGAAAGATTTTGGAATGACAGTATTTAGATCATTTATTGATTTTAAGATTGATTTAATTCGTGGGGTATCTTGTAACTGTTTGACAGTTGTCATTGTATAACCACTTCCACCTCTAATTGAACTATTTGAATTAACATTCTCATCTTTGAGTGATTCAGCATCGTCCGATACATTGTTATTATTATTATTATTTGTTGCTGTTTCTTCGTCATTGAATAATTTTTGTGAACTTTCCTGAATTTGGTAATATCTTTCAATAATTTGAAGATGATTACCCACTTGTAATGAAGGAATGGAATGATAGGTTCTAAATTGAGATTTCATTTCATGATCAAAATTGACAGTTGTATTTAATCTACCAATATTAACTAATAAACAAATAATTGAAAAATTTAGAGCGTAATTAATATCTAGCATTAACCTTGCCTTTAATATTTTAGAAATTTTACTTGATTTTAGTAGCGTGATAAGATATAACTCAAAAAATGTTAACTGTTCACCATTATTTTGACATAAATTACCATTTTCATCTTTGAATGATTTAAAATGATCTGGCCAATCAAAACCTTCTGGTGTATCAAAGTAAGGATTTTTAAAAACTCTCTTATAATTAAAAAATAATCTCATTAAAAACTCAAATTGAATTTCATTCCTCCAGTATGGTTCACCATCGTTTTTCTTTAAATGCCTCGATCTTGAATTTATCAGTAAAGTTTGATAGTTTTTATTATCACGAGGTTCTGCATCTTTTTGAGTATCTTTTAAAAAAAACTTTCTTTTTCTTTTGGATTCTTTTTTAGTAGATGCTGCTGTTTCTGTCGCATTATTATTATTATTGTCCGAAGGTATACCTGAATCTGGAGCAGTTATCTTGGTTTTTTTATCCCCAACAGTAGTTTTTAAGTCCTGATTAACAGAAGGAGGATTAAGTAATGATGATAAAGATGACATAATTAAATATATTAAACACGGCAATTGTATCGAAAATTGATCTACAAAAATACAGAAAAAATTAGTTACTTAGTTTATACTGATCCTTCGAACTTAAGATGAAGCGAAAACTTGAAAAACACCAATCTAATACATCTGTACACCACACAAAAGAGAATTATAGCACGTGACTAAAAAATAATTTATTTATTAAAACTGGGCCGTGGTCAAGCACGTGCGTAAAAAATTGGTGAATTAGAAATTGCTGCTTTTATTTATTTACCATCATCACTATTCGTATTTAATGGACAATAATTCTGCTTAAATATTTTCCACTCCATATTCTCTAATTAATTAATTAATTAGTTGCTACCGGTCATGCTGTTTGGCGTCAAATTACAAAACGAGATTTATACTCCGTGGAAAGAATACTATATTAACTATGATGCTTTGAAGAGACTTCTCAAAGAAAATGTTTTGTCTTCAAATGATGGTTCCAGCGCTGCATGGACCGAACGAGATGAATCAGAATTTGCCACTCTTTTAGATAAAGAATTAGAAAAGGTTTATACTTTCCAACTTTCCAAATACAAGCAATTAGATGACGAAATTTCACGATTAGAGTCACAATCTGAAAAGTATATTGAATCAATTGCAAGTGGTAACAAGAGTTCAAATTTTGATACAACAGCCTTTCAAAAAAAACTTGAAGATTTATTATCGTTAGCAAATGAATTGGATCATTTTGCAAGATTAAATTTTACTGGTTTCATCAAAATCGTTAAAAAACATGATCGTTTACATAAAGGCTATTCTGTTAAAGCCTTATTAAATGTTAGATTGAAGGATTTACCATTAAACAATATTTCCGAAGATACTTCTCCATATTTGTATAGAATTTCCACTTTATATTCTTTTATTAGAGAGCAGATGGAATCCACCTCATTATCAACTTCCTTACAGAATTCATTTAACAGGCTTTCAAGTTCTGGTAAATTATCTTCAACTCCAAATGCTTCTTTACATGCATCTTCAAATGCAAAAGAATCCCATTTTAAAGTTTTAAAATTTTGGATTCATCCTGATAATTTAACGGAAATTAAAACTACAATTTTGAGACATTTACCAGTTTTAATCTACAATAATAATTTAAATGATGATGATGATGAAGAATATTCAGCTGATCCAATTATTTCATCTTTGTATTTTGATAATAGTCATTTTGAGTTGTACAATAATAAATTGTTAAAGCAATTAAACAAAACTCCTTCTTTGAGAATTAGATGGACTGGTAAATTAAAAAGCAGTTCTGATTTAACCATTGAAAAGAAAACTTTTGATTATGATACTGGTGAATCAAATGATGTTAGATTAAATCTAAAAGAAAAATATATTAATGATTTCATTTTCCCAAATAAAAATTCAAATGGTCAAGATGATGACGATGATAATAACTTAATTGATTTGCATGACATTCAAAAACCAAATAAAAATAAATTAACATTAGATAAATTTAAGAAAAGATTAGAAAAAAGAGGTTTCAGTAAAGAAAACATTGATAAATATTCTTCAAATTTTAGAGAATTACAGGACTTTATTACTCAAGAAGATTTAGAGCCAGCTTTGAGAACAATTTATACCAGAACTGCTTTTCAAATGCCTGGTGATGATAGAGTTAGAATTACAATTGACTCTGATATTTTATTTATCAGAGAAGATTCTTTTGATCAACAGAGACCAATTAGAAACCCTGATGAATGGCATAGAAAAGATATTGATTCTGCCATTGATAATCCTTTTTCATTACTAAGAAAAGGTGAATATTCAAAATTTCCTTACTCTGTCATGGAGATTAAAATTGCATCATCAATTGTTAATAATCCTCAATCTAAAACTTTAGTTTGGGTTAACGATTTGATTAATTCCCATTTAGTTAAAGAAGTTCCAAATTTTTCCAAATTTATTCAAGGAATTTCTTCATTGTTTTTGGAAGATGACAATTTGGATATTTTACCGTTCTGGTTACCTGAATTAGAATGGGACATCAGAAAAAATCCAGAACAAGCGTACAAAGATTCCAAAAATAAGAAATTAAAAGAATTACAACAGGCTGAAGTTTTAAAAAATCTAAAGAAAAAAATTGGAGATACTCCTAAAGCTTCAACCACAACCGGTAATACACAATTAGAACAAATTATTGAAGCTGAGGGTGAAGATTTGGACGCTGATGAATCATCAGATGAAGAAGGTTCTTTGCCTCCGGCACCAGAACAACAGCCACAGTCACCTCTTCCAATATCATCCTCTCAAGCTTCTCTTGGATTTTCATCTTCGTTAATACCATATTCTGATTTACCTGGAAGAAAGAAGAAGGGAACTAATTTTGCTGATTATTTAATGCCAGTTTTTACTAAGTCTTCGAAATTGGAAGGATATGAGTCTGAAGATGAAGAAATTGTTTTACCACCAGGCGTTATTAAGCCAACACAGCTTATTCGTCAATCTGGTCCAGTTAAGGTCGAAGCTAAAGTTTGGCTAGCCAATGAACGTACTTTTGTTAGATGGTTACACGTTACTACCTTATTATCGGCTTTAACTTTTGCAATTTACTCATCTGTTAAATCATCTCATTTTCCGCAACTGGCTACTGATTTGGCCTATGTTTATTTTGCATTGACATTATTTTCGGGTGTTTGGGCATATGCTATCTATACTAAAAGACTTGATTTGATTAAGTTGAGATCTGGCAGACATTTAGACGGTATGTTTGGTCCATTAGTATTAGGTGTTGTTTTGATTTTTACATTAGGCGTTGAATTTTTTGCTGGTCTTAAGAAATGGAACGAAAAAAATGGATTATTAATTGCTATGGCTGATGGTTCAGGTGTTCAATTTGGCGAAGACATTGAAAATTTGCACCCGCTAGTTGCATGGAGTGTTAAAAGGTTGATTGGTTTCGCTGAATCTATTTAATTTATGTATCTACTTTATTTAATCTTACTTTCTATTTAATTGATTTGTTATCTTTCGTCGAATTTTAACGGTTACGATAAAAATTAAAAGGTTCTTCATTTGGCATAAGCATATCATAGTCTATTAGCTTTATATACAATATGTAAAAAGTCTTACAATTTTGAAATTACGAACAATTAATAAAATTGAAGTTCAAACATTAACTTCATTTCCATTGCTCTTTAATAGATGCCTCTTGATATGAGAGATTCTCTCTTCACTTATTAAAAACTCATTCATATCTTCTAAACCTTTTGACCCTTTTGATCCTCTAGAAGCTCTGGAAGCTCTCGATTGTCCTCTAACATTGTTACCGCAATTTTCTAAAATTCTTCCTCGTTCTCTTTCCTCAAAATCTACTGTATCAGAATAACCAGAAACACATGTCAACCAAATCTTGCAATTTACCAACAAGTTAAACTCTTCCACCTTGACCAATCCTTCTAATTCAAACAGCTGTTCTAAATCTTTGCGAAGTAATAATAAGGCATATGTAAATTTAACCGCCAATGTTTTATTTTGCACGATAAATAATGGATATATTGCACATCCTTTATTATCACTACTATTCGATGCAGGTAAATCAGAAATCGGGTCATGTATGTATGTGTTTGAACCCAAATAACGAATTCGATAGCGTAGCGGAACATCCAGAATTTTGGCTAAAGTTAATATCACCAAGGAAATATAACCTATCAATGAATTGAGTTCATCCATATGTCTTTTTGAAATCCTGCTAGTTATCTGCGATATATTTGCAGGGGTTATTAACACCGAGGGAAATCTTATATTGAATAAAGAAAAATCATGCTTGTTTGGAATTGGAAGAATAGGAAATATAAACTGCAAAATATTCGATACACGTGATTTTTCTTGGTTTATTAGACTGATATTGTGAGATATATCTAGTGATAGCATAGATAGTTCTGTTGATATGTCAGTTAATACCGAAGATTGACCTGGTGGTGGATATGCAAGTGAAGGCAAAATTGAATGCAATCTTTGCTTTTGCATTTTTAGCTGCTTGATTCTAGTTGCTATGTAATGATTATGAGATTTTTGTTGTATCAAAATCTCTTGTAAATGAGTTACACAAACTTCCAATTTTCTAATTTCATGAATGGAAAAGTAATGTGTTGAATATTTCGATAATGTGAGCATGATTTTGGATGTTAACTCTAGTCTAGATTGTGCTAGATCATAATTGCATATGCTGAGGTTATTTAGTTTCATTATTTGGTCATACGAACAAGTAAGTTCTCTGTGCTTAAAAGATCTTAGTCGCTCTACTACCTTATTAAAATGCTTCAAACGTAATTTTTTTATAATATCAGACGACATAGAATCATTAGGTAATACATAGTAACAATCATCGGTCAATTTAAATATCAAGAAGTTGTTTATATCTCTGAACTGACAATCAATCAATTTCAAGTTGTCTCCAATATTAATTAAAAAAGATAGCTTGATATGATACTGACATAACAGCTTCCATTTTCTGTCAGATATCCTAATAAACAAATTTACTGTACAAGATTTCTTGTATGAAGGTAATTCGATCTCATCCTCCAAATCCATATGCGATGGGAATATACGACTAATAAAATATGGCTTATCAACATTCAAAAAATCATTAACAGTGTAGAAACAACTAAAAAAAGCCTCTCTGTTAATATCTTGCATACTCAATTGTCTTTGAACTTGATCACTCGATGACACATTAAATCCATTAGTTTTTGCATTATTAGCCGATGTCTTACTTTGTATGATATCCCCGACTTTCATCATTGTAGTTACTATTTTATTATCTTTATAATTTTCTACGTCTCCAGACGCAGTGTTTGGCCTATTTGGTATATTTTTTAGAGAAAAGGAGGATTTTGCTTTTAGTTTCAACAATCGATTAGTGGGATGTCTCTCAATAGAATTTGACCCTGATAAGTATTTTGCATGTTCCGTATTAAGCTCTGAGGTTTTTGATCCAGCAAATTTGCTGTATTCGGATAAGATTGTGCCTGTTTCGAAATGATTGCTGTTATGCGGTGATCTGATTCTTTTGATTATAATTGATCTGACATGTCTTATCTTTCTCAAATCAGGTTCGATATCGAAATCCAGGAATGAAGTTTCAGGAATACTAAACTTCATTTCACCATGAATATGGGGAACCGACGACATTACCGTTATTATAATATTCACACTTTTTTGAACCGTATACTATTCTGTGAGACGATACAAGTATCCTTTCATTTGCGAGAACTTACTTTTAAACCTTCGCTCTTTCCAGCTTTTTGTACCGTTCAGTTTTCCACTTCTATACTTTTTATCTATTTGGTCTACCTAATTATGACGTTCATAGTTACAGTTGCTCATTTTTGTGAGGTTCATGGCCCATCCATGGTTATGTGCACTCAGACGTCATATGATCCATCGAAACTGGAATCTTTTTATTCACTTCCCATTCCGGAATCTCAATTATGCCAATCGTGTATGTTAATCATCTCGAATAAAGATGATTCGAAAGATGCAGCTGACGTCGTTAAGCCAGTTGCTAAACAGAAAAGTGGCCTTTTAGAAGCGGATCCATCACTTGAAGATTCTATTACGAATCTGCTTCGAACAAGTAAGGATGATGCCACGCCACAAAAGCCATCGACGATTCAAACAAAATCAAAGTCAAACTCAGATATAACTTACATAACAACTCAATTTCCCACTTATAGACATAGATATTCTTCACTTAGACAGATAATAATGAGAGTTTTCACCGTGGAAACCACATTTGATTTGACTAAACCATTAACATTTGGTGACTCAAAACAAGGATATTCCATAGCATTATGCTTTAAATTAACTGATAAAACTGCCAGAGGTGCTGAAAGGAAATATTCGATTATTGTTACATCTGATAAAGAGTCCGAACTACTGAGAAATTACACCTTTATACTTATTAATCTTGTCAAAATTGTTGAGTTCATTACAACGAAATCCAAAAAAGTGCTGGAAAAGGGTTCTGAAGGTGCAAGTTTAAAAAATAACAACGATGTATATCTAAGACGATCGTCAGCTATGCCAAAGAATAAGAGTTTAGTAGATATCCTGGATGATGATGACTTGTTTTTAAGGCTTCACTTATGGGCCGCATTTTTGTTAGAAAAAATAGAATCTTGTAAATAATAACATTAACATTTTAATTATCTTTTTATATAGTGGTATATAACATACAATCCCGAAAGCAAAACTGGACAAAAATAGCAAACTAAAAATAAAATATAATTATTCTTCATCGGGATAACTTCTTAAATCCAAAGTCAAAATTTTGGAAGAGTTTAATCCTTGATCTCTGTAAATACCAACCAAAGCATCACTTTTTTCAAACAAACTATTTTTCAAACTGATAACAATAAACTGGAAGTTTGGACCAGAATGTGTTGTAATGTAATTAGCAATTTTGTTGACGTTAGCATTATCCAATGCAGCATCAACTTCATCCAAAACAAAAAATGGCGATGGGTGAAATGAGTGAATAGCAAACAGTAAAGCTAATGCTGCAATAGTCTTTTCGCCACCTGACAAATTTTCCATCTCTCTAAACCGTTTCATTGGTGGCATGACATGATACTTGATACCAAACAAATACGGATCATCTTCGTCTTCCAATGAAAGATATGCGGAACCACCTAATGAGTTTTTAGCCTTTGTAAGTTCTTTATAAACCGCATCAATTTTTTCAGAAATATGATTGAAAGCCTTTGTGAAGAAATCAAAACGTTTCGTTTTAACTTCATCAAATTTGAATACAACTACTTTTTCGGCGTCTTTAGCTATGGTAAATTCACGTTCAACTTCATCAAATCTCTCCTGTGTTACCGCTAGTCTTTCCCTTGCACGCATATCCGGATTCATAACAGAAGTTTCTTCCTGAAGTTTTTCAATTTTTTGTTTGATTTTTTCTTCGGTGTCATCACCTTTATCATCGACTATATACTCTTCTTCTAATTCATCATAATCAACTTCCAAATCTTCCAGTATAATTTCCCATTGGTCTGCAATATCCTCCTGCGACTTGGATTCATCGTCCTCCAAGGGAATTTCGTCCAATGAGCCAAAATTCAAAGATATTCCAACATTTTCTAGTTTACAATTTATTAAAATATTCTTCTTATTCATTTTTAAAGTTTCGAGTTCTTCTTCTAAATGAGTAATGGCCTTTTTAATATCATTTGACTCGGTTACCAGTTCATTTAAATCAGATTCCAGGTCATGCAATTTAGAAAACTTACCCTTTACCATATTCATTAATTCTTTGTAATCTTCCTTAGT
This sequence comes from Kregervanrija pseudodelftensis, assembly GCA_030580115.1. NCBI lineage: Eukaryota > Fungi > Ascomycota > Pichiomycetes > Pichiales > Pichiaceae > Kregervanrija > Kregervanrija pseudodelftensis. Next base: position 49,309 of record JAKTSJ010000040.1, read on the forward strand.
GACTTCTAATTCACCTGTAATAATATCAATTCTATTTTCTACGTCTTTTTTTTCCAGTTCCAATTTTGTCCAGTTTTGATGAAACTTTTCTCTATCTTGTTTCAAAGTCTTGACTCTATCCTCATATTCAGATAATCTTTCATTTTCAAATTGAAGCTTATTTTCTAACCTCTGGATTTCTTTAACAAACTTGGTATTTTCTTTGGAATCTTTAGATAATCTGGATCCATGCTTAGTTAAATATTCATTAATGTTTGCAAAGTTGTACTTCTCACAAAATTCAGAATAGACTGAGTCCTGAATTTGCTCATATTCGTTTTCTATAGAATCGACCGATTGAGTTAATCTATTAGCCTCAGGAGTAAATGTTCGGATTTCAATATCAAGTTTTTCCAACTTGTTTCTTTCATGTCCGATTTCCGCTTTAACATCGTGCAGTTTTCTATTAACATCATTGGAAAGGGTTTGCAAGCTTGGTAATAAACTTTCCAGTCTTTCGATTTCGTCCAAAATCATTTTCTCTCTTAGGTCGCTTGGTTTTTGAGAAATGAGTTCATTCATCTTTAATGTTAGTTCGTCTTTCTTTTGCATCAACGTCTTCCATTCCGTTTTATCCCACTTCTTACTCAAATTTTCAGATATACCTCCAGTCATTAAACCAGATTTATGAATTAATGAGCCTTCTAAAGTCACTAATTTGACATTCACATTTTTGCCCCATCTGATTGAGGACGCAACATCCATAGTATCACAAATCAAGGAGTTCCCGCAAGCATAATTAATGGCCTTTTCATATTCCGGTGCAAAACTGACTACATCAATAGTGGGCCTTGCACGTTCCGTGATAATTCTTAATTTGACATCTAAGGGAGTGAACTGAACAGCATCTAATGGAATAAAAGAGGCAACACCTATTCTCTGTTCTTTCATATATTGGATACATTCTGAAGCGGTTGATAATTTATCAACAATAATGGCATCAAAATTTTTACCTAGAATGGCGGCTAAAGCTATATCATATTTTTTTTGTTTTGGCTTACATAGGTCATGAAGCAAACCTTTAACTCCAGTAAATAGTCTTTTTAATGTAGAGCATGTCTCTCTAAGCTTTTTCTCTCGTAATGATTCCCTTTGAATTGCGCTAATTTCGTTCAATCTTAGCAAAACTTCTTTTAATTCACTTTTAACCGTCTGTACTTCCTGTCTAATTGATTCTCTTAAAGATTTCAAAGAATTTAACTCTCTTTTTTGATTTTTGATAGTTGATTTGGTAAATCTCATATTTGTCTGTATTTCATATTCCTTTAAAGAGATATCAGTCTTATTTGCTTCTAAATCTTGGATTCTCGAATTGACAAGAAGTTTAGTACTCTCCAAATTATCGATTTGAGAAATAGTTGTGTCCCTCTCTTCTTTTAATTCTCGAAGTATTGATTCTAAATCACCCGCTTTCAAAAGAAAACGTTCTCGCAAAACGTTGTAACCCGTCAACATTTCAAGATTAGAAGAATAAGAGACCTTTTCACCTAAATCTTGCATTTCATGGCATTTTTTTGATTGAAAATTTTTATAAGCGTTGGTGATTGTGCTCAATAAATCTTGATTTTCTTCAACTATTTCAATTTGTTTATCTCTTTCAGTTTCTAAAGTTTTAATTCTTTTATCATAATCATTAACCTTCTTTTTTAGCTGAGAAACTTCTGATTCTAAGGGGATCAACATAGTCTTAACAGATCTCAAAGTATTTTCATCGTTTTCAATTTTTTGCTCGTACTCTTTGATAGACATATTTTCATCTGCTTGACTTTTTACAAAATCTTTATATTCTTCTTTCTTGGCGGTAATTGCCACTGTTAACTCTTCTGATTTCTTCGTTTTGGATTTTAAATATTTTTGAGAATTCCTACTCGACCTTTCATTGTATTCCAACTTGGAAAGATATTTAATCCTAATTGTTTTTTCCAATTCTGTTGTTTTGAGATCATACTGATCAACTTCTTGGCATTTAGCTTTCAAAGCTTTAAGCTCATCTTTTAAATTTCTTTTCTGGGTATTTTTTAAAGCTGTTATATCATGAGCGCTTTCCTTTTCTTCTTTCAATTCATCAAATTCTTTTTTATAGTTAATAGAGCCACTGATAGTTTCAACTAAATTCGTTAATTCTTGTGGTGATTGAGAAGCGATTTTTTCAACGTCTCCTTGAAAAACTAAGAAGTTTCTGGCTTTAATTAAAATATTTTCGTCTTTCAAAACTTGCGAATATTGATTAACGGATACTGTAGCACCATTAATAGAAAAAACACTGGCAGCTGAAGGTATAATAGCTCTTTTCAACTCTAAAATATCACCGTTATCCTTTTCATAAACGGCCATAACGTATGCGGAATCTGGATCACCAGGATTGTGATATTCATCTAAATTGATATCTTCAATATTTTCATCATTTTCCTCGTCATTTATCCTGCCTCTATAAATTAAGGATTTTAGATTTTTTGATCTTAGTTGATTGGAACGTATACCTAAAACAAAAGAAATGGCATCCATCATGTTTGATTTACCGGAACCATTTGGACCAATAATGGAAGTAAAAAAAGAGGTTCCAAACCCAATATGTGCTTTACCTCTATATGATTTAAAATTATCAAGCTCTATACCTATCAGTCTACCCATAGTATTGAGTTTTATTCACTTGAAACAAATTGGGTAAAAGAACAAGATTGTAGGAACGCCAAAAAGGATAAATCAAGAATAAACGCGTTTTTTTTTTTGGCCTACGGTGCAAAGATGTCACTGTGACTTGCCATCCATTTAAAATTAAAACATGTGTTGCTTTAAGGACAATACTGACGCTCTTAGCACTAATAACGATATTCAATGGCAAGTATACAGTGTACTACATTAGTCGGCTTAAATATGTTTACTAACTTTTAGCAGGCTTTTTCCGCGTATTTACTTAGTTCTTTATCATTGACTGGTGCGTTGATGGCGTACATCAATAAAGGTTCTGTTCCATCATTGGTGGCTGGTAGTTCAGTTTCCACGATTTACTTTGCTGCAGGTTATCTATTATCCAAAGGTTACTTTTCTGGTTTAATTGTGGCATTATCTGCTTCCCTAGTTTTGTTGTTTGCCGGTTTAGGTAGATGCGTGGCAACTAATTTTGAAAAAGCAGTTCCTTTGTCGTTAGCTTTCGGTGGTTTATTGTCTACTTTATACTACGCTTATTGGCTTATCAGATGATTATATATAAATTATTTAAACTAATTTAATTTACTTAAAACAAAGGTTTAGGGGCGATCTTATCCCTTGAATGATCTTGGGCCTGACCGTATTCACCAAAATTTAAATAACCGATATTTGTGAATGGAAGATAAAAGGTAGATCTGTCATAAGGTGTTAATTCTTGGCCTTTTTTAAGTCTTTCAACTAAATCTGGATTTGAGGTAAAATACCTGGCCACACCAATTAAAGTTTTATTGTCTCGATTAACTACATTGGCTAGTTTATCTAAGTTCGAAGGATCCAGTTGAAATCCAGAAGTTAAGACTAAACCTTTCCATAGCAAAGGAATCCATGACAAATCAGGTTGTGGCGGTGGCAATTTATCCTGATACATTCTTGGTTCAATGACCGACATATAAGCCAACCTTTTTCCTTCAATAGCTCTTTTTTCTAGCTGATCCAAGACGTAACCCCAACTAATGATAGGATTGACAGCTTGTGGACCACGCATATTACCGTAAGGTGAAATTCTGATTGCAACATGGTCAGCACCAACTGCTTCAACGACAGCATCCACAACGTCTAATAAAAATTTAGCTCTATTTTCAATACTGCCACCATATTCGTCGGTTCTTTGATTTGAGGATTCTTGCATAAATGCATCAAGCATAAAACTATGTGCAGCTTGAATTTCAACAAAATCAAACCCAGCTTCATGGATTGCTCGTTCTGATGCTTCAGCATACTCATTCACCATTTGCTTTATTTCGTCTTTCCTCATTTCTTGTAACTCATTATCGCATTCAATTGCAACCTCCTCAAGTTTTGAGCTACTATAAATTTTTGAAGGTCCTAAAAATCTAACTCCGTGTTTTTTCAGTTCCCTAGGATCAGCTTTCAGACCAAGATTGCAAAATTGTAACCCGATAAAAGATCCCGCATCATGAACAGCTGAAACAATCTTTTGCCAAGCCTTAACTTGTTCTATTGTGTAGATCATTGGAGCATGATCTTTAATTCCAAACGTCGGGTTTGGAAATGTTGCTTCAGCAATAATAAGCCCTCCTTTGTTATTAACGGCATGCTGCTGATAATATTCAAGCATAGAATCCGTTGGTACAAAATCGATACTATTCCTATACCTAGTGGTTGGAGCATGCACAAGACGATTGGACAATTTAACATGTCCAACATCGACAGCTCTAAATAAATTTGAATCCGATAATGATTTTGTCATCCTTGTTATTTACTTTTTTTAAGTTTGGACTGTTAAGAACATTATGGGAAAAATCGTCAATTTATTTAATTTTAAAAAGGGGATAAAACTAATTTAAAATTACTTACATCCGAGATTTGTCGGACAAGGAAAGTAACTCCGACATTGTACTTTAATTCCGAAGGTTAAAGTTATTTTCCAAATTTGTCAAAACTAATATTCTCTACACAGCGCTCTGGATTTACTCATTACCTTTTTTATCTTAATTTTTTTATAATAAATCATAAATTATATTTAGAACTATAAAAAAACCCAAATTATGTATAAATTCAACTAACAAAAAAAATACAAGCTTAATAAATCATTAGATCATCTAATCGACTTCTTCAACAGATGGACCAGTTGGTTCTGGAGCAGCACCACCAGCACCCGGGAAACCACCTGGAGCGGCACCTTCACCTGGAGCACCACCAGCAGCATATAATTTTTGCATAATTGGATTACTTTCTTGTTCCAATTCCTTCTTTCTGTCTTCGAATTCTTCAGCAGTTGCAGTTTGATTAGCGTCTAACCATTCAATGATTTCTTCACACTTCTTGACTAACTTGTCCTTATCTTCAGCACCAACCTTTTCGGCAAATTGTGCTTCAGATGCAGTGTTCTTCAAAGAGTAAGCATAAGATTCCAATTGATTTTTAGCGGTAATTCTTGCAGTTTCTTTTTCATCTTCTTCCTTGAATTTTTCAGCTTCGGAGACCATTCTTTCAATATCTTCCTTTGATAATCTACCTTTATCATTGGTAATGGTAATTTTTTGAGTCTTACCAGTACCTTTTTCAAGGGCAGAAACGTTCAGGATACCATTAGCATCAATATCAAAAGTAACTTCAATTTGTGGAACACCTCTTGGGGCTGGTGGAATGCCAGATAATTCAAATTTACCTAATAAGTTGTTATCCTTAGTCTTAGCTCTTTCACCTTCAAAAACTTGAATTAAAACACCTGGTTGATTATCAGCGTAAGTAGAGAAAGTTTCGGATTTCTTACATGGAATGGTAGAATTTCTTGGAATTAATTTAGTCATAACACCACCAGCGGTCTCAATACCTAAAGATAATGGAGTAACATCTAATAACAATAAATCTTGAGTCTTAGATGAAGTATCACCAGTTAAAATGGCAGCTTGAACAGCAGCACCATATGCAACAGCTTCATCTGGGTTGATTGACTTATTTGGTTCTTTTCCGTTGAAAAAATCAGAAACTAATTTTTGAACTTTAGGAATTCTAGTAGAACCACCAACTAACACAATTTCTTCAATCGAAGATTTGTCTAACTTGGCATCCTTCAAAACTTTTTCAACAGGGTCCAAAGTAGATCTAAATAAATCAGCACATAACTCTTCGAATCTAGCTCTAGTAATTGAAGTATAGAAATCAATACCTTCAAATAAGGAATCAATTTCAATGGAAGTTTGAGCAGAAGATGACAAAGTTCTCTTGGCTCTTTCACAAGAAGTTCTTAATCTTCTTAAAGCTCTTTGGTTGGAAGTTAAGTCTTTCTTATATTTTCTCTTGAATTCGTTAGCAAAATGAGTAACTAATCTGTTATCGAAATCTTCACCACCTAAATGGGTATCACCAGCAGTGGCCTTAACCTCGAAAATACCTTCATCAATGGATAATAAAGAAACATCGAAAGTACCACCACCTAAATCGAAAATCAAAATGTTGTGTTCACCTTTACCAGAATCTTTCTTATCTAAACCATATGCAATAGCAGCCGCAGTTGGTTCATTAATAATTCTTAAGACATTCAGACCGGAAATTAAACCTGCATCTTTAGTGGCTTGTCTTTGAGAATCATTGAAGTAAGCTGGAACAGTAATAACAGCATCGTTAACCTTAGTACCTAAGAAAGCTTCAGCGGTTTCTCTCATTTTAGTTAAAATCATTGAAGAAATTTCTTCTGGAGTAAAAACCTTAGTTTCACCCTTAAATTCAACTTGAATCTTTGGTTTTCCAGCGGAATCAACAACCTTAAAAGGGAAATGTTTCATATCACCTTGAACTTCAGGATCCTCAAATTTTCTACCAATCAGTCTTTTAGCATCGAACACAGTGTTTTCTGGGTTCATAGCAGCTTGATTTTTAGCAGCTTCACCAATCAATCTTTCAGTATCGGTAAAAGCGACGAAAGAAGGAGTGGTTCTGTTACCTTGGTCGTTAGCAATAATTTCGACTCTATCATTTGCAAAGTGGGCAACACAAGAATATGTTGTACCCAAATCAATACCAACAGCTTTAGACATTGTAATATATATTAATGTGTGTGTGTGTGTTTTATAAAATAGTAAAAAAAAAGAAGTGTGGAAAGAAATAGTAGTAAAAAAGGAGAAACCGGCACTCTTATATAGCTCAAACTGCAGATGTCCATTGCCACCATCTGACCATAATTAATACCACTAAACGACAGATTCCGGAGTTTCTAGCAAGTTCTATGTGGCTGGTGAAAAGTGAAAATATCTGAATATGGCGCATTTTTCTTCCAGATTTTTCCAGATGTTTTTTGCTTTTCTATTTTTACCGATTAGTTAGCACTACGTAATTAAGTGAGTATTGATAGTTAGTTATACAGGGTGGTCGTCATTATTATTACTGTCGTAATAGATTTCATAGATTTTTTTTACTGTACAATTACCTAAATAACATACCATTTCCACCTCCTTGTTGTCTCCAACGACCATGAATTACATTATTGTTTTCAGCCTCATATAATCTCCAAGCTTCCCGAATCTGATCAGGTGTTATTTGTGCTGATTCTCGAGGTATTATCACCCTGAAACTATTAAATGTATCCTCTCTTCGACGGATATTTATCAAACTACCACCTGATTCTGCTTGCAGTAGCAGCTCGTAAAATGTTGGTGCCAATGGTTTCTCCATTTTCTTACCCAATTTTATTTGCTCTTCATAAAATTTAAGTTTATTTTTATAATCCAATTGTTCAGCGACTTTTGCTTCATTTTCCATAAGCTGAACTTCCTTGGCCTTTTCAACAATTTCTCCAACGAAAACTTTACCAATGCCTGCCACCATTTTAGCATATTCTGTTGGAACACTAACTCCAACTGCACTATTAATCAATTTTCTAACGCCACCAATATTGAGATTGGTTCTACGGAAAAATTCATACCGGTTCATTTGTTGATCATCCATACTATCAATTAATAATTTTCGCCTCTCGTTTAATGATAAATCTAATGAAATTTCTTCGGGATCAATATCAAAAATCTCTAATAAATCCTCAAAATCTTCTCCTCCAGATTCACTCTCTGGTTGAATTCCGTCATCTTCTTCTTGCTTTTTCTGTAATAACTTTCGTGATAAATTAATTTCCTTCATTTCTTCTAATCTCTCCTGTAAAAAATTCTTTCCTCGGACCATATCCAATGGGACACCATGTTTATCCACCTGTTGTAGAATTTCGTTATTTAATCTGTTGCTATTGTTGTTCAAATTATTGTATATATGTGCATGACTTTTTTTTTTTGGTTTAGGTTTTGGTTTTATGATTTTATTTGTTTGATCAGCTAAGTGCAAATGATCAGTACTTTTAGATTTAGATTTAAGAATAAAATTATCTGTCCCTGTTTTGGATTTTGAATCCAATGAGGCCAAACTAGTATTTTCAGGTACATCAATATTTAATGGTAAAAATTTGTCCAAGAATTGTTTATTTTCCTGCTTTTTCTCGTAATCATCTTCTGCTTCTTTCTTGTTTTGCTGTTCTGCTAAATGTGATGAACCTCTGGACTCAATCACAGGTGTTGTCAACCTTGAAAGTGTGTTTGCAGTTGGTATGTTGCTAAAATCAATTCCGGCTGTGAGGTTATCAATCTCTTGGTTTGTTAAAAGATGTGTATTATTTTCAAAGGATTCAGATCGCTGGATCAATTTATTTGGAAAAATTCCAACTATCTCTTCTTGTTCTTCATCCTGTTCACATTCTACACTTTGAATATCTTCAATCTCTTCAGTCGAAGCTCCCTTATTCTTTGAACCTATTCCAAACATCTCATCCAGATTTTTATCATCAATATTCTTTTGTAATTGATCCATTTTTCTTCTGTCTAATCAGGGGCTGGTATCTTCCGATCTTCTTGCTAGCTACTCCATGTCTTATGTTTACCGTAAATAAAGAAGAAATTTTAATATTTGGTACAGTATCTTCCCGTGTACGGATGTGGCTCTTAATTTTTTGTTTTTTTTTTTTTTCTCATACCCATTGAAATTTATGATCAACTTTTAATCCTTGCAAAGTGCAGTTAACTAAATTTAAACAGATTGTCTATCGTCAAGTTTTGATATGTCTGAAGAACCTACCTGTCGTATCTGCCGTTGTGAAGGTACTCCAGATCAGCCATTATTTCATCCATGTAAGTGTAGGGGTTCCATCAAGTATATTCATCAAGATTGTCTACAGTCTTGGTTAGAGCATTCTAAAAAAGTTACTTGTGATATTTGCCATTCTCAGTATACATTTAAGGTTGTTTATAATGAAAATGTTCCTGATAATCTCCCTATTAGTATGATTTTAAAGCAAATGTTACAAGTTGGACTACAATTTCAATATCAATTTTTAAAATATTTTACAATGTTCTTTTGTGGTTTCATTGAAGTACCGTTTTTTGTTTCTTCATTGGATAGATTATTGGATTGGCAACTTGGTTGCCCTGTTCCTCATAACAGTTTGGCTCTGAGTGTATTGTATGGTAAATCCACACCAGATGATAATATCTTCGGATACAATATTGGACTATTTTTGAGCGAAACAATTTTACATGGTATTTTAATATCGATATTTTATTGTGTTGTTTTAGGATCAATGGTTTTAATTCAAAGTTCGGTTGTTGGAGATGAGGGTTTTATTAAAATTATTAATAAGAAAATAGGTTCTGAACAGAAAATTAATAGATTTTTAGAAATACTTCGGCAACAACAAGAGCAACAGATTCAAAACCAACATCAGCATGACCAAGAACAATTGAATCAGCAGAATGATATAATTGCTGACCTTGATGAAAATAATGAAGGTGATGAATTAAACGAGGAGCAGCGTATAGCTAATGTCGAAAGATTACGACAAGTTTTAGAAGAAGCAAATATGGCAGCTGAAAGAAGACGATTGGCCCAAGCGGCAAGAAGAGTTAGAATCCAACAAGATTTTGATGATGAGGCTGCTAATAATATTGAAAATATCAATGCCGACGTTAATGTTGATGCCAATGTAGAAGGTCTTTGGGATGGTCCTAAAAACATCACTTTTGTTTTGCAGCTAACTCTACTTGCCGATTTATTATCTATTGGAGTTTTAATTTGTTTCAAGTTGATTCCTTCATTTTTAGGTTTGATTATCATTAATATTTTCGATTCAATTGTTGTTTCAATTTCAACGTATATCTTAAAGTTGTTTAAATCCACCAATTTATACATTTTGCTCTTTATAAAAGCTAGTACATTATTAAAAACCACACCAATCATCAGTATGATTGAATCAACTTCTAATAATAAGGTTTTTACTTTAATTTTACAATTTATGGCTAGAAATTTGGTGGATCCATTCAAATACGCATATATAAATTCTATTTATTGGCAACCGCAATCAATTTGGAGTGAAAGGACAATAGTCGCATGTGTTGGTTATGCAGCAATTGGTTTAACATTTCTACTTATTATGAAAAATATGGAAAATCGTTGCTCACAAAATAACCCTTTATCTGGAAGTTATCGTACAATATATATTTTGTTATTACAAATTGTTTCTGTTTTGAAAGTTCTTACTCTAATTTCAGTTGAATGGGTACTGTTCCCATTGTTTTGTGGTATGCAAATTGAATTTTCCTTAGTCCCATTTTTCAATCAGAACTTATATAATTATGAGCTTGAGGCTTCGTTGATAGGCACTGATATGGTTAAATACATTCCAAAATGGTTTTTGGGTACTTTCTTCATGTATTTTTTTGCATCTTATGTTGGCATGATCAGATCAAAAATTTTAAGAAAGGGAGTTTTGTTTTTTATAAGACCCTCTGATGATCCAAACTTACGTCTTGTTCATGATGCTTTGATGAAACCATTCGGTTTAAAAATGTCTAGAATTGCATTATCAGGTGCCGTTTACAGTTTGTACATATTCATTGAATTCACTATGGTTACTTGGCTTATTAGACTGTTATCTCCAGTTGCCATACTACCTGTTTATAATACACACTTCTATGATAGGTTTTTATTTTCGTTTCTTTTTATTGAAGGCGCAGCTTTGGAGAAACCAATTTGCGAATATTGGAAATGGGTTTTCCAATACTGTTGTTCTGTTTTAAGATTATCTTCGTTTTTATTAAATAAAGATAATTTAGAAGAACGAGGTCATGTGATTTATAAAAAGTGGTTTTTCAGGTTTTTGAACATTAAGCCTGATTATTCCAATCCAATTTTAGAACATGGAGCTTTCAAATATTTTGAAGATTATCCTGATAAAAGATGTTGTTTTGTTCCAGATGGAAACTACGTTAGAGTCCCCGATGATGATCAAGTTTCTAGGCAATTTGTTAGAGAGCTTTTTGTTCCTGTTACCAAAAATGATAAACTATTGGCACCAATTCCTGAAATTCCTGATGATGAAGAAAAGTATAATCCATATGGCGATGAAGAACCATTGGATATTACCACGTATACAATCGTTTATAGGCCACCTCATTTTAAACAAAGACTGCTCGCACTGTTCGGAATGTTATGGGTTTTTTCCATGGCTATCACGGCTAGCTTCTATATTGCCAACATCTTCTTAGGTAAAGCTTTTGTCAAATTAATCAGGCTCGAGCTACTAGCAGGTTTTCCGACTGAATTTTATAAGATTGATGTATACAGTTTATTGTTTACAGTTTTAGGTCTTGGTTGCGTCATCCCAGCTTATAATTATATGAAGCTTCAACGACACGCAATGCTGGAGGCATTGAATAATGAAGAAGGAAAATCAGGGGCAGTTTTAAAAATCATTAAAAACAACTTAATAATCTTAAAACAAAGAATCAGAGACTTGGCGAATCAACCTGTTCCAAAATTCATTATTAAGCATGGTTTAAGAAGTTATATAATTTCTGCCATTATTCATTTATGCTTCTGTCCCGTTTGGGAGTCATATATTGAAAATAGAAAATTTTCATTATTGATTATCTTTGAGATTTTGACTCTGTTTAATCTACTGAGATTTGGCTCCCCAATTGGTATTGATGTTGACCCTCCCAAAGATGTTTGTATCTTGATAGGTATTTTTACATTGCTTCGTGTGACTGTGTATATTTATTCTTATAACTGCTATACACAGCTGGAATGGTATGTTTTATTAAAAAATTCTCCATCTCGAAATCATTTGATTCCAGGTTTTTTTGCTCTAAAAGATCCCTACTGCATTGAAGCAATGGTTTACTTTGTCACGTGGAACGTGTTTTCTGTTGTTCGTATAGCGCGTATTCTGATTAGCTTTTGGGGTGGTATTAATGAAGAGTTGAAGAAAAAATATTATAGTAGTGGTACAATTTTATCGAATGTTGACGATTGTGAAACAAAGTCTGTGAAAGATGAGGAAGAAAATGAAGAACAAGCTCAAGTTGTGCTTGATAATTCACAAGCAATACATGCTTGATTCAAAAAAAAATTATCTATAAATTTCGGAGTTCTTAGTTAATGCATTTATTATTAATATTTAAAAGAAAAAAGGAACTAAAAAATAAAACGCACAAGATATCAAAGATCACTGTCTTCTTTTTGTATCTTTCCCTATACTGTAGTATTTCAAAAATATTATCTCTCCTTTCTAGTAAAATTATTATGGATAACACATTGTGAATAACACATCTGTATCCATAATAGTAATGACTGAATAACAACATTTCGTGCTGGAACATGCAATATATTTTGTGTTTTATTTTTCCTCTCTTTTTGTCTATTCTATTTCATTATCCCCGCCGAGGATTGTACAATGCAAAATGTGTTTCAAACTAAAGACTCAATTGGTATTTTGCTATGAGACCCTTGTTTTTAAAAGTGCTCTGGTAATCAATAGCTTCTAATTAATTTTGAAATTTTAGTAATGTTATTACATCTTTCGTATTAGGAAATGTTCTCCGTAATTTTATGCGATTTGCTCTTTTGTTTCCCTGTTCTAAGGTCTAATTCTCATCGGTAATAACTAAATCAGTAAAGTTCTCGTTATTCCGAATCTTCAAATCATGTTCATTAGCAATGTGTAGCATACAAATAAAAAAAAAGGAAGTCGATAGGTCTCTTCTCTGGTTCGGTGAGTATTTAATAACTGCATTTTGGACAATTTCTGATAATTTGACGTTAACATTAAATTGTCCTTCAGGTTCTGGCATTGATTCTTCATTTATGTCATCATTAACTTCATCTCTTTTTCTGTTCCTATCTTCATTTTCAATTTTTTTACTGACTGTAGCTTCCCATAAGTTTTCTTTCAATAAACGAATATCCACTCTTTTAGAAACTTTCGAATATGATATGCCTTCTTTACGTAGAGACATGAGTCTGGATGGGGTTTGAGACTGCGAAAAAACATGAGTTTGTGTTGATGGTAATTGCGCATCAAAATCATAGTCACCATAATCGCCACCCTCATCAAGTCCTTCATCGTGAAGAAAATTTTCATGATCTGATACACAATCATCTGCTTTCTTGTTTTGTTGCATAACTTCATTGAGAAAATCATCAGCATCCAGGTCCAGATCTTTTACGTCTTTGTATGCTGAGTCTTTGTGGCCGTACCGATTGGCCCAAAATTCCGTATCCGCATGAATGGGGGTCTTTGCCTTTCTATTAGAAAATGAGCCAAAAATATTACGGAATCTTCTATTTGGCTTCAACAAAGATTTGACCAACCTTTCTGAGTTCCAACAATTTGAATCAGGTAATGTAGTGAGATAATTTCTAACCTTGTCAACATCCTGTAAATCTATACGCCTTTGGGACTTTTTAAATAGCTTTTCTTCAGAGGTGTCATTGGAATCTTCCATAAAATTTATGATAACTTCTGGTTTCTTTTTTGTTTTTGATTTATTAGATAAATTCATTTGATCATATTCTAATTTAATACCATTCTGAACTATTTCCCCATTCATAAAATCGTATTTTTCATTACTAGTTCCAAAACTACCAGTAATTTTTTTCTTAAGCATATGTATCTTCCAATGTGTACCTTTTTTTGCAAAATTGTTATCAAGGAAAGACATTATATTTTGTTGTTTTTCATTTAGTTCATACTCACCTTCTGGTTCGCCACTTCGATCGATAGCCACCATCTCAATATCTGAATCTTGATCTGTACCTCCTGCATCTCCTCCAAAGTCAAATCCGGAATCAAGATTATCAACATTGAAATCGATATCCACTACTGGTTTAACACTATATGGGTTGCAAGTAGTATCGTCATTCATCCCTTTATTATCGTTTAACTTATCTACGAACTCCCTTTCCAATTTATCATTTACAAGTATATCTCTAATTTGTTGAGCTTCGTTACAAACTTCCAAAAATGGGAAAGAATCATCTATAATTGAATTTTTAAACTTATTGAGGTCCAAATTTATCAAATTTTTAACATGGTCTGGAATGGGTTTCTGTTCAGTTTCTTCCTCATATTCATCAAATAGATTTTTATTCTTATCAGAATTCTTAATAGTCACTTCATCCAACAAAATTTTGCCTTGTTTTGACATTCTCAAACTATTCAACAACAATGATTTTGCGCCACCTTCATCAAAATCAGAAACAGCTTTTCTATACAAGGGATCTGTAAAACCTTCTTTAAGTTTTTCTTTTAATCTAAGATCATTAAAATCAGATGCAAGTGAACTCTTACCGCTTTTATTCCTGATTTCTGTATTTTTATTTTTATTTTTATTTTTCATTGTTATCCCGTCGGTATACTCTTCATCACTATCACTATCATGGTTTTCGTCTCCAGCTGCAACTTTTCGTTTTCCTCCATTCTGGTTACTCATACCAATAATCAAAATTTCAAGATCCTTCGCAGCAGAGTCTATTCTTTTAGAAATAATCTTCATGCAACCATCTAACGTGGTGCTGGCCTTTTGAAAATTAATTGAGACTCCATCATCAGATCTCAGCTGGTTCATTTCATAGAAATATTCAATTAAGTAGACCTGCCAAGTGTTTTTATCATTAATTTTGTTATCTGTAGCTAATTTAATCGCATTTTCGAAACCTTCCTTTGTTAAAACACCATCAAAAATATCATTGTCATCATTATCTACGGTTGCATTTGGATTTCTTCTATCTCCAACATCTAAAAGCAATCTCCCTCTCTTGTGACCATTAGCAGGCTGCAATAACCTAGGCATTAATGGTTTTCGTAAATTAATCTATTAATTAAAAATAAATACTCAATAAGCAATTTCTGATAGTTTACAAACAAGGTTTGTGGCTGGTGTGGCATCGTTTTCTTCATGCTCGTTTTTTTCAAATTTGTTGTTATGATTTTTTTATGGAGGCAGCTTTCTTCTGATTCTTTTTTTTTCAATACTTGAATATAACACACCCTCCCAATGTGCAAAGAAGACGAATTTGTTCCAAAAGAAGAAATAAAGCAGATTTTTGCCAAACTGCAAAGAAACCCTGCGAACAGACAATGTTTTGATTGTGAAACAAAAAATCCAACTTGGACTTCCATTCCATTTGGTATTTTCATTTGTCTGCAATGTAGTGCAAACCATAGAAATATGGGTGTTCATATTTCATTTGTCAAATCTTCCCTTTTGGATACGAAATGGACTTATAAACAGCTAAGATCAATGAAATGTGGTGGAAATGATACTCTGAAAGATTATATTATTAAGAATGGTGGTTCGAATCTTTTAAATTTACAACCGAAGGATGTCTATACTTCACCAATAGCAGTTAATTATAAGGAAAAGTTAGAAAAAAAATCCATTATTGATGCTAAAAGACATCCAAATATTTTAGAATGGGATGATGCTGATAACAAAGCCAATGACGAAGAAGAAGATTCTGCTTCTTCAGATGATTTTTTTTCTAAATGGGAAACTAAACCTTCTTCTACACCTTCTCCTTTGGGATCAAGACCAATCACTCCGTTGAATAAATCTAGTTCTTCTCTCAAAAGTAATCCGACCATAACTAAATCGACACCAGCTACAACTGCAAGAAGAATCGTCACTAAGCCAGGATCATCATTGAAAGGTTCTTCTCTCGGTAAGAAGAATATACTCGGTGGTAGTAGTGCCGCAAGAAATAAATCCAGACTAAATGTCAAGAAAGTTGTATCAGATGATGTTGATTTTGATGAGTTTGAAAAGGAGGCACAAAAGGAACAGGAAGAAACTAAAGCATTGGGTTATGATCCAAAGGCAGATGAATTTGTTGAGACCCCAGCAGCAACACAAAAGTCTATCCCAGCTACTTTGTTTAAATCTGAGCCTGTTGACAGATCTAAAGCATCATTACCTTCTTTTTCTTCTCCAGCAGCAAAGATGGATCCAGTTGAAAAAACCACAGCATCATTTGCAAGACTAGGCTTTGGTATGACTGCTTCTGACCCTTCATCAAATTCTAATAATGGTTCTCAAAAGAAATATGAAGGCATTGATTATACCGGCGATGTTGCCAAAAGATTTGGTACACAAAAGGGTATTTCATCTGATCAATTTTATGGTGTTGGTAGTTATGATGAAGAAAAGGCAAAAGAAGCAAGATCAAAATTACAAGCGTATTCCAATTCTCAATCTATTTCGTCTTCTGATTATTACGGCGAAGACGATAACGCTGCATTCGGAGCACAAGCTGATGGTGGTGATATTGAGAAACAGGTTTATGAATTTGCTGAAAAGTATATGGGTGACGATATCAATGCTTTGAAGGGTGCATTAGAGCAAGGAGCTGAAAAGTTGGGTGGTTATTTAAGAGATGTCTTAAGATAACTGGAGTTTAGGAACTACTCAAAATGTACTTTACTATAATTCATTTGTTATTTTTTATACTACTTTTTTTTACAGTTAAGAATTTTTAAAACTTTCACTTCATTTGGTATTATCTTTTATATATTATATACTATCATACTTTCTTGTCCTTAGTGCTTATATGAAAAAAAACGTTAAGCTTATATTAAGCAAAAAAAAATTTGTCGCATGATTTTTTCACTTTTTCAAGAGTAATTTCTTTTTTGATTCATTTATTTTACAAAATTCAATTAACTGTTCATATGCCAGAATCAGTTGCAATTGTTGGGGCCGGATTGGTTGGTAGTCTTGCAGCCATTGGTTTTAGTAAAAGGGGTTATGATGTGATGTTATTCGATTTTAGATCAGATCCAAGAACTACTCCTGAAAAAAACTTAAGATCCATAAACCTTGCGGTTAGCGATCGTGGTATTTCCGCCATGGACTTTGTTGATCCAGAAATGTCTAAAAGAATTTTGGAAGATATCATTCCAATGAAGGGTAGAATGATTCATGATTCTTCAGGCCATCAAGAATCACAAATCTATGGTCTATTTGGTGAGCATATAAACTCAATTGATAGAGCGAAATTAAATGAGGACTTAATTGTTGAAATCGAAAATCTTAATAAGGTTTCAAAGAGTCAGATTACTTTGAAATTTAATTGTAAAATTGATAATTTAAAATTTGATGAAGATATTGATAAGGCTGTTCTGAGATGCAAGGATGAGACTTATAAATTTGATTTTGTTATTGGTGCTGACGGTAGCTATTCAAATATTAGATATCAATTGCAGAAACATATTCGTATGAATTATACACAAGAATATATTGATAAATGTTATTTGGAGCTATATATTCCTCCTGGGCCAAATAGCTCATTTTTAATCGATCCAAACCATTTGCACATTTGGCCAAGGAAAGATTTTATGCTAATTGCACTAGCTAATACAGATGGGTCTTTTACTTCCACTTTTTTTGGCCCATGGAAACTAATTGAATCTTTGAATAAACCGGGAATTATAGAGTCATTTTTCAAAACCAATTTCCCAGATGCTGTTGGATTAATCGGTTTAAAACAAATTATCAGTGTTTTTATGGAAAGTCCTAAAGGCGCTTTAATGCAAGTTACTTGTAATAAATATCATTTTTCAAATAAATGTATTATAGTCGGTGATGCAGCTCACTCTATGGTCCCATTTTATGGACAAGGCATGAATTGTGGGTTTGAGGATATAAGAATATTACTACAATTGATGGATAAATGTGAAACAAGAAGCGAAGCTTTTGAGACTTATACCAGTTCTAGATTAGAAGATTTAAATGCAATCCAAGAATTAGCTTTGGATAACTACAAGGAAATGTCAACTAAAGTCATTTCCTCTTTGTATCTGTTTAGAAAGAAGCTCGATGGTATTTTAGGTAAATTAATTCCGCAATATTGGGTTCCTTTATATACTATGGTCTCATTTAGAGCTGATATTCCATATTCACAATGTATAAAAAGAGAAAAGAGACAATTAATTATATTAAGAGGTGTGGAATTCACACTTATTTCTGCTGGTTTATTTTGTGCTTTTGCACAATTTTATAAAAGAAATTAGTTTTATATTTTTACTCTATTTTAATATTTACGACTATCATTTTGAAATTTTAATGTAACCGCGTCTTGTTGTACTATTGATTGAAACATTTTCCCTTTAAAGCTATTTATACTCCAAATAAATAATAATTAGTATTAAAGTTATTTGTAATCTAATAAGTCAACTTGTTTTGAATAAATATTATCTACATTTTTCCATTGGAGCTAAACAAAATTTAATGACGTTTTTATTACTTTCAAAAAGGTTCAAATGATTAATATTAATTTGGATTTATAATAAATATTCTTTTACAAGTCAATATTTCAAAATTTAAATTCATATCTATTCAATTAGATAAGCTTCAATATCCCTGCTGTGATATGACACATATTTCCTTTATAATTTACGGTTGCCTCCTGACAAAGGCTTCGTTTTTGATTGGCTCAAACCACCGGAGCGTTACAGGAGCGGGACCGGCGCCTTTATCTTTCCTTCGAAAGAAAAAGACGGCGCTGTATGAAAAATTTGACTCAGTCGGTTAGGTTATTACCATTTACACAATTTCTATTTATCTGATTGTGTTCGTCTTTTTTCCTTTCTAATCTTTGTATATATACTTTATTCTATCATAATTTAAAATATGACTGCAGCCCCAAGAACTTTATACGATAAGGTATTTGAAGACCATATTGTCCACAAAGATGAATCTGGATCTTGTTTGATTTACATTGACAGACATTTGGTTCATGAAGTTACATCTCCACAAGCTTTTGAAGGCCTAAGAAACGCAAATAGAGGTGTGAGAAGGCCAGATTGTACCTTAGTGACAGTTGATCACAATATTCCTACTATTTCGAGAAAAAACTTTAAAAATGTTTCCACTTTTATTGACGAAGATGATTCAAGACTTCAAGTTGAAACCTTAGAAGCCAATGTTAAAGATTTTAACCTTGCTTATTTTGGTATGGATGATGACAGACAAGGTATTGTCCACGTTGTTGGTCCTGAACAGGGTTTTACATTACCGGGTACCACTGTTGTTTGTGGTGATTCCCACACATCAACACACGGTGCTTTCGGTGCTTTAGCTTTTGGTATTGGTACTTCTGAAGTCGAGCATGTTTTGGCAACTGAAACCATCATTCAAGGTAAATCTAAAAATATGTTAATCAGAATCGATGGTGATTTGTCTCCAGGTATTACTTCTAAAGATTTAGTTTTACATGTTATTGGTGTCATTGGTACAGCCGGAGGTACTGGATCTGTTATTGAATTTGCGGGTAAATCAATTAGGGATTTAAGTGTGGAAGCCAGAATGTCAATTTGTAATATGGCAATCGAAGCAGGTGCTAGAGCAGGTATGATCCAACCAGATGAAAATACTTTTGAATACATTAAAGGTAGACCATTAGCACCAAAAGGGGAACAATGGGAAAAAGCTCTTGCTTATTGGAAAACATTATATTCAGATGAAGGTGCCAAATTTGATAAGGAAGTTATTATTAAGGCTTCCGATATAGTTCCAACTATTACTTGGGGTAACTCCCCTCAAGATGCTTTACCGATTACCAGTAAAGTTCCAGATCCAAAAGATTTTACTGATCCAATTGCTAGAAGTGGCATTGAAGCTGCTTTACAGTACATGGGTTTAGAAGCAAACACTCCATTACAAGATTTAAAAGTTGATAAGATTTTTATTGGTTCTTGTACCAACTCTCGTATCGAAGATTTAAGAGCTGCTGCCAAAATTGTTAGAGGTCATAAAAAGGCTGATACTGTTAAATTGGCATTAGTTGTTCCTGGTTCTGGTTTAGTTAAAAAACAAGCTGAATCCGAAGGTTTAGACAAAATTTTTGAAGCAGCGGGCTTTGAATGGAGAGAGGCTGGTTGTTCAATGTGTTTAGGTATGAATCCGGATATTTTAAATCCTTATGAAAGATGTGCTTCGACTTCCAACAGAAATTTCCGTGGTAGACAAGGTGCTCTATCCAGAACTCATTTGATGTCACCAGCTATGGCTGCTGCAGCGGGTATCGTCGGTCACTTCACCGATATTAGAACATTCAAATATAACAATGACGTTGATAACCCAAAGATTAAATTAGATAATGTTGAGGAATCTAAAGATTTACAATCTGCAGTTTATGCGCATGAAAAAGAACAACTACAACCTGGTGAAACAAAAGTCGAATTAGAACAAGATGAAGTTAATGACATTCCACCATCTGATCATACTGTTAAGGAAGCACCAGAGGAAGGCATGGGAATGGAAAAATTTACCGTTTTAACATCTGTGGCAGCTCCTTTGGAAAAAGCTAACATTGACACTGATGCTATTATTCCAAAACAATTTTTGAAGACTATCAAGAGAACCGGTTTGAAAAAGGGTCTTTTCTATGAAGCTAGATTTACGAAGGATAAAAATGGTAAAGATGTTTCTACTGACTTTGTTTTAAATGTCGAACCATATAACCACGCTAAAATTTTATGTTGTACGGGAGACAACTTCGGTTGTGGTTCCTCCAGAGAACATGCTCCATGGGCATTAAAAGATTTTGGTATCAAGTCCATAATTGCTCCATCGTTTGGGGATATTTTTTATAACAATTCTTTCAAGAATGGTTTGTTACCGATTAGATTATCACAAGAAGTTATTAAGGAAAAGCTATATCCATTAGCAGTTGCCAAGAAAGAATTAACCGTTGATTTGCCAAACCAAAAGATTTTAGGTCCTAATGGTGAAGTTTTAGTCGAACATTTCGATGTTGAAGAATTTAGAAAGCATTGTTTGATTAACGGATTAGATGATATTGGTATTACTTTAACAAAATCTAAGTATATTGATGAATTTGAAGCAATGAGAAAAGATAAATTTTCTTTTATAGAGAATGGTTCATCAGTTATTATTCCTGTTACTGGTACCAAAAAATCCCCATACGGCAACACCGCTCAAGAGTGGTAATTTTCTGAATGATTTTTGTTCTTGCATTATTTTCATTAACAGTTTTCTTTCTGGCAATTTTCTGGTTTGCATTTTCGATTATCAATTATTTTATTTTATTTACGTGTCATATATATAAGATAAGTTAAAAAGTGTAAGATAAGGTATTATGCTTGTAAAATTAGTGTAGTATACAATTTTTAAAAATAAAGTAAATTAACGGTAACGCCCCAATCCAATCCATCTAAAAGTACAAAGTGTATTACAAAACAAGTCAAAGCTCATTTATAAATTAATATGTCGGCTTCCTTTTTGACAGTCTCCAAAGTTAATCCTTGCTCATTAGCCAAATGCAACAAGCAAATAAAACAAAAACTAGTTGATAATTCTGCCTTCTTGACATCTGTATATTTATGAGACATGGCATTCACTACGTCTGTAAATCTCAAACTATTTGGAACTTGAACAGAACTCACGCCAGCTTCATGTCTGTCATTATCAGGCCGCAGTTCTTCATCTTCCCGCTCATCATCTTCATGCTCTTCGTCTTCAAAATGCGATGCGGATCTTTTCTTCTTCTTCACACTAATCTGTTCGATTGAGTCCCAAATATTTTGTTTTAGCAATCTAATATCAACTTTTTTTGATGTTCTAGCATACGTAATTCCCGTAGACCTTTGACTAAACATATTGTTTTGGGAGGCAATAATAGCTTGCTGACTTGATTTGAAAGAATTTTGAAATTGATGAAGCGGTTGTTCATATGCATCCATTTCATTCGCATTTATATCACCATTATCAAAAAGCATATCGAATCCATCATCTAGAATTGAGTCATCAAGTATATCATTTGATTTCTGCTGGCATTCATTTTCCTGTGCTATTTGATGGTATGCATCTGCAAAAAATGATTCATTTGCTAACATTTGATCATTTTCTCTAAATTGATGTTCTCGTAATTTATGTCTACGAACCAAGACAGAATTAATCATTTGATTTGGTTTCAATGTCAAAAATGCCAACCTTTTGGTGGTGAATTTGAAATCTTCCGGTAATACCGTCATCGAACCGTCCAAAGCTCTTTCTTTTTCGGGTAACCTTATTTTGGAAGCATATTCTGGAGGCTGAAACAATTTATCTTCGCTGGTATAATCATCACTGCACATGAAATCAATCGCAAATTCCTTCTTATTTAATAATTTGCGTTTTTGTTTTAATCTCGATGAACCTAACGCGGAAAACCTTTCAATAGTTTTACTAAGGTTTGGGTTCATGCTGATATTGGAGATAAAATGTTCATTCATGTATTGCTTTTTGAACCTTAAAATTTTCCAATGTTCATTACTCCCTCTGGTATTATAATTATTGGGTAATTTATCAAAATAATCAAGCATTTGCATATCTATCTCGCCTTCACTGTCATCCACGTCATCTTCTTCGTCTTCGGTATTTGGATTTATTGTCTCATCAAATAATTTCGTTAAAGTGAGATTAGGACCCGAGTGATCAGAATCTGGAACTCCATCTAAAAATAACGAGTACTCTGTACGTTTTGAAATATTTGCGGATTTTGAATTACCTGCGTCATCTACATCGACACCCATACTTATATCCATATCAACATTATCCTCAAAAAAATTTGAGCCTCCTTGATTATCTGAAATACCATTAACAGTATTAAAATAGCCTGCGGAAACATTTTTTGCTGTATTTATTAATGTCATATTATCAATTTTATCAAGTAACGCATTTGCCGAGCTTGCACCGTTTGAAACTGAAATGAGATCGTTTAGTGAAGGACAGACGTCATAGTCTTCTATTAAGTCAAAAACTAGATTATTTAGTCTACTGAAATCAACTAATTTCTTGTTTGATGGTTTTGCTATTATCGGATCTTTGCTATCATTCAATAATTTGGTTGTGTCAAAAACGATTTTACCGGCGTTGGATATTCTTAAGATATTTGTTAATAAGCTTTTTGAGCCACCTTCATCAAAATCTGCTAATGCCTTTTTAAAAACAGGATCTGATTTAACAGGCCTGTCATCATCTTTAATTCTAACAGATTCAAAACTCGGGAGTAAAGTTTTCAGATTTTTTTTGTTTCGCTTTGATTTGCTATTACTGTTTTGAAGATCATAATCCTCTTCTAATGCATATTCACCGTCTTCTTTAGTTTTATCATGGTTAGATAAACCTGACAATAGTTGATCTGTTTCATTAGCTGCAGAATCAATTCTGGATGAATAGATTTTAACACAACCGTCTAAAGTCGCCGATGCTTTTTGAAAATTGACACTATCACCATCTCGGAGCATTGTAAAATCATGGAAATAATCAATTAGAGCAAAATTCCAACTATTCGTAGTATTGATTTTATTGTCTGTTGCCATTCGAATCCATAACTCATAATTTTCTGTGTTTAAAGGTACCGAAGCGCCTTCCAGAGAATCCGTCATTTTGAAGCAAGTATATTATGTTATAAGCTATGCTGTGCTCTTTAATGTTATTTTTTTTATATAACAATTAAAGTAAACGTGGATTTCAGTATCAGTGAGAAAATGAAATAGAAAATAAAATGTGATATCAAACTGAAGCTGACTAGTGGTTTCCTGGAAATGGAAAATAGTAGATTAGAAATATGCCCACTAATTTAAGTTGATAAGAGGGCCAGTTTTATAAGTAACAAATAAGCTGGTGTTTAAATAAATGCGTGTATTGTACTTTGACATATATATATATATATATATATATATGTATATAAATCAGATTAACATAGGTTAATTGAATTGTGTAAAAGTAAACAAAGCGAAATCAATCTAAAACATGACGTCGATAGTCGCAACACAAAAATCTTACTGAGCCATTAATCAAATCGACAGACATTTTTTGCTCATGTTAAAAAAGCTAATCAATTGTTATTAGGGTTTATCGCAATAAATTTAAATCATTTGAACTACAAGCAATTAAAATGGCGTTTATGTGTTTTTATATGTGTTTTTATTCGTTTTTTACTGAAGGTAAAATTTAATTAACAGTTATGGACCGTAAAGCAAACGAAATACTCAAGTTTTTACTGGACTGGAATTATCTGTTAACTGAGCTGCCAGTCAACGGCTCAATTCCAGAGATTTATTTTTGTTTTGTTTGCTCTTCTTATAGCAAAGGTAAAGACAAGGTTTCTTGGTTACAATTTATCAAATATCTGAATATTATTGAACAGACATGTAATGGCCATGTTTTTACTTGTGTCCCTTCTAATTCTTTAAAACAAAACTATGAAGATCCATTCAAGTGTTTTAACAGAATTACTTATATCAATAGATTAGCTTTGGCATTACTTTTTAAAAGTATTCAAATTTCGAACGATTTTGAAAAAGACGAATTGGATGAAAATAGTAAGGAAAATAATAAAGAGAACATTAATAATACTAATAATAAAAAAATTGATCGAATTCCAACAAATAAAGAAGACCAATTAAAATATTTGATGAATTTAATTGAAGGTCCTAGAAACATTGCGTCAGATAATGATATCTATCCAATTAAAATGATCATGAATAAAAAATTGAGCCCTAACGATATTAATGATACTTATCTTTTAACGAGTAGACCCAGAAGATTAGAACAATTGGAATATTTATTAACGACACCATCATCATCCCATGTTTTAATTCGTGAGAGGGCAAGATTGAGGACAATTATTGAACCATTTTATGATTGTTGTGAAGATCCTGAACACGGAGCAATTTTATCTGGTTTAACATCTTTCGATAAATCTACAAATTATTGTAAATTGAACGAAGAAAAACTAAAAAAATTGTTAACTCATCAGGATAAAGATAAAAATAATATTACAAAATATATTTCATTATCTAAATGTATAAATGAAAAATTGCATTTCATACCAATTATTCAAGCACAAACTGATATGAAATTGGGTGACTGTTCTTACTTGGATACATGCCATAAGATGACATCGTGTAGATATATCCATTATGGGCAATTAATGCCATTAAAATTTGGAGATAAAAATGACGAAATCGAAAATCATAAGAAAGAAATAAATGAAAATATGAAAATTGGAGACTTTACAAGGGGAGAACCAATATCTCTGTATTCAAGAGATGAGATTCCAGCTCAGTGGATTAATTGTGATATAACAAAACTAGATTTTAAAGTTTTAGGTAATGATTATGGCGCAATTATTGCAGATCCAAGTTGGACAATTCATATGAATTTAAATTATAGTAGTATGAAAGATGATGAACTATTATCTTTAAGAATGGATGAACTACAAACCGAAGGTATATTTTTATTATGGGTTACAGGAAGAACCATTGAAACAGGCCGTGACTTTCTTCAAAAATGGGGTTATAAAGTGATGAATCAAATAACATGGATAAAAACAAGTCAATTGATTAGAACTATTAGTACTGGTCGTACGGGACATTGGTTAAATCATTCAAAAGAACATCTATTGCTTGGCATTAAAGGTGATCCAAAATGGTTAAACAAATCTATGGATCCGCAAATTCTAATTTCATCAACAAGAGAGACGTCACGTAAACCAGATGAACTGTATGGTATTGTGGACAGATTGGTTGGTTGCCGAGTGAAAAAATTGGAAATATTTGGACGTAAGCATAACACCCGACCTGGATGGCTAACAATTGGAAATCAATTGCCAGAAACAAAGATAATAGAAACAGAGCTATTACAAAAGTACAACAGATGGCGCGCAGCTTCGTCGATCGACGCCTCCATGGAAGTAAACAGCCAATAAAAAATGAGTAAAAAAAAAATCTCCTTATTTTTTTTTATTGAGCGTGAGCGTCTCTGTTGAGTTTGTTTAAGGTTAATTGTAGTATATAGTTTTATTTGTTTTGTAGAATTTAATTAAATATATATACAAACATATTCATACAAGATGTTTAGAACTATTGCATCAAAACAATCTAAGATTATTGGCAGAAGATTCCAATCCAACCTTGACAAACCAGCTTACACTCCAAATTTGGCCAAGGGTAAGGAATTTGTTGAATACGAAGCTGCTGTCCAAAACCATGCAGCTCATTCTGCTGGTCTTTGGAAGAAGATTTCTTTATTTTTAGCTGCTCCAATCATTGCTGCCACAGCTGTTAATACATATTTTGTTGAAGCTGAACATGCTGAACACAGAGAACACTCCAAACATTTACCTGATTCAGAATGGCCAGTTCCATCTTACCCATATTTGAACATTAGAAGAGTTAACTTCTTCTGGGGTGACGGAGACAAGACTCTTTTCTGGAACAGTGACTGTAACAGACACATTCAAAAATAGTTTCTGAAATTTAATCTAGTTTATTTTGATTTATTTAATTTGCTTCTTTATTTTTCCTTGCAGCTCAATCATTTTCATGATATTATTTTATTTGAACAATAATACCGATCGACTGGTATTTATTTTTTATTTTATTTCTCTCTATTACTTTAAAATCATTTGTATAAAAAACATGAAAAAACAGATATAGAAATATAGATTTATATAAATATATATAATTATTTCTCAAATTCATTGATAATAATCTAGTGTTGACTTGAATATGATGAAGTTTATTATTTGTAAAAAAAAAAATACAAAAGAGTGATTAGTTGGTAATACTAATAGTAGTATATATATATATATATATATATATATATTAATAACTTAACGTGCAGAAAAGATATACAAATTATTCGTTGCAGCAATTGCGACAGAATTTTCCAATGGATGCCAACTTAAATGCAAAATTGATTTCTTGAAATCAATTGATTCAGGGTCCATCTTATTTAACATTGATAAATTCTTACGTTTATTTGAGTTCAATTTTTTAGCCTTGAATGCAGATTTATCGGCTTGCAAAACAATTTCCTTTTCATTTTCTTGCTCCTCAATCGAACATTCTTGAGAAACAGAGTTTTGATAAATCATGAAATTATTATTATACGAACCAGTCATAACAGATTTTGAATCACCACTAAATTGAACTTCAAATTTATCAAAAATTGCATCATTCTCATATGTATCACATAATCTTTCTCTTAATTGTTCATGAATATTTATAGTTTTGATTGGTTCAGAATCCATATTAATATCCCAAATTTTAACGGTCATATAATCTCTACTTGCAATATATCTACCGTTTGAACTAAACTTAACATCAGAAATTGATGATGTAATTTCAGTAAAAAAATTATGATTTGAAGGATCCATATATTCTTCAAAAATTTTTGAATGATTGTCACACAATGAATTCATTCTCATATCATTTAATTTAATCATACCTTTTGACGAAGAATACATAAATAAATTACAATCTAAAGGATGGAATTCTGCGCTTGTAATAACTTCTGTTAGTTCCTCCATATTGGCAGGTTTAATATCAACAATATTAAAACTTTGATCTGCAATTCCTAAATTCCACAAATTAATCCTTAAATCGTCACTTGATATAAAAGTTTCTTGATCCGAATTAACACTTATAGAATTTATATGATATGCATGAGCATTTGCAAAAATTTTTTTTGGTTGTGCAGCTGTTATCGTATCATGATAACTCAATCTAGGTAATCGAATATTTGCCATTATTAAATTATTAGAATCTGTTGCAGATATAAAATTTGAATTTGACTGAAATGACTGAAGTTGATTTTGAATTGCCGAAGTAGCATTAGAATTACTATTACTATTACTATTCGTTGTTGATGTTGTTGTCGTTGTAGCTGTTGTCACCGTTGAATTTGATTTAAAATCATTACTCATATTGTTTTCCGACACAATTTTAATCTGTTTTTCAAAGATCTTCCATAACTTGATTGTTTTATCATTTGTTGATAGCAGGAAATTTGATTGGTTAAATCTTTTTAACCATTTAATTTTATTTATTTTTTCTTCAATTTCTAGAGATTTCAAGTAATCAAACTCAGCATCATGACTTTGAAATTCAGTATAAAATTTATATTCACAATTTTTCTTAGTTTCATTCCTTTCAAATAAAACAACCCTACCACCCCTATCACCTGTTGCTAAAAAATCACCGGTATGATCAAATTCAACGGTCGATATAATATCTGCATCAGTTATATTTTCAATATCGCCCTTATCACCAAAACATTGACTGAATTTCCAAGATTGTTCTTCCATGGTATTTGAAGCAAATATATGTTATTAGTAAATGTTTGTAAAGTCAATTGAGTAAATGTAACTATATCTACTCTAACTATTATCAATAATTTAAAACACCTCTAACGTCAATCAAAATTTCTCAATAAATTTGAAGCAAAAAACCTAAATCGTCAATTTTAAGGTCGTGCAATTAAAACAAAATTAGATTAGTTTTTTCATTACATAATCAATTATCAGATACCAGAAGGCAGAAATGATAGAATTTCAAAATATCAATACTCAGAATCAGAAAGTTACAATGAAGTGTTAAATGAGCTTGTTTTATAAGTTAAACAAATATTTATTTTTCAGAAATTATATATTATTATAATAAACTTAAACTACAATTAAGCCTTCTTAGCAGCATCAGCTGGAGAAACTCTCTTAGCAGCATTGTTGAATCTTTGTCTGACAGGTGGAGCTCTGATTTTTCTATCAGTTCTAGATCTAACTCTGACAATTCTAGCATGAATAGCACAAGAAACACAATAGTGTAATTTGTTAAACATTTTTGGAATTGGATATTCATCGTAAACTGAAGCTTCAGAAATATCTCTAACAGCAGCAGCTTCAACCATGTTTCTGATAGTCATTCTTTTGATGGCTTTATCCTTTGGGACACATCTGGAACAGTTAACACATCTAACTGGCTTGACGTGACCTCTACCGTTCTTGTTTCTACCGTTGGAAGCTCTCTTCTTTGGCATGTTGACTAAAAAATTTAAATTTTATAATGTTAGTTTGTGAATGAAAAAATTAAAATAATGCTATACTAAATAAGTGAAGAACTAAATTTTTTGCTATAATTAAACTTTTAATATTAATTTGATTGTATTGAATTTAAAAATTTCATAAATTGTATTACAACTGCTAACGACATTCAATATTCCATTTATAAACCATAATCCTATTGTAAAACAGTTTTATACTCTATCTCTCACCCAAGTATATAACATATGTGCTTGATATCATTACATACGTATTTATTGTTATGTTTATAGATTTATTAAATGAAAGGAAAAGACGAAAAACTCAAATTCATAAAAACTGAAAAAAAGTTAAAACTCTTAGTCAGAAATTTGGAAGTCGTGGGAGAGAATTGAGAGACAGAAAATTAAAAATAACTGTGACTGGTAGTGGAAAAAATGCAAAAGGAGGTGTTAGGGTTTTTTAAAATAAATAGCCCTTATAAGTTGCACGTGTATTGACACGTGATTAATGTAAAACGATGCAACCGTACACCACCTATATGCCAACTGTGGGCCAATCATCATTGTTCCTTTTTTAAATACTAAATCACACCATTAGGGCCTTTTTTATGCTGACATAATCAAATTTATTCAAGCGAATCGCTGTGCAAAATTTCTCTACTTGAACGAAGTTAAGGCTAATTTAACTTATTCAGCTCTTCCCTATAAACACAGCACATACCATATATACACAGTATGTTATGAAATATACCTTTTATTTGAAAAAATACAAACAATACAAACAATAAAAACAGTACACATGTTTATTGCATTAATAAATTATCAATAATGACCGTAACCCATGTTTATTTTAGTTTCCGATTTTCTTCCAATGAATTAATATTCAAATGAAATTCAATCAAGTGATTTAATCAATTTTCTACTTTAAACAGAGACAGATATTATCACTTTATAAATTAAAAAATGGTTGTTACAATAAGCTATATTATTGTATTTGTTTTATTATCAAATATCTTTTACTTTGTTTACAATATACTAACAATTCTTTGAAATATATCTATTTTTTTTTGCAGATGTTAAGACAAACCTTTAGATTAGCTAGACCAGCTAGATTATTTTCAACTACTTCTATTATGAGAAGTTCTACACCAAAAGAATTTAAAACCGCAAAATCTTTATCCGAAGTTAAAGACAAATTTGATTTACTTGGTACTGGTGCTAAAGAAGGTGAAGTTCCAACTGATTTAGAACAAGCAACTGGTTTAGAAAGATTGGAATTGTTAGGTAAGTTGGAAGGTATTGAAGTTTTCGAAACTGAACCTTTAGATGCTACTAGAAAGGGTACCATGGCTGAACCAGTCATTATTGACTCTTATGATAACTTTAGATACGTTGGTTGTACTGGTTCCCCAGCTGGTTCTCACGTTGTTATGTGGTTAAAACCAACAACCGAAAAAGTGGCTAGATGTTGGGAATGTGGTTCCGTCTACAAATTGAACTACTTAGGTACTGGTGATGAACACCACGACTAATTTAGTTTATCTTTATATTAGTTATTTTAGTTTAGTTTATTTCTCTCTTTTTTTTGCTTACATTTTATTTATTTCCCGCAATTTAAATCATAAATGTGTATATTTTATTGAATATATATTTTAAAGATATAGAATAGGGGCTACCGAGCTAGATCTATGACGATGTCGAGAAGATGTATATATATATACTTTTCCCCCAGCTCTCCCCACATTAACAAAATATTTTTTCTTATATAAATCTAATGGCTAGCAAGAACTCCAAACCAATAGTTGTTCTATTAGGGCCAATACCAACAAATATTCCAGAATATGTTGAATTTTCCACTGATTTCAATTTAATCCCGTATGTAACAACAACAACTGAAAATTTTATCAAAGATTTTTCAAAAGAACCATTTTGTTCGGCAGAAGCTATTTATGGATCATGGCCAGGTTTCACCCCAATTGGTGGTTTACATGATGAAAAAATATTAAATGTATTACCAAGGTCTTTAAAAATTATTACATTATGCTCTGCCGGTTATAATGGTTATGATTTGAATAAATTACGTGAATCAGATATTACGTTATGTAATACACCAACATTTGGTAATTCTGATGTTGCAGATCTTGCATTATGGCATGTTTTAGGTGGATTTAGAAAACTCAGCTTTTGGAATAATGAAACTAAAAAAAACTTTGGGAAGGGAACTATACAAATTAGATCTGATGTTGCAGGCAATAAACTTGGTTATTCATTTGGTCATGTTATGAAAGGTACTGAAGGCGATGTTAGGAGTCCAAAAAATAAAACAGCCGTTATTGTTGGATTTGGTACAATCGGTAAAGAAGTAGGCAAAAGGTTAAACGTGCTGGGAATGAAGATTAGATGTGTCACCAGGCATAGATTAGACAACGGCACTATCCAATCTTTAGGATTTAATGTTGACTGGTTTAGCGATCTTTCAGATGCGTGTGCTAATGTTGACTGTATCATTTTGTGTTTACCAGGTAATGATCAGACAATCGGTATTTTAGGGATGAATGTTTTGAAAAATGTTAATAAAGGCTGTATCGTGGTCAATGTGGGCAGAGGATTTTTAATTAAAGAAAATGAATTAATTGATGCTGTTAATTTGGGGCTTGTTGGCCATGTTGCTATGGATGTTTATCCTGATGAACCGGAAATTAATCAGTTTTGGGCTAGTGACGAGAATACTACTTTAACCCCACACATTGGTTCCAGTACTGTTGAAAACTTTAACGAAACTGCAATTTTCTGCATGAAAAACATTAAGAATGCATTATTCAATGGAGTTTATGAAAATTCTGTCAATTAAAAATGTGTTAATGAAATGAAACGATAAGTACTCAGATATAAATAATATAAAAAGTAGTCCTAATACAAATTATCGGTGGTTTGAAACTTTGTGGGGGCCGAACTCAATATTCATGATCCATATTTTGAACAAAAAGAGTTATCGAATTAATTTATTTCTCAAATTTTTTTGTTTAAAAAAAGTAAATGGTAATATTTATCTAATATGGCGATGCTTGGAGTCTGAGTAACCGCCTGTCAATATTTCATACCAAGTTGCAGCTAGAACCTTCTGTACTTAGCATTAGACATTCAGAAAATATAGTAATGATCACCATAAGCGCGGAATCTAGATCTGATAGCTGATTATTTCCCGATTGGAAAATCCCTGAATTCTTAAAGAAATTATTTTAAAGTTGGTCCAAACAATCTGCAAATATGAAAATATGAAATATTCGGCCCATGTCGAATGTTCTCATCATTAAGGATATACATAGAAGGTAATTTAAATACGGCAACTTTCAGAAACTAGTACATTTTCTAATAGATAATTGATTAAATGGAAAGTACTTTTAGTAGTAAAATTACTTTTTTGTCTAAGAACACTTATTTAATTTATAATGCTCTACATGTTCGTTCAACTAAATTTTGATATTCTTTATAAGAATTTTTCCAAATATTAATTGATTCATCACATTGTTCTTCGCTCTGAGATTTATCATCTCCAAGATTTTCATGACATTTTACCAAAGCTTCAGTCCCAAACTTATCCAACCATCCTTCTAATTCATCTTCTTCTATGTTCCATGGTTTTGGTATCGGATAATCACTCCAGTGTATCAAATATGCTGAATCTTTAATATGTTTTGGGCTCCAGCCGTAACTAACATATTCAAAATTCCATTCCCATGACCAATATGGAATTTCAGGATATAAAATTTGGGCGTCATCTTCATCTGTATATCCTAAATTTACTTTTTTTTCTAATTCTTTCAATTTTGAATATTTATAGTTTAAAAATCCAAAGTCACTTGGATCTGCTAAATAATTGCTATGTTCAACCGTACTATGTCTAAACTCTCCACTTAGTAATGCATAAGGATTGTGTGGCAATATTAGTAGTAATGGAATATACGAATCCTCCTTGTATGGAAAATAGTTAGAATTTATAATATCTCTCATGTTGAACGCCCTATTTATAATTTCCATATCATAATCGCCCGGTTTTTTTAATTGCACTAATTTTAAAAGGTGTTCAAAAATAGGTATCGACGGTGTTATGACCATTAAATATGAAGCTAATCGTAAATTTGATATCAACTCGAGTGATAGTTTCAAATTGGGTAAATTGTTGTACAACCTAAACGCCCAATCTGTATCAAATTTTGTTTCTGTCTCTAGATAATTATCGTACAAATCCGAAATTAAAAGTGTTCTTTCAAGTGGCGAAGGAACAATGCCATCAATGTTAATCAAATTTTGGAAATTCAATGGATTTATATAATCTAAAGTTGTTGCTAAAATAGCCGGAGGTATAAAAAATAGTTCATCCAGTGATTTTAATATTATTGAATCTGAATCTAAATAAACTACTCTTTTAAATTGTACTAGTTTAAAAGCATAAAGTTTACTGAATGAGTGAATCCAATATTTCGAATCTTGATTTGGGTGTGGTGATGAAATATTTGGTAAAGGATGAATTGTAACATTTAATTTAGTTAAAATTTTTAATTGTTTAACATCAATAGAATCATTTTCTGATATCGGGTTAGACAAGTGCTCAACCGGAATTGAAATATCAGACGTATATATCAGTTGAATCGATGCTTTGGATTTAAAGGCCTTCAATTGTTTGACATTAATTAGAATTGAGCATAACTGATCAGAATCTGTTGCATAAAATGCATAACTATAAAGCGACCAATCAATGTTCAAGTCCATCGTTTGAGTTCTGTATATTTGAAATACTGTTGTATGCTGAATTTCATGGATTGAATCAATATCAAATGATAAATTTGATATATTGAGATCTTTGGGTAATACCATTGGTAGAGATAACGATGGAGTTCGCAATCGTGAGACAGGAAGTATGTAGTATATTACACATATTACCAGTATTGTGAATACATAGTGATAACGAATGGATTTGCATAATCTAACTAGTAGATAATGTATTGTTGACATTGTTCAACATGCATTAGAATACATTTCATGATATAGATTGTGTCTAATAAAAAAAGCGTCAATTTATTATCCCTGGACACCCCCTTTCTCAAATATATTTTACTAAAAAATATTGAAAAATATTTTTAAATTATGTATGCGTTCAAAGAATATATAAATAAATAAGTAAATAAATAAGTAGAAATATATGTTAAAATGAATAAATAGATATGGAAATATAAAAAATCATAAATAAATCAGAAAAGAAAAGAATGTATATGGGGGATAAAGAGAGAGAGATACAAGTCAAATTCATATAAACTTTATATTATTTATAAATCATCTCTAGTGACAGTACTGACGTCTAATGGTTCTGATTTTAAAGTTTTTGGACCAGAGAATGGTTCACAAGATTCTCTCTTTTTAGTACCAACCTTAGGTGATTTGCCTGCTTTCAAGGCATCTAAAACCTCAATAATTTTTTCTTTGGAGTCTAAATCTTCAAAATAATCGTCATTCACTTGAAGCATAGGAGCATTAACACAAGCTCCTAAACATTCAACTTCCTCTAAAGTAAATAGGCCATCTGGAGTTGTTTGACCTGGTTTAATATTTAAATGCTCAATTACTGTTTCAATGACCAGATCGGAATTACATAGTTGACATGGGGTAGTTGTACAAACTTGAACATGAAATTTACCGACTGGTTTTCTTTGGTACATGGTATAAAATGATGCAACTTCGTAGACTCTCATTGGTGGCATATCCAACATTTTAGCAACATAATTCATTGCAGAAATAGAAGTGAAACCTAGTTGTCTTTGTGCTAAATCTAACAAAGGCATACAGGCACCCTTTTTATATTGAGGAGGATATTTCTTGATAACAACTTGAGCTCTTTCAAGGTTCTCTTTTGTAAATTCAAATGGGATATCAGGATTGTTTTCTTTGGTGTCTCTATGGACAGAAATAATGTGAGAAGATCTAGAAAATAAAGATGGACTGACATATTGTCTTTGGACAAGAGCAGCCCTTTTAAATAAGTTTGCAGAAAGCATTGTTTAATCTATACCTAACTGTTTGTTAAAGAAGTGTACAAACCCACAAGTTACTAGTAAGTTAAAAAAATCATTGCAAATTCATTGAATTCTATTAGCGCTTTCGTTTTTTTCTCTTTTTCAAAAATGTCTTCCCCTCTCTGTCATATTTTATTTACGTGCCAGTAATTGCACCAAAAAAAAAAAAAAAAAAATAAGAATAAAAAGCATTCACCTGTACACCAATAAAATAGCACTAGCCACAAATTCTGCTCAAAATATATTGTCACAATCAGCCACAGTTGTATTATCTTGACTCATTTGTTGCAATTTATTATCACATATGTTAGTAAATATGTCTCCCTTTTTTTCCTTTTCTTTCTGTTTCATTAGATATATTCATCTAAAATTTTTTATAAACATTCAACGATGTCAGACGATAACTACAGAATCAACACAAAAGTGGTCAAAATCGGTCATAACGATCTGTACAATTCCTCGATTCCTCCAATTCATCAATCAGCTACTTTCAAAGCTGAAGATCTGGACCATATGGGTGAATATGACTATACAAGATCTGGTAATCCTACAAGAACAACTTTACAATCACATTTAGCTTCCATAATTGGTTGTGAATATGTCTATGCTGTTAACTCAGGTATGTCGGCTTTGGATATTATCGTTAGACCATTAAACCCACACGATCATGTTATTGCCGGTGAAGATTTATATGGTGGTACTCATAGATTATTAACTTTTATTAAAGACACAAATAAAGTTAACGTTCAACATTTAGATACAACGAACACTGAATTAATTAAATCAAATATCACTCCAGAAACTAAAATGATTTTCTTGGAATCTCCAACTAATCCGTTGATCAAAGTCGTTGATGTTAAAACAATCACCGATTATGCTCATAAAACCAACCCAAATTGTATTGTTGTTTTTGATAATACAATGATGACTCCATTGCTCATGAAACCTTTAGAAATAGGTGTTGACATTCATTATGAATCTGCAACTAAATATTTAAATGGCCATCATGATATTATGGCAGGTGTTATTGCAACAAACAGGAAAGATATTGCTGAAAGATTATATTTTGTTATTAACTCTATCGGTTCAGGTTTGGCACCATTTGATTCTTGGTTGTTAATGAGAGGTCTGAAAACTTTAGCATTAAGAGTTGAAAGACAACAATCAAATTGCATTAAAATCGCCCAATGGTTGCACTTCAAAGGTTTGAAAGTTAGATATCCAGGCTTAAAAAGTCACCCACAATATGAACTACATAAATCCCAGTGTAAAGGTCCCGGTGCTGTGCTATCTTTTGAAACGGGCGATATCAAAGTTAGTGAAAAAATTATTAAATATTGTAATCTTTATGGTACAACTGTTTCATTTGGTGCCGTTAATTCTTTAATTTCTTTGCCTTGTAAGATGTCACATGCTTCGATTGATGCAAAAACTAGAAAAGAAAGAGACTTCCCGGAAGATTTGATTAGGCTGTGTATCGGTATCGAAGATGTTGAAGATTTGATAGCTGATTTGGCCCAAGCATTAAAGAAGGCCGGGGTTTTAAGTGCAAAGTTCTAGGAGGTTTTCTATTACTATATAAATATTAGTATACTACATACTTCTAATATATACTTCTAATATATACCAAATAATCAGTATAAATAATTGATGTAATTGGTATAATTAATTCAGTTTTATCACCTTCTCTGTCTTAAATTTTCCGCCCATTACCCTTTGAGGAAGAAAAATGAAAACAAAATAAGAAAAAAAAAACAAGAAAACAAAAACGAAAACGAAAATGAGAAATTACGAAAAGTCAGAAGTGCTCTCAGTATCCATAACCAGGCTTCTGTATCAAAATTGTCAACTTCGTAACTACTTAACATTCTTTTTGATAAGTACAGCATCATGTCCTCAGATACTCATCCAACGCCCACACAGTCATCAACAATACAAACTAATGCTTCAAATCATTCTTTGACAAATACCAGACGACATTCAAACAATGCCAGCACAGCGATGAATAACAACAACAATAATTCAAACTCAAATTCAAATTCAAAATCAAACTTGAATGCTAATAGTACAAATACAAACACGAACAACGGCAGTAGTTCGAATAGCAGTTCGGTTAATCGTAATATTATAGCATCTCATTATCAAATTGCTCAAAAAATTGGTGAAGGTTCATTTGGTATAATTTTTAAAGGTTATGATTTATTACGTTCTAATCAGCCAGTTGCAATCAAATTTGAATCAAGAAAATCAGATGCTCCACAATTAAAGGATGAATTTAAAGCGTACAAAATTTTAAATTCTTCAATCAATAAATATTTAAAGACCCCACAAAATGAGTACCATCATTTTCTGTCAATTAAAGGTATACCAAAAGTTTATTACTTTGGTCAAGAAGGATATTATAATATATTAATTATTCAGCTGCTAGGACCATCATTAGAAGATTTATTTGAATGGTGTGGCAGAAAATTTTCTATCAAAACAGTTGCACAGATTGCCAAACAAATGATTGAAAGAATCCAATTTGTTCATGAAAATGATTTAATTTATAGAGATATTAAACCAGATAATTTTTTAATTGGTTCGAATTCAAAAGATAATACAATTTATTTGGTTGATTATGGTATGATAAAACAATATAGAGATTCAGTTACAAAACAGCACATACCTTACAGAGAACGTAAATCTCTAAGTGGTACTGCTAGATATATGTCAATTAATACTCATCTTGGGAGAGAACAATCACGTAGAGACGACTTGGAGAGTCTGGGCCATGTGTTCATTTATTTTCTGAAAGGTGAATTACCTTGGCAAGGGTTAAAGGCTCCAACAAATAAATTAAAATATGAAAAGATTGGTGAAAAGAAACAGTCAATTTCAGTAGACAACTTATGTAATGGATTACCGAAGCAGTTTGCGGATTACTTGTCGTATGTTAGAAATTTAAGATTTGAGCAAGATCCAGATTATGAATACTTAATAAATTTAATGGATGATGTTTTGAAAGATATGGGTGAAACTGACGATGATGTATATGATTGGATGAAATTGAATGGCGGTAATGGATGGGATTGGGGTAAAAATAAAAAAATTAATCTTAATGGTTATGGTTCGGGTCACGGTCACAATCCAAATAAAAACGTTTCTAAAAGAAAAGATTTAGGCAGAAAAGAAAGTAATGCAGGTTCAAATACTGCTCTTGGAGGGAATGGAAGTCGTCGTGCGAGTAATGCAAATAATAATAACAAAAATACTGCTGGTCAGATTGATGAAAATACAGCTTTACTTGGTAATGGCGGTGGAAAAAGAAAAAGATATATTATCAATGGTTATGAAAACAATCAAATTGACAATGGCAATCTTGATAATGGTTTAAATGATAGTTGGTGGAGTTGGTTGTGTTGTTGTTTTATTTAATTTATTTTAATTTAATTTAATTTAGTTTAGTCTAGTTCAATTTAATTTAATTTAATTAAATTTCAATTAAGTTAGTTTAGTCTTTTTTGTCATTTATTTAATTTTATTTTATTATTTCTTTCTAACTTTTCCTATATCCTTCCCTTGTTTAACATAGTTTCAATTTTAAAATATATATTCATAAAAATATGGAAATAAATGGAGACGAAAAAAAATTTATATAACATAGTACCTATAATTCAACTTAGAAAAAAATTCTATATAACATGAAATCATTATTTATTTCTTACCCTTCTTCTTGTTCTTTTTATTATTCTTTTTACCGGTTGTCTTAATTGGTGCTGCTGATTGTTCTTCAATGGCCTCGACTTCTTCTTCTTCAGTACTTTCTGTTGTCTTATCTTCTTCAGTACCTTCTGTTGTCTTATTTTCCTCGTTATTTTCAACAGCTTGCTCATTTTCCTCCGCTGCAATAGATTTATTTGGTTCTTCAGGACTGTCTGCTTCAAATGCAATATTTTCAACTGGTTGATCTTCAATCTTCACTTCTTCAACAGATTTTGCGACAGGTTCTTCAGCAAGTTCTTCAACCTTATTTTCAACTGACTGATCTTCAATCTTCGCTTTTTCAATCGATTCCGCAACAGCTTCTACAACCTTATCCTCAGCTGTTTCTCCATTATTAATATCTGGTTCACTAATTTTTTCCTCAGGTTTAAAAACGGGTTCGGCTTTTTCTTCAATGGTCTTGACTTCCACCTTAGGTGCAGTCTTGGTATCTTCTTCAGCGTCACTTAATCCGTCATCATCTATCACGAATGAATCATTAGTTGCAATATTTTCCTTACTTGGGGTAAAATCTTTTTCAGCGTTTGATGGGTAAACAGGTGGAGAGATTAAAGTTTCTTTTGGCAAAGCATTACCAGACAATTTACTGAAAGATTTTTCACGAGAATTTAAATTTGGAGTTGCCGAGGCAGATCTTTGATTTTCATTTCTTTTCATTGAACTAATAAATTGAGTATCTTTTGGAGAATTCTTTTCTTCAACAAGAAAATTCTTATTGATGGATTTAGCATTAGTAATTGATCTCATTTTCAAAATATCAAAATAAGAAAAAGTTCTAGATTTATCATAATAAATTAAATCTTCATCTTCATCAATAATGAATTTACCATCTTCCAAATCTTCACATAAGTTTAACAAGAACTCAGTGAATGAACTTGCAACAACATACTTTGTATCGAAATCTCTACCAAATAAAATAACCTGTCCCCACTTACCCTTTGGACCAGGTTGTAAATCAAGTGCAATATTGTTACCGACATTGTCTTTAACAAATGGAATCCAGTTCGGATTATAATACATTTCTAAAAGAAAACCCGGTGGACAAGATCTTTGTAGTTCTAGAAATCCAACTTTGTTTTCACCAGCATCAATTGTAACTTGTTTTTCAATTTTTTTATAAACTCTTCTCCAAATATTTGTTTCCGCAGCAATACTTTCTAAATCTAATAATGGTAAACTGTAAATTAAACCTCTAGTTTTACCCATACTAACTTGGCCATCATGAATTTGGAAACTATCCCTAAAACTTAAAGGCAATGAGATTCCCAAATCATTTTCAAAGGCATTTAAGTCATTTGCTGTTGCACCACCCTCCATATCATCACCCAATTCTGGAAATTCCCTATCTAACCAATCATCAATTCTTTCCCAAATTTTACCTATTGGAGGTAATGGTGCGTGACCGTCAACATAATCTTGTAGCTGAATATCAGAATCGTTATTCAACTGTGAACGCATACCCGGTCTATAGGCCACTGGTTTTGCATTATTGGAAGATGTAGAAGGTCTGGTATTATTATTTAATGATGTACTAGAAGCATTATTTTGTAAACTGATCTGAGAAGGTGATGCATACCTTCCATTGTCGCTGGAATCTGCAGTTGCCTCTTCCTCATACTGAGCGTAATGATCTGCTGTTGTGACATTATAGATAAATTCCTTAACATTTTTTAAAAAACCCATGACTATACAGGTAATAAATTTAGCTAATAAAATGTTCTCTAAGCAACGTATTTGCAAAAACAACAAATAAACAAACAAATCCATCGTTTTAATTTTAGAACCAGCGAAAACAAAATTCTTCAATAATTTTTAAGTTACAATTACAGCAAGAAGCGTGTCGCGTGTTGAATGCAATTTGCTTAATTCTATTTATAATTTTATAGTTGCTTTCTTCTTCTGGACTCTAGATTAGCTAGAAAATTTGAGCTGTTATTTACAGAACTCCCTTTCGTTCTTCCTCTTCCTCTACCTCTACCGATACCTGTGGTAATACCTCTGCCGCTAGGAGCAAATGTCTTGTTCATAAAGTTTCGAGAACTCTGCATAGTGTTACCCTTGCCAATACTTGTTGGTTTGGTAATTTTAATTACATCTAGATCATTGTATTCCTCCTCATCCATCGAACTATCAGATATAATGGATACAGAATCTAGTTGCTGTTGTGGCCTATTTGAAATAGCTTTTTTCATTTCGATATCCCGAGCATCATTATCCGAATCGGAATCAACCACAAAAGATTTAGATTTGGTTATCTTTTTTATACTTTCGTTACTTTGCAGTGGAGTAGAATATGTTATTGGGCCACTAGTTTTTGAAGAAGTCGTAACTGGTGCTGAATACATTATTGGACCGCTATTTTTCTCTTGTTTGTTTTCACTGTATTGAGTTTCCGCTTTGATTCTTTTCACTAATTCTTTGAATGTTTTCTTAACATTTTTGACGTCAGTAGGCACTCCTATTTCTTGTTCGCTTCTATTTTCTTCGAGATTAAGATCTTTCATCAGCTCTAAATG
This sequence comes from Kregervanrija pseudodelftensis, assembly GCA_030580115.1. Taxonomy (NCBI): domain Eukaryota; kingdom Fungi; phylum Ascomycota; class Pichiomycetes; order Pichiales; family Pichiaceae; genus Kregervanrija; species Kregervanrija pseudodelftensis. Next base: position 90,571 of record JAKTSJ010000040.1, read on the forward strand.
TTCTTCCTGTTCATCTCTTACAAATTTTGCCAAAATTGCGTTGTCTTCTTTTGTTAATACTGAGTCTAATGTGCTGGCATACTTGTCTTTACTAATCATAATCAAATCATCATCATTTAACTTTTGTTCAATCATGCTAATAATCTGTATCTGTTCGTCTCCCCCCTCCTCTTTCTCGTCGTCACTTTCTTTGGACTTTAGCATATCTTCCTTGGATAATAATAATTTGGAACCTTTTCTTCTCTGATGAAATGTGATAACGTCATTAACATTCGCAACTCTGCCAACAAACCTATTGGAAAAAAATCTTGGATTCTCAACATCATAACCTCCTGAATACTCAACTCTTAATCTAATTAATGGCAATGGTATATCCAAATCCGTCATTTCTTCATCTTCAAAAAATTCTTTATTGTTTTCTTTCCAATTTGATTTAGCCTTTTCAATCATTGCATCAACTTGAAAAATTAGAAAATTCAAAACTTCGTTTTTATTTGATGTAGTAGCTGATAATCCAGTCTCACTTAAAACAACGTCTCTCATTACAAACGGTCTAACCGATTTCAATCTAATTGGTTTTAAGGAAAAATCTTTACCCTTGACACTCAATATAAAAACATGCTTATCTAGTGTTTCACCTTGATTCAATGAAGTTGCAATTGACGATCCAGCTTGTAAAATATGATTACCTGTAATACTATTTTGCATCACTGATGGAATGCAATCATGCTCATGTCCCCATAAAACAAAATCCAGAAATGTTGGCAAGCTTGTTTCTTCGACCACTTTTACACCGGGTCTGTGTACATGATTCTGATGGATACACATTAGATTAAACCATTGAATTTCTTCGTTTTCAGCATCAGGTTCTAAAAATTCTAAATTCCCACTTGCCATTGTTTTCATTAACCTTTCCTCTCTAATACTATGAAATCCGTATAAAGCCAAATTTGTTCTTCCCTTGTTAAATAATAAGGGATAAATCTCTATCTTATCGTTATCTGTAACTTTACCAAAATGATTGAGCATTCCACTAACGCTTAGTAAATCTAATGGGGATAATAATTCATCACCGGTGGCATCATCATGATTACCTGAAATGGCATATATTGGCATACCGACATTTATATTATCATCATATTCACAAGGATAATTGAAATGTTTTGTTGCCATTGCATTACTTGGATCGGAAACTAATCTGTATTCAATTGGTTTGTCATTCCAACAACATTCCCTTAGTATTCTCATAACATGATAATAAGATTTTTTGCTCGGTTGATTGACATGAAATAAATCACCTCCTTGTACAACCATATCAACATCCTCATCGAGAGCCATATGCATAATCTCTGAAAAAGTCTGCCATGAATCGTTACCTCGTATTGGATCAGTCTCCATGTATCCAATATGATTGTCTGTAGTCAACATTATCCTGAACGTATCGGGACCTGAATCTATATGCTCCAATTTCACCATCTTTTTAGTTATATAAGGAGGAATATTTATTACTGGTACAAGTGATCTTGTGCTTCAGTTTGATTGATAAAAAATACGAAATTTACTAGCGCGTCTACAATTTTCGTGATCTTTCTTATATTCTTACTAGAAGTATATCGATGCAAAATGAACATTAAACGGGTATATATTCTAAGGTATTGTAATGAGTTAAGTCAATTATAAGTTGTTTATTATTTTTTTTCTTTCTTTCTTGGATCGTAAACCACTTCACGAGATAGAATGGTTATTCTTTTGAAAATTCTTCTCCATTCCAAAGGATCGCCTCTTAATCTAATAAATTCCACTTTTCTCGCATGTAAATTATCTGCAACTTTACTGATTTTAACAATTCCATCGATTGGAATCTTACATGAATCAATACTGTTGATTTTAAAGGATGCAATACCGCCAAAACTACTGTCTTCTTCAATTTTTTTTGCCAGCTTTTCAGGATCCACACTGTCAGATACTTCATGTAATCCTAATTGGCATAAAGACTCTGCTAAAATTAAAATAATTTGTTCCAGCGGCGCAAATGAAAAAAACTTTGTCAAACTATCGGTAAATAAACCAGAATATTTTTGAGGATTTAAAGTCATGGATTTTAACCTCTCACTAATTATTTGTTCTCTAGCAGCAGAATCGTTGTTACTTTCAGTAGAAAATTGTAAAGAAGCTGGATCTTTTGAAATAAAAAATAAGTCTGCTGCATATGGATCGTTATCATCTTTAGACGTTTTCAACTTTCTACGTTTTGTATGTTCAGTATATTCAATTTGCGAAGCACAAATACGAGCTGTTGGAATGTAATTATCTTCGAAAATATTGGGCTTCTCTTCTTTTAGATCCATATCGTAAAAAAATTCTGGTTGAGTATCCATTTTTTCTTTAGACATTTTTTGAGTTGCAGAATATTGCGTAACTTTCATATACTCTTCATCGCTCAAATCAATGTGGAAATTAATCATTAATCGAGCTGATAATCTTTCAGGATCTTTACACATTCCATCCTCTCCTAGAAAAATATTATCTTTATTAACCCAGAGATGTTTTCTAATCTCATTAATCGTAATTCTTTGGTTAACATCTGGATTCAAAATTTTTCTCAACAAAGCTAGAGCAAAAATTGGTAACTTGTTCCAAGGGCTCGTTAAAACTTCACCTTTATTTTGAATAAACCAACTAAATTCAGAATCAGAGTTATGCGGAATTTCCCAAGCCATTTGACCGGTTAGTAAGACAAACAAAACAATACCACAAGACCACACATCGCTAATTTCAGGGTCATATTTTTGTTCCACAACTTCAGGTGCAATATACGGTGGTGATCCACATGCCGTAACAGATAGCTTTTTTGGACTATTGTTCTTTTTAAAAACTGTAGCTAATCCAAAATCAGTGACTTTTAAATTAAATTTTCGATCCAGAACTAAATTTTCAGGTTTAATATCTCTGTGAGCAACCCCTTTGCTGTGTAAAAATCCAACCGCATTTATTAGTTGAAGAAAATAAAAATGAGCTAGTTCTTCATTAACTCCTCTGTCAGGTTCAATCTTATCAAATAGTTCACCATTGTTTGCCAATTCTAATGCCATCCAAGCCCACTTTTTTTGAATATCGAAATCTAGGACTGCAATAATATTCTTATGCTTACATAGATACTGAATTTGTGCTTCTTTCACTATTTGATTACTGGCAATCCCCTGTTGCTTCGCTCGCTTTAAATCAATGATTTTGACAGCTACGTATGTTCTGGGCGTTGTCTTAGTTCTAGCAATTTTCACAGATCCAAATCCGCCATACCCTATTGTATGGCCTAGTTCTAGTTTTGGAATCTCAGGGTAGTCTTCTAGTGTCTGAGAAAATAGTTGTGACATTTTTTGATGCCAAAAAACTTATAAAATAGAAGGAGTAATCGTATATCGATTAGTGTTTAAAAAACATGCATAGAACTTTTTTTTCGTGTTGTTTATGTTTTAAGATCGCATTAACCCTTTTCAGGCGCATTTTCTGTAATTCGTTTCATAAAAAAAATTTAAAAAGTTAAGACAATAAAAATATATAAGGTATAATAAAAAATTAAATAACAACCTCACTCAAGTCAGAGATCCAGTCAGCATCAACGGGTCTATAAACTTTTAATTCACCACCAGCCAGTTTATCGATTTCAATCTCCGAAACTGAAACAATTTTATGACCATTAAAATTTTGTTGCACTATGGTTAATTTCAGATAATTTCTATTGTCATCGCTTGGGGAAGCATCTAATACTATTGCAGTATGATTTGGAGAGCCAAACGTTTGTGTTTCATTTGGATATTTGAAAAAACATGACTTGAATTGTAAAATATCACCACGCCGGATGTCATCTGATACATCTGGTTTAATGACGGTTGGTAATGAATCAGCATTAATGCCCTTAAAAGTAGTAATTAAAGCACCGTGGTTTAATCCACTACTAACAAATGCATATTTTCCACAACCTTTTTCTAAAGCGTCATGAGCTAATGTCCAACATTCGCCATCGCCAACTTTACTACCCTCTTTAACTTCACACCAATTTGCAACGTGTTCGCCATATTTTTCATGGCCTTTTAGAAGTAAGGTCTTGGTAACTGGTGGTGGTGGGATGAACTTTATGTCATGAGTTAAGGTATCCAATGGAGAAGCAGAATCCTTTGACCAAACTAATTTCAATTTGATTGTGGATAAATCTTTCCAACGGAAGGCATAAATTTTGAATTGTTTTTTACCAACATACCCAAAACTTGATTGATAATCTAAGCCTTTGAAACAAGCTGGTAAAAATGATGAGTCATTATTCGCAAACCAGCAAGCAGGAAGCTCCAGGTCTAAATCTGGCTCTTTCCAAGCAGCTGAACCAGAGTTTGATAATGTTCGAACTGAACGCGATGGCGGAGCCTGTGGTCTAGATCTAGTAGGAGGAGGTGGTGGTGGTCCAGATCTCGATGGTGGTACTCTCGGTGGAGTAGCATTTCTCATCTGAACATCTTGCTTTAAAAAGATTTCTCTTCTCGGTGCTTGCTCTGTAGGTTTCTTTTTAGGTGGTATAGCGGGTTTTTGTTTAGAAGACACAATTGGATTTGGTTTGATCCCAGACAAACCAGGTAATGGAGTGCCTATATTCGAAGGACCAGCTGCAGCTCTTCTGGCTGGTAATGGAGGTCTATCTTCATCAATACTATCTTCTTCAACATATGCTTCATCTTTAGTGGGTGAAATGGATGAGCGTGTGGATTCTAGCAAATCTTCTGGTCTTTCAGATCTATCCAATCTTTCTGATATCTCCGGTGTCTCGGATCTATTCGCTCCATTCAGTCTACTTGGTCTCTCGGGAGTGTATCTTCTTCTATGATGATCAGAACTTTCGTAATCCTCAGAACGCTCTATTTCATTTTTTCTATCATAATGTTTTGATTCATGCTCGTTCCTGTCATTAACTTCGTCTTCTTCATCATAATCAGCTTCATCTTCGTAATCCTCTTCTTCTTTACCTTTAGATAAATTTAAACTAGAACCACTACTTTTAAGTCTATTCTTCATCTTAGATAGCCCTCCCATTGCTTGTCTGGCCAAGGGACCAGATTTTTCTTTGGCAGAATGATAACTACTTTTTGATAGTACTTTGGCTGAACTTAATAAAGCAGATGAATCACGGCGCAAACTACTTTTGTCATTATCACTGTTATCGCTGTAAGATTCGTCGGATGAGTATGATGATTCAGCATGGCTTGACTTTCTGGGAGACCCTTGACCATAACGGGAAAAAGCATGTTTAGATCTTGATTGAGATCTGCTTTTTGGCCTCCTTACATGTTCCTCCTGTTTTTCCTCATCTTCATCTTCATAAATATGATTTCTGCCTAATTCGATTCTTGGTATAGTGGCCCTGGTTAATAATTCCGGTTTTTCTTTTAAATCTATTGTCATTTTGGCTAAGTTTTTTTGGACAGAATGTCTTGCAGGTAAAGAAGGAGGGTTTTCCTCATCGCCATATGGTTGTCGTTGTTGCTTTTCTTTTTCTTCTTCTTCTTTTTTTAAAGTTGAAAAAGATCTTTGTCTTGGAGGGGAAGAAATATTCCTTAACGAAGACGTAGCTTTCTCAATTGAGTTTTCATTCCTTCTTAAAGGTAAAGCAGGAGGTCTTTCATTAATCTTTTTTCGTTCTTCCGATTCTTCAGATTCTTCATGTCTAACACTACTAGAGGATCTGTGTTTCGGAGGAGGAGGGAATGCACCTGCTTTTTTGGTGGAAAAAAAGCTTGATCCGTTGCTTAATTTCGCCGGCTTTGGAGGTAATTGAAGTTTCTCAGCTTCAACATCATTCTCATCTTCTGAAAAATCAGCCACTGACATCGTAATTGGTACACTTAAAACTGAAGAGTTTTTAATTGATGACTGCTGTGATTGTGAAGTTGATGCAGATGATTTTTTACTTGGATCATAACGTTCTGGACTGATTTGTTTTAAAACGGGCAATTCAGCATTTGTTTTCCTTAACTGGCTCCTTGAATATCCAACCACGTCTATATCGTCACGATCATTAGAAATATCAATTGATTTATTTAGTGGTTCTGTCACTACTGTGTTCATGAAAGACGATGAGGGTGAAGAAGATAAAGAAACATTAAATGTTGGTTTCTTAGAACTTATCGGAGGAGGAATCTTAGGTTTAGGCTTGATTGGTGGTGGTGCCTTCGACATTGCGTGGATTATATTATATAAACTTATATAAAAAGTTTTAATGAGAACTACAAATTTCCTCGAGCTCTTAATTATCCATCGTAAAAATTCGTGTGTCCTCTAAATTGATCGTTATATTTAGATGATTTCAAATTACATATTATTATATATGATGTTTTTTAACCTATTCTCTATGAATAAAGATCAAGCTGTTATAACAACGTACCAGTAGAATGACATCTAATGTAGACACTTTGGCGCTTTTAGTGCTCCCGGAAGCCAAAAGCTTAGATTCATGGTTATTTGCAGTATTCCTATCTTTTTATGCGATTGCCTGTCAATAAACATAGTTTAGAAGTAGCGTGTTTATATTACGACAAATATTCACTACGATGCTGATGATACCAGCTAAAAGTGCAGAGTAAATCTGAGGAGTTATTTGAGCCTGATAATCCATCACCTTTCCTAATTAGTATATTGACGCTTCTCGGTTTCATGAGTCAGTCAGTTCATTCATCCAGGTACTGAATCTTTGAGTGTGTATCTCAATTATCGATTAATACTCAGTTTTTATCATATCACTATTCTCTCTATCACTTTCAATTAAAATACTTTTTTTTATATTTCAATCCCTAGGACTTTGTATTCCATAAGAATTTGGTTTAATATCTCGTGTCTCTGTTTTCGTCCAGTCACTTAAGATATGTCTAAACAATCTAAAACTACCAACCCATTATATGACACTATTGCAGCTGATATCAGTGGCAAGTATTTAACAACCCCATATGATATAACCGCTAGTCCATTTGAATTGATGACAACTTTACGTTATGATCCAACTTTGTACAGCGGCCCTTTACCTTTATTAGAAGCGATTGATGAAAAGCCTCTGTCTTCTTCATTTTTTTTTCTATTAAAGTATCATGTCGATAAGTTTCATCGTTCTGGTTTTTTTTTTGCATTCCCTGTGGAAAGCTTAACGATGGATTTATTATTAGTTCATTTGACAAATGCTTTACAGTCTTATGATCGTTTAACAGCTCATAAAATTAGAGTTTTGGTTTCAAAAGAAGGTGGATTCAAAATAGAACCAACTCCTTTACCTGTTGAAAATGTCGTCACTACTAGGATTCCAAATTTTAATAAAAATATCGGATTGAACCTAAATAATAACGATGACGTTTTGTTGGATTTAACGAACCCTTCTGAATCAGATTGGGTAGTCTTTTTGGACCAAGAGCCTTTAATTCCAAACCCTTTCACATCTTTTAAAACTACGAAAAGAGATGCATATAATGCTGCTAGAGAAAGATTTGGAATTGAGCCAGGTGCACATACTGAAGTCATTTTACAAAATGGTTCAGGAAATTTAATGGAAGGCTCTATTGCAAGTGTTGCATTTTGGAGAAAATTAACACATCCAACCTCTGGTGAAGTAACTTACTCTTGGGTGACTCCACATTTAGCAATAGGTTGTATGGATGGCGCAGTGAGAAAATGGTTGATCGATACCAACCAATTAGTTGAGAATAAAATGTCTGCTTCCGAGTTAAAAAATGGTGAACCTGTTTTAATCATGAATGGTGTTTTAGGTGCTAAAGTTGGTAGACTTGTTTTAAATAATTAATTATATATACGTTTGTATCTATGTAAATGTTGAAAATGCTAATTTATACATTCTATGCAACAAATGGTTTAATGTCACTTAATCTATTAATACTATTAGTAACAAACTCATATGTCATTAAGCTGACGGTCGATGAGCAACTGACTTTGATTAGTCTTGGTACTGAACCACTCCAGAATTTACCAAATCCTTCTTTGAAAAATATCAAAGCAGCACATGTCATGAAATCTTTGTAAACTAGCCTATAATCTTTCGTTTGCATTCTTGTTTTTAAAACATCAATTGGTTGCGTGATACCCACAACAGCCATTGATGAGGCAAAGCCCATACCAATTAATTCTAATTCCGTGATTGAATCCCTGCTAGGGTCGATCAGTTGTTGAAAAGAAGAGTATGTGCTGTACCAAACAACACTATTCAAACATTGTCTTAATATTGTAATTAATGAACCTTGTTTAAATCCACATATACCTTGTGTTTGATAAATTTCTTGAACAATTTTGCTGAAAGTAATACTGGGATGGTTGTGATAATATTTGAGTGCATTTATTCTTGGATTATTCTCAATATCAAAAACGGGTCTTTTGGTCAACTTGGTTCCACTATTTTTACTGTTTTTATTAAAGCTTTTGCTACTAACTTCTTCATCAAATTTCGTTCTCATACCTTGTAAAATCATCGAATTCTCAATCATTCTAGTTTTTATATTTTCAAATGGGATGACCCAGAAAGTTTCCAGAAGTCCTGTCATCAGACCAGCAACGACAACTTGAGGAGCTGATGTTTTACTATTGTCTTCCGCCATAAATTTGGAAAATTGATTGAAAATAAACATACGTGAAGAAGATTTTAATGCCATTCCCACAGCCAATGGTGAGCAACCTGTAAATAAAGGTTTCATTGTATTTTGTGGTAGTATTGCGGGTTTAGTTTGAATGGTTTTGTTTTCAATTTGTGCAATAGTTTTGAAATATTCTAAAGGATAAGTGAGCACTGTCTGAACCACACCCGCTGCACCTCCAGCAATCATGGCGGTAAATAGATCAGTATTATCGTGTTTAGTGGGCAATGGATCCATTTTCAATTATATGTTTTGATGTATAATATTGTATTTTTAGGTTCAAGCGTAGTTAAGTTTACATTCGAATTTGAATCAAAATTCAAGTTGCGGTTAGAGGAAAAGTGCTTCTCGAAAAACAAGTCGAATTTCTTGACAGAAACGCTATTACTAAATCTTTCTTCATGTAAATAACATTTGTATCGTTTAACGATGAGTTACAGTCTTACAGCTATTGCAAACTCTTCCAAATTTGCCACTGGTGCATATGATGCTATTTCTGAATTGTTAAAAACGTTACCAATTAAATTGATTTCATTCACCAATTTGTCACCAGAAAAGGCCGTTGAGTTTTTAGTTGATATAGATCTAACCAAAACCAATTTACAAAATCCAAATGAATCAGATCTACAAGATAGTGTTCAAGATATTAAGCAAACCTTGAAAAGGGCAAGAACGACTATTCCTACAGTAGATTTAATTTTTCAAAGAGTGGCAGATTCTAGAAAAAACAGAAAATTGATTGTCTTTGATATGGATTCCACTTTGATCACCCAGGAAGTTATAGAAATGATTGCTGCTCAAGCTAACGTTGAAGAGCAAGTTGCTGATATTACTACGAAAGCAATGAATGGTGAGTTGGACTTTAAGCAGTCTCTTTCGGCACGCTGCGCACTTTTGAGAGGTATCAAATCACAAACTTTATGGGATGATTTAAAAGAACAATTAATTTTTACCAAAGGTGCTAGAGAGCTTTGTCAGTTTATGAAATCCAGAGGTTGTAAGTTAGCGGTTTGTTCCGGTGGTTTCTTACCGCTTGCACAATATGTTAAAGAACAACTAGGTTTGGATTATGCATTTGCAAACTTATTACAAGTTGAAACTGATTCAAATGGTGTTGAAATATTGAGTGGAAATACTATTGGTGCAATCGTTGATGGTAATAGAAAAAAAGAATTATTGTGTCAATTGGCTCAAGAAAATAACATAGACTTGGCTAACACTGTTGCAGTCGGTGACGGTGCCAACGATTTATTGATGATGGCAAAAGCAGGGTTTGGTGTTGCTTGGAATGCAAAACCAAAAGTTCAACAGCAAGCTCCAGGTTGTCTGAACTCTGACTCCTTAAAAGATATCCTATATATTTTTGGTTTCGATGATTTGGAAATTAAGCAAGTGTTGAATTGAAAATGGTACAAATATAATTAATATATAGTTTGTATCTAGTATAGAGAGACAAATAAAAATATAGATAAATAGGTCTAGTATCACAATACTCCAAATAATAAGTACAGTTGGAAAAAGAGTAACTAAATGATAAGCAATCAAAAAGTATCATCAAAAACCGTTTTAGTTTGAAACTTTTTTTGAGCGTGATTTTATTGTTGCTGTTATTTTCCGTCCAGAGAACTTTTCACTTCTCTTCGAACGCATCAAAGCATGGTTGTTAATTTGCCTTTTGAACTTATAAGACTCTCTTCTGATGAGTTGAATGAACAGAAGAAGGAAACTGTCGATCTAATTAAAAAGTTAAACGAGCTATCTCGGGGAAAACAGAAGAGAGGTTCGGTTAAAAAAATTGTCAATTTTATTACAGGCACAGATATTGAAATCGACAGCTGGAGATTCAATGAATGGGATTATTCGAATAACAAAGTCAAATTACCAACATACGCCCGAGGTTTGTTTACAACCAATTATGACAAAATCATTTGTAGAGGTTATGATAAATTTTTTAACGTTGATGAGTTTTTCTCTGTTATGAAGGATCAACTTGCAAAAACAACAGTAGGACCCTATTGTTTAACGATCAAATCAAATGGTTGTATTGTATTTATTTCTGGCCTGAAAGACGGCACTTTGGTGGTTTGCTCGAAGCATTCCACTGGTTATAGAAATGACATGGAAAATGACAGTACAAAGAAAAATCATGCTTTGGCTTCACAGATTGCGTTGGAGAAACAACTGAAAGGAATAGGTTTGAGTAAAAAAGATTTGGCATTAACATTATATTCCTATGGATTAACTGCAGTTTGTGAATATTGTGACGATGAATTTGAGGAACACGTTTTAGAATACAAAGACAATAGAGCAGGATTATATTTGCATGGTCTAAATTTTAATATTCCCAAATTTAAAACATATCCAATGAATTTCGTTAAACAATTTGGTGAAGTTTTTGGATTCAATGAAACCCACTACATCACATTCCCCACTTATGAAGAATCTATAAATTTTATGGAAAATTTGGGCAAAACTGGTGTTTTAGGAGATGAAGAATTAGAAGGGTTTGTTGTCCGTTGCTTTAAAAAAAGTAACCACGATGATTTTTTCTTTAAATATAAGTTTGAAGAACCTTATTTACTTTATAGGGAATTGAGGGAAGTCACGAAACAATTTATTTCCAACGGTTATGAGAATGTTCATTATGGTAAACATAAATTGATTTGTATGGATTATTTGAAGTTTATCATGCCAATATTGCATGACAATGAAAATCTAAAACAAAGGTATTTAAACAACAAAGGTATTCTTGAATTAAGAAAAAAGTATATTGAGTCAAAAAACACAACAGGTATGCAAATTATAAATGAGGAAGTTTCAATGAAAACTTTAGAAGATGAAATGAGAAAATTGGAATTTGGTGATAATCAAACTAATCGTTATGTTTTGATCACTGTTGCTACAATTGGTTGTGGTAAGACTACAACTTCACTATCCTTGAACAACTTATATCCACATTTAGTGGGACATGTCCAAAACGATAATATTCATAAACCAGTTAAAGATAAATTAGTTGGCTCTGGTCTTGAAATTTTAATAAATAAACCCATCGTTATATTGGATAAAAATAATCATAAAACTGTTGAAAGAAAACAGATTTTTGATGATTTTCAAAAGTTGAACAAGGTTATACCTGAATCAAAGTTGAAATTTATCTGTTTAAATTTTTTACAAAATACACCTAAAAATGATGAAAAATTGTGGGATATCACTAAGAATAGGGTGGTTAATAGGGGTGATAATCATCAATCTATTAAGGTTATTGGTGATGGTGTGGATAATGCAGAAAAAATCATGAAAGGTTTTATTAGTAGATTTCAACCAGTCAATGTATTGAAACAGCCAGATTCCAACTTTGATCACGTTATCAATCTTGAAGTTGATGAGCCAGATTCGTCCTTACATAATTTGAAAACAATTGTTGGAGATTTAAAAAATTATGCTAAAGATTTAAATTTAAAAGAGCCCACGGAAGAAGAATACATTAAAGCGTTCCAAGAAGCTTCAAATTACAAACCATCAATTACCAAGATTATTCGCCCAAACTCAAAGAAGCAGTATAAACCATCGTATTTTGGTTTATCAATTACTGAAAGAAATGACTTTTTGAAAAAAGTGGAAGTTTTAGATTCTCCATTTTATGAGACATTGAAGAAGAATGATAGAATCCAATCAAGTTTCCATATAACCTTGATTCACTCCAAATCTAAAAAAAATCATGCCAAAAATAAAGAAATTTGGGCTAACTATACACAAACTTTATTTCATGATGACTTAAAACAAATTGAAGCCTGTGACGATTTTTTAACACAAATTCAAGGTCATAGCGTTATATTGCCTTCTGATTATAAATGTGATATATGCTTAAAAAAGTTGCTTTGGAACGACAAAGTAATGTGTGTTTCTGTTGAAATTTTGAATGTTTACAATGAAGAAGGGTCAATTGAATTGGAATTGGGTAATAAACACCCTCATATTACCGTTGGAACCGTCAACGAAAATGTAAGAGCAGTCGAATCAAACAGTTTATTGAACGAATTTTATGATTTTCCTGATCAAACTACTATTAAAATGGTTGAATTTGAAGAAAAATGTGTCCTTCAAGGATTACTTTTATTTGCTAGTTACTGATTGTCTCTATTTTCTTTACTCTTTACTAAATGAATTACATTTCTGTGTACTTAGACCTATTCTTTTAATCTATCAAATCTAATAAGTTACTAATTCTATCCAAGGTAGAATTTAATTCTTTAACGTTGCTCGTACTTCCCTCTAGTTTATCCAGATGTTTTTCTAGCCTCGTTAAAACTTCTAAAAATTGTTTACCTTCATACTCCTCTATTCCTTCAACATTTTCAATATCTTCATCTACAACTAACTCTAAATCATCAAAATTAATCTTCCTAACTTCCTCCATCTTATCTCCTGACATCCGTTCCAAAACGTTAAGATATTTATTAGCATCTTTCTCCCATTTATCAATTTTACTTCTAAACTCCTTCATATATTTCCTCTCCCGGCTAAGTTCCTCCTTTTCTTTTAGTGCTTGTATAACTAGTCCCTCTAATTGTCTGGAGCTAACACCGTAACATAAGCCTAATCTATCATGCTCTTGGCTTAAGGTTTGTGCATCAAAATGATGCGATCTTATGTCAGATGGAATTAAAACGTGAGATAATTTTGATACCAAGGGTCTTAACAATGACTTTTGCATAATTTGCGAGTATAATGAAGTTGGAGCATTGTGTGGTATTAATAATGTGAGAAGATTAGAAAGTTGGGTATGAATCTGTGGTGGTAACGGTTGCCATTTTTGGGCCAGCAACGGGTGCGTATAAGTGGTTAATTGACTTGACTGTGCTTGCATATGTGCTTGTGTTTCACATTGTGTTCGTCTCTGTGGCAGTAAATCTATATCTGTAAATTGATTGCTACTTTCAATCGGTGATCTTACGAGAGAAATCTCTGGTGAAGATGGATATGAAGATGAACGAAGTTTTTGAGGAGAGGATGGTGGCAGCGATGGAGGTGATGATGGAACAAAAAGAGGTTCATGTGATATATATTCAGCTGCATTCGTTCCCAGCTCAGATTTTGCAATTTTTTTCTTCTTATGAGGAGAGTTTGGTTCCTGGGAATCAGAAAATATTGATTGGTTACCTTTAACCAAAGACGTTGAAGTCTCTTGTCTTCTAGCTAGAGATTTTCGCCGACGTTTTGTCCCTTGGGTTTGAGATTGTGACGAAGGTATTTGTTGACTGGAAAGTAAGTCTCTGGAAACCTTTTTAATTTTTGTCTTTGCAGATGGTCGCTTATTCGGCGGTTTTCTGTTGTACATTGCTAATGATAATAATATTAAGTGGGTTGGTCTGTTTGTTGATTTACACATTGGTAACGAAATATAAAACGCGTTTAAACTTAGCTTTTTTGATACGCTCTTTTCGTAAAAACACGTTATATAGTGTAAGAACTTTTTTTTTCTAACTAGTTTGTTATTCAATATGGCATTATCAGAATTTGAAAAGCAGAGACAGGAAAATATTGCTAGAAATAAGGAATTATTAAAAAAATTGAACTTGACTGCATTAGCTAGTGAATTCCACAAATATTCAGATGACCATCGAAAACTTAGGCCGATACCGAAATCAAAATCAAAAAAACGTGAAAAAGTAATTAAAGCTCCAGCCATACCTCTACGTCGCTCAAGTCGTTTAGCTGGAGTTAAAGTAGATGATGCAGAATCTTCGGAAATATTGGATAAAATGGATAACGACCGATTAGAGAGAGAAAGAATTAAAGAATTGGAATCAACTAGACTAACCGATGATCTAAAATTATCAGATCTAGTAACTGATTCGATGACTTTATCACGTTTAGGGTCTTCTTTTTCAGCAGGCGACTTTTACGACGAGCTTAAATCTAAGCCGTTGGTTTCTAAAACAGATGGACAGGCAAGAGAGGAGCTAGATAAATTGGAACTATATGAAAATTTCCATCCAAATCACATTAAATTGACTAATTCACGTATGACTTCAGTAGCATTTCATCCTTCTAATACTCGCAAAGTCGTCATTGGTGGTGATACAAATGGGACGATGGGTATTTGGTCGGTTGATGACGATACTGAAGTGGAGCCCGCAATAACACAGTTCTCTGCCCATAGGAAAAATATTCCAAGATTTGCTGTTCGCCCTGAGGCCATGAATGAAGTTGTTAGTTGTTCCTATGATGGATCTGTTAGAATTTTAGATCTACAAAAGGGAATTTCAAAATGTGTAGTCGAATTTGACGATATGTGGGGAGATGCTGTGGGTGTTTCTGATATCAAATTTGTTTCAAAAAATGTTGGTTATTTGACTACGCTTGGAGGTGAGTTTTCTATCTTTGATTTAAGGTCTGCGGTCGTTAAAAGAGATGTTCTCAAAGTTTGGAGATTACACGATAAAAAGATTGGGTCATTTACTGTTTGCCCAACTGATGATAAATTGGTTGCTAGTGCAAGCTTAGATCGTACTTTGAGAATATGGGATTTAAGGGTAATTAAAAAACAAAGATGGTCAGACTATGAGGAAGCACAAGGACCAGATTGTTTGGCTGGCTACCGAAGTAGATTAAGTGTGAGTTGTGCCGACTGGAATGGTAAAGGTGATATCGTCTGTAATGGCTATGATGATTCTATTAGAGTCTTCAATCTAGATAAAGGAGATGGTCTTTTGAAGGGATTGAAAGGATTGGTTAAACCAGAAATCAATGAAATACCTGAAAATCTAGATCCAAATGTTACCATTAAACATAATTGTCAAACTGGTAGGTGGGTGTCTATTTTAAAGTCAAAATGGCAAGATAATCCTAGAGATGGCGTTGAAAAATTTGTCATTGGTAATATGAAAAAATACTTTGATGTTTACAACAGAACGGGGGTCATGTTAGCACACTTTGGAGACGAGAGACTGACATCAGTTCCTGCAGTTTGTTGTTTCCATCCCACTGAAAACTGGATTGTTGGGGGTAATTCTAGTGGTAAAGCATTTTTATTGTCATGAAAGTTAAGGTGCTCTGTTATGATAGTGCTATAAATTTATTATGTACAGTCTGTATAAAATCTCAAGTTAATATAAAATAAAGCAACTAATAAAGTGTGTTCTTGTATTTCTTATCGATGCCCCACAACCATCCCTCACCGCCTCTATATCCACCGAGGCATATTAAGACCACACCTGCACTTCTGACTGAATATCTCCACCATATCGGAGATTTTTTGTAATCTAAATCGCCTTTGAAAACGTATCCTGATGAAAAATACAAGCCGGCGGCTAAGGCTGCAATAGAGCCCATAATCTGGCAGGTAAAACAGTCCTCTTCCAATGAAATAGGTTTGCTATCTTCTGTTTGGCTGAAAATATTTAAAATATTGGATGGAATCATTTACGGATCTATATTTGACAAACCGTTGCTTACTGGCATTACAATAATGAAATTTATGATGACACAAATTTTGGGAAACTAGGAGCGAAAAAGAAATCCATACGAAAAGGGTAATGGCCTCGGTTGTGGGAGCATGAATGGTGCCTTTCACATAACTTGCCCTTTCATTTCATACCGATGCGACTTGACTCTTTTTGCACAAGGTTATAGAGGTAATATAACCACTGAATTAAATGGCTTTTTTGTTAATCGTTTGTCTTTTTTTGAATACATTCTGTAAAGGACAAAACACGGGTTTTGACATAGATGGTGTTACTTTTTCATCAGAAGTCATTAACTTCTATGCAAAACGATATTCTCCAGGTTTAAATATCTACGATTTAAGCGATATTATTCAAAATAACTGGTTGGGTGCCGATTTTGAAGTTTTCGACGCCAAACGTACTGATTTTGGTGGTAATGTTGGAGATGATTATGATGAAAATGATGACACTTTGACTAGTACGACCGATGTTCAAGCGCTATTCGATTATACGAAAAAAACTATTAATGGTGTTAATCTTGGTGGTTGGTTAGTTACTGAACCTTACATTACCCCTTCTTTTTATTTACAAGCTTCTAACAATGGAAATGAAGCGAGTGTTCCTGTCGACGAATATCACTATTGTCAACTTTTGGGTGCTGAAGAATGTCGCAATAGATTGAAAGTGCATTGGGATACATTCATTGTTGAATCTGATTTTATCAAAATAAAATCTTTTGGTTTGAATGCGGTTCGATTACCGATCGGTTATTGGGCGTTTGCGCATTTAGAAGATGATCCATATTGCTTCGGTCAGGAAGAGTATTTACAAAAGGCAATTCAATGGTGTAGAAACTCAGGTTTAAAAATGTGGATTGACTTACATGGTATTCCAGGGTCTCAAAATGGGTTTGATAATTCTGGTTTAAGAGATCATCTTGAATGGATGTCAAATCCAAAAAACTATGAGTTGGGTAATAGGGTTTTAGATTATATTTTCGCAAAATATGGTAGTAGTAAGTATCAAGATGTTATAATTGGTCTTCAAAATTTGAATGAGCCAATTGGTGGCGTATTTGGGTCTGATAAAATTGATAAATTTAATATTGATACCTATAAATCTTTAAGGTCTAAAAGTGACAATTATTTTGTTGTTCATGATGCGTTTATGTCTTACTCTTATTGGAATGATAAACTAACTGGCGAAGAATATAAAAATATTGTCTTGGATCATCATAGATATGAAGTTTTTGAACCTGGTCAATTAAGACAAACAATAGAGGAACACATTTCAGCATTAAAATCATTGTCAGAGAATTTAAAAAGAGATCGGCTAAGAATTGTTGGGGAATGGTCGGCTGCATTAACAGATTGTGCTAAATGGCTAAATGGTGTTAATAGAGGTACTAGGATGGAAAACACATATGCCAGTGATGGATTTATTGGAGAATGTAGATATAGTAATGATATTTCCAAATTATCAGAAATGGACAAAATAAACACCAGAAAGATTATCGAAGCTCAAATTGATATCTATGGATTAACCAATGGCTATTTCTTTTGGTGCTACAAAACAGAGAATGCTATTGAATGGGATCTTGGAAAATTAATAGAATTAGGATTATTCCCACAACCTTTGAGTGATAGAAGGTATCCAAAAGTTGTATGAATACTTGCTTTAAATAGCTTGATATATAATCCGGTGGCCACTTTCTATAATTTTTATTTTTCCTAGTAAATATTAATTTGTTAAATGTTGAAAACTACAATTTTTGATTTGTATTACAAAAAATATACGCCTTTCTACTATCAAACTCTAAATTACTGAAACAAAAATCTAGTGTTAGCGAAATAAGGCGTAGATAACTCTGGGCACACAAAGTGGACCAACAATCATTTTACAACATCAGCATCGACAGCAACAACACATGAATCCAAAGTCGCAGACTCAATGAGCAAGAAAAGCCCAGAACGGGTATCTCAAGATCATATAAGGAGAAACGAAGGGCACTGAAGAGCAATGAAAATGTTGTAACGATAATAGTCCATACAGGTGCCATAGAGAAAGAAAAGAAAAAAGAGCTAAGAAGGAAAAGAAAGGTGAGCTGAAAATAAACAAGAAAAAGTAGAAAGAGATTTTTTGTTGTGCGAATAAAACTATTATGTGGTTTTGTCCGTGCACCAGTCAATATAATTGAGGGCTTTTACTTTTGGAAAAACATCAAATAGATTAGACCTCAGATACTGTTGATTGAACAACAAACAATACATTATGGATATAGATGACGTGCAATTGGCAATTTTGGACGAGAATTTAAAAACAACTACCGAATTATCACAAAAGTTGTCATCTCAGCTATCTGCAATTTCACGTATGAACAGACATGCAATCAGATCAATTAATCCGCTGATGGATAACATTCAAATACTAAAGATGCAACAAAAAAACATACATTCCACTGAAAATGTAGTTAAAGGCATTAAATTATATGCTGCTAGAGTTAGAAAATTACAAGAAGAGGGTATTAAATATGAAAAAATGAGTAGTTCTGTTGACTTGGATGAATACATTAAAGTTCTTGGAGAATACGAAAACATCAATGAACAACTGAAACAGCGTAAATTGGATGGCTATCGTGGTTTAAAAGACAGTTTGGGTGATGCTATTAGAAACAGTGAAGTCAATCTAAAGTATAGTATGTTGGGTAAATTAAAAAAATTAGGTGTCCTTCAATTAAATAGTGGACCAGGTGATTCTAAAGAAATTGACAGCCTGATTAAAGAAATCAAAAGAATATATGATTACTTAACTAAGCAGAGACATATGACCTTAGCTGATACGGTTATTAGAGAAAGAATTATGTATTTGAAAAAAACGTTAGAACAATACACAGTTGAAAAGCCCAATTTAAATAAAGATCAGAATTATATTTATGACGGAGCTAAAACTGCAAAATCATTCATAAATTATTCTAGAGCTGTGAAAATACAAATTCAAGAAGAAACTGCGTTGATAAACGAGATTTTTCAAGATTTAAACGATGGTGGAAATATTTTATCACAAATTATTAAACCAATTACAGAGCTATATATTTTTGAGCTTAATAGTTTGATGTCATTTATTGATGTTCATAAATCACTATACAACACAATGTATTATGAATTAGCTCAGGGTGTGAATGAAATGATTAACGGGCTGTTTGAGATCCATACTCAACCACCTGATAAGCTACAGGAAACGTCAGTTAAAATTTCAAACGAAGCAAAGGATATCTTCCAGGAATTTTTTAAGTATATTCAACAAAGATACTTTGAAATGGTTGTACCTGAAAGTGGTACTGAAACTTTAAATAATACTTTTATGTTAGTTGCTACGCGTATTAACAAATTTACTGTTTTTAAATCATCTCAACTAATTTATATTGCCCAAATGTCAATTGGAGAGTGGTTGCCAAGTGCTCGTCCAACAGGTTTTCAGGAAATTAAAACAGTATCATCTGATCCTGATTATTTACTGAGTAGTTTTTATAGTGATTTGATTGAATATTCATTTTACTCTTTGGAAAATAAATTTAAAGGCAAAAAGTCAGAGGAAGATATTGGTACAATGTTGTTATATAATTTAGATGGATTACAAAACTTGCTGGATGGCAAATCGTCCTTAAAACAAATATTAGGCCAACCAGGTATTGCAAGATTGGAAAAGTTAAAAAAGAAAGCAACTGATAGAGCAACTGCGGTTTGGTCGCTGCTTACCACAAAGCTTATGGAAGCTAGTACTAAACAGCAAGGTGGATCATTCAATATGCGTCATAAAGAATTGGCCAAATTCATTGATGATTTCAATACCAAATTTGATGAAAACTATGGAATTTTCAAAGTTAAAAACTTACCACCATTTTATAAGAAACAAATGTCTCAAGATATAAGAAAAATGTTAGGTCCTGCTTATAGAGTTTTTTATATGAGCGTTTCTGCTGATGGGGGTACTAAAAGTGTGATGAAGCATTTCAAGTATGATGTTAATGCTCTTGAAAGTAAACTTGCCAATATGGCTTGATCTTGTATATATGTAACTCCATAGGGGAAGTGTATGAGCTTAACTTTTTTGAAAGTTCTAGGCTAAAATATTAGTAAAAATGGCTAGAGACGAAGAAGGAACTGTTACTGCTCGAGTTATCCTCTGTGAAATAGCTTTTGTAATAGAAGTACATTAAACTCCTAATTACCGTAATTTAGGAAATACAATAATAGCATGCCTGCTTCAAAAGATGAATTTTTTAAGTTTATTTTGCGTTCAATCAAACTATTTTATTATAAAGATGTAAGTATTCATATATAAACGAAATATATAAAAAAATAAAATAAATAATTTACATGACTATTTTCCCGCTTGCGGATGATGGACCAACCTTGGATTCTTCATTTTAGTCCACTTTTTATCCTCAGATGAACCATTATTAGATAGTATTGACATTGACATTGAAGTAATATCTGTTCCTTCATTACCACCACCAACAACATTTGCGAGTCCAACACCAACATCATCACCATTTATTTCCAACCCATACATTGTAGATATGGAATCTTGTCTATCATTTCTAAGCTGCAAAGTATTAATTGTATTAAGACTACCATTTCCATGAATAAAAGGTGGATCATTAATGGTCAAGGATATTTTAGAGCCATTTATATCATCAACTAGTAGTGGACGACGAATCAATAGATCATCCAAGTCTAAAATTTCATCTGGATCAATTATTGAAGGAGTAAACGCATTTTCTGATGATGCAGAGGAAACTGAACTTTTCCTTTTTGGTGATGATGATTTTGTAGGTGATACTTTTTTTGGTGAGCTCATTGGTGAGATTGGTCGAATTATATTAGTGTTATTCTTATTGCTATTGCTATTGCTATTCTTTTTGCTATTGTCATTGCTATTACTATTTTTGTTACTATTGTTTTCACTGCTTGCTTCAGCTAATGCTGCATCAATTGCATGCGAAGAAGACGATGACGAGTTATATGTAAAACCAGGCAAAAATGATGAATTAACCAGTTTTGATTTCGAACGAATGTGAGGCAATATAGGTTTTGGAGAATTTTGTCTGTTTGGTGAATGCGTCGGTGAACCTGATGTTGATCTAATTGGTGTAATTTTGAATTTTAGATTGATATCCTCCGCAAGGTCCACAGAATCATTTGTATTTTCACGTTCACGTTGACGACGACGACCACGGTGATCAGTAGCAGATAATACTGGAGTTGACGGAGTTATTGTAATTGACTGGTTTCGTTGTCTATTCTTTTTTCCTTCTACTTTTATTGCATCTTCATACGTTGGTGGATTTTCAACAAACGGTGGAGGAGGCTCTTCAAAAGTTGAACGGGTATGAGGTTTTGGAAGTGGAACAGAAGAATTTGTAACAGTTGTTATTGAGCCAGCTCTCGACCTCGAAGATGTGAATATATCTGAAGGTTTTAAGGTTGGAGTTGAACGAAGTTCTGGATTTATAGAATTTAGCTGTGGTGATGCAATTGGTGAAAATGGTTTTGCTTGAGTTGATAACATTTCGATCGGAACTGAATCGTTTGGTTCAAACAAATTTGAATGTAAAATAGTGTTTGAACGTGGTGACATCATTTTATCTATTGTTGTATTATTTGGTTGTTTATTGAAACGGTCTAAATTAATTTGATCATCATATGAAGGTAATAAAGTGTTTGCATGAGCACATAATGGGGATAACAAATGCATAGGAGAATCTATCGATAACTCATATTGTTTACGCTTTTTTGGATCTTCCTTGGTTGGCTCTAATTTTGATAATCTGATACAAATTTTAATCCAATGGTGAGATTGAATATCTTCACTCGAAGTATCAGGATGTAATTTGAAGCGCTCACTATAATATTCTGGAACATAAACTTGAAAATCTAATTCTACACCACCTATTTCGTCACTACCAATAGATAATAAATTATCGATTCCTTCAGGCGGTTTATGCTCTAATAATAAAACTTTCTTTGGCGGCTCAGTTCTGTGAACCTTTTTGTTATGACAATAATAATCCAAATGTTCAGTTATATAAACTCTTAACCTGTGGACCTTAATTTTATCTAGTGGGGTCATTTTAAATGAAATCGGTAAATAAGAATTTAAAACCACTTGTTTTGAATAAATCACAATATCATATTGTAATCTATTTTCCCAATCTCTATCTATTACAATTGGTTCATTTTCTTCACTTGAATCTTCAAATGGAGCTCTAATTATATCAACTTGCTTTCTTGCATTCAGGTTGGATTTAAAAGTACCACTTCTTTCAAGAAATGCCTCTAAAGTGTAATAAACAGAGCCAAATGTGACATTAATTGACTCCGGTTGACTTGCTTGAATTGGCATTTCAAAAGAATAAATATAGTCACCCACGGGGAAATACTTATTATCATCATTTGAATTTGATTTTAAACTAATCAATTCATTATCTATATTATTGGAATGGCTTGGACTTCCAATTGCTTTTAGCAAATTTGAACGTGAGCTATTCTTTTTACTACCTATTAAAGCTCCCATTATAGAATTTGGAGATTTTATCGGGTGAATCTCATTTAAATCAAGCGCACTGGTAACTGGAGATAAATTATTATCCAATGAAAAACTTGACAGTTCATCTTCTGATCTTGGAATATAAACATCTGCATTATTTCTTGAAATTGAAGTAATTGGATAATGATTTGTATAATTAAAAAAAGGCCATGTATGATTTAGTATACTATTTGACTCAAAGTATTCAGTTTTTTTTGGCGGTATACCTTCTGGCCAATCAGTTCTTGAAATTGCTGATAGTTTTAATTTGATATTTTTAATTTTAACTGGTTTTAAAATTCTTAAAAAAATACAGCCTCTTAAAATCGATGGTGGCCTAGCCATAACTTCATCATTTGTAAAACCTTCTAAGAACAGATGAGGTTCTGCTAGAATTAAATATAACTTAACAGAGGCTGACTCGGCATTTGGTTTCGAAGGTAGCTTGATCAGATTTTCAGGTGATAAAGATTCCATTGGGAACAATGGAGAATTAATCATCCCATCCATATCTATTATAGAATCTAAAAATGTTACAGTGTATAATCTATGGTATAAAGAAATAATATAATTTCAGTATGGCTTATTTTAAAACTCAATGTATTTTAGAATTTGGATAGATGTTGTCGATTTTTCCTAACTTTTTTTTTTTTTGAGATAAGATATTATTGGTAACGAGACAAGAAATCGTATATATTTGATATGATAAAAAAGTCAATTAAAATTTTACCCCTTAGTAAATCTCGAACGATATAGATATAGCTGATTTTGTTGGCGGCAATTGAAACAAAATCTTGATCGATCTAAATTTTAAAGTAAGATGATTACATTATAGATTAGATATGGAACGAGTTGTAACTTTTCATACTAGCACGGTATGTCCCGTGAAATTCCCACCTTCCTTCCATTTTCAAATTTACAAGTTACGTAAGCGGATTGTTTGTATTTGGCTATTTTCGGCAATATCAAGCGAAATGGTAAGGAAGGATGTGAAACGTTACAACGAGAACAAGTAAAACATAATGAAAATTATCTAGCATGTAGATATCGAAGTAGATTAGATGGCCTGTGTAGAAATCATTTATGTGTATAATTTACTTGGCTTCAGATTTCTTAATAGCATTTTATGGAAGGAATCCCAGTTTTTTGAGGTTATAATGGCGTGTTTTAATAAAATATAACTAAAATATAACTAGTAATATTATTAATAATATATATCTATTTTTTATGTAATATAATAAATATATAATATAATATAATGTATTATAAATGATAATAAAGGGTAATAAAGTATATA
>JAKTSJ010000041.1:0-112863 GCA_030580115.1 Kregervanrija pseudodelftensis
AATATTCTATCATAGCACTTTTCATATCACCTCATATTCTTATGATCATATGATTAATATTTCTAATTATAATGATTGTACTATTCTTTCTAGTTTTCACAAGTTATTCAAACATTTGCTATTATTATACTTTTCAAAATTTAACATAATTTTCACAAAAATAGGAACCATATTAATTGCTTAGCTGTACAATTTCCCCAGGTTTTAACAAGAACTATAATTAAAATATTATATTGATTGACTAGCTATGCAAAATTTCCAAATTCCAACAGTTCTGACGTTCTGTCAAAAAGTATAGTTTTTTTAATTCGATTATATAATTATAAAGTTATAGTTTACTATAAAGTGGTCCCTTGGCCCAGTTGGTTAAGGCATCGTGCTAATAACGCGGGGATCAGCAGTTCGATCCTGCTAGGGACCATTCTTTTTTTGCAAAAATTGTTTTCGGTATTTTTTTTAAATACTACAAGAGGTTTTAATATTTTATAATATAAAAAATAAAAATACATTAACAAATATACTATGACTAAAAAAAAAGTCTTTTATGAAGTGTTACAAACTCCCAAATCTAATATAATCCACCAAAAATTAAAATGTAAAGAATTAATTTAGCTATTTTCTTTAGTTTCCTCATCACTGTCTTCATAACTAATTGAATCCAAACCCATATAAACCAACATCAATTTTTTGTGTGCTTCAGCATCTTTAATATCATTAAATGGATTTTTATACCCAGCAGTAATTTCTTTATTTTCAAAAACAGAACTGAAATACGGCATTTCCATTTTTTTACAAATTTCTATATTTTTGGTTATACATCTTTCAGAACCAAAATCTCTTCCTAAATCTTGACCAATTCTTTTCCATCTTCCTTCCCAATCTTTTCTGATGGCATTAATCAACTTTATTTCCATAAATCTAGACCATTCATCATTCCTTGATTTGTGGTTACGTAAATATCTCATTTGAATCGCTTGCCAGGAATGCCTACCATCCAATAAAGTTTCAATTTTTTTCCAAGAATATTTCATTTCTTCTTTGTAGTAGACAATTGCATCATCTTCAGCTTTAGTCCAGGCAAAAACTTTCTTTCCCACCGGTAACGATATTTTTTGTTTTTTTTCTGGAGTTTCAGTAGACTCATCAAAGCTTAATGGCCTTTTTTCTGAGGAATAAGATTCTGAATCCAAAAATTCTGAATCAGAGGAAGTTTTGGGCCTTCTAATAACAAATCCTGTACCATTTTCAGCCATTTTTTCTCTTTCCTTTTCTAGTTCGTGAGTAATTTGCTTCTCCTTTTCAAACACTTTTTTTTCAACCTTCCTCTTTAATTGAACCTTTTTATGATATTTTTCCACATCACTATTTAAACTAGCCAATAAACTACCGCCATTACTGCTTTTTGGAATATCAACCGATGAGCTTCTCTCAATATCTTTTTCACTGGATTGATCAGCGTAATTAGAACTTGTTTGCTCATCATCCTGTCTTCCAGCAGAACTTGAAGGTTTTGATGTATTTGTATTTTGTGTTTCCATATCAACGTCGATTTCCTCATTACCTTCAGCATCAGAACTGTCAACCAATTTGTTCAATAATCTTCTCTCACTTTCCATTTCATTTTCAGCTGACTCTATATCAGATCTATCCAGCCGAAGCATATTTTCAAAAGATTCATGATCATCTTTTGCTTTCAAATCTGAGTTATTATCACTATTTCCATCCGAATTGGTTTGTCCTAATTGTTTAGCTCGAATAAACCTTTGAAGTGCTTTTTTTGTAAGAAAGTCGTCATGATTTTTGTCTTTCTCTTCCGTTGTAGACATAATGGTAGAGTGAAAATATATATCTTTGCCAAATTTACAGTATTGTTGCACCTCTTTTGTTGTATTTTTTTTGAAAAAATTTAGATACCAAAAATACGACTCCACAAAAGATTAGCGATTAAAACACTATAAAAATCTGATTTGGAAAAGGAAATAAGAATAATAAAGGCGATTATGGTAAACGAGTGTGTAAATCTGGACAACATCAGAAAACAAAACAAAGTTATTCGCACACAAAAAACCTGTCACACAATTTCACAAAAGTTAATGACACGATCTGTCATTAGTTTTCATTTTTATAAATTACCTATATACATTCTAAAACTATTTTTTAACTGTAAACCGACTTCTACCACTACTCATCGAACTATTAGTTCTTCCAAATCGTGATGGAATACCACCAGATTCACTACCGCCACTATTTCTTTTATCCGAAAGCAGATTCTCGTAAGTTCCACCATTATTGGACATTGTAGGAGTTTGCTGATTATGTGATGAAATATTACCATTACCACCACCACTAACACTTCCACTTCCACTTCCACTTCCACTTCCAAATCTTGATTGCATACGTGGTCTAGAATTTGTATGATTTGATTGCAAAAGAGATTTGTTTGAATAGTGCTGCTGCTGTTGCGGAGGGTACGTTTGTTCATGATTTTGTTGTTGTCGAAGTTGAGGTTTTGCTTGGTTTGGCCGTGAATATGGATCCGTGAACTCTGGCTGACTTTGATTTTGATTTTGATTATTTATATAACTTCTAGAAGATGTGGAACTTTGATTTGATGATGAATTTGAATGGTGTGAATGAGTTGGCTCTCCTTGAATTCCCATCCATGATGGGTACGGTAAATTATTCTCTTTATAATACTTCATTAACGCTCTACTAACAGCAGTATCCGTTTCGGTTCTACCATCCTTCTCTTCTCTTTTAGTAACTTTGAAATCAGATCTTATATCTTCTTTAATGTTTTTGAATCGTCTAAACATTGTTTGATTGAATAGTTATAAAAAAAGTATGATAATCTTATCTAGCAAAAAAAGTTAAGATTTCGCTCACTCACATATTTGCTTGCCCAATCGTTTATTTTTCCTCAGTGTTACAAATTTAAACAACAATAATAAATAATTGAAATCTAATCAAATTTATATTAAGCATTATACTATAATGAAAAACTATATAACATCATACTCTTTTCTAATTAAAAAGTAAATTATAAAGTCTTTTCAGTTAAGTAGATGTTGTAGTCATCTTTAAGAGTTTTCATGATTGGATCGTTAATTTCAGGGGTCATTGGAGCATATAAACCTGGTTTAGAAAATGCGCCTTTGTGCTTCAAAACTTCCAAGACTGCAACAGCACATGGAACACCAACCAATTTAGCCATTGAGGAATAACCACCTGGGACACCATAATCGACCAAAGTTGAAGTTCTAGTTTCAGTTTCACCATCAGCCCATTCGATACCAAATTTATGTTGCAAAATAACTAAATCTCTTTCACCTTCTTCATATTGCATTAATGCTTCTAAAGTAGCACATAATGTATCTAATGGGTTACCTCTTGGAGTAATTGGGGTTTCAGAAAACATACCTAACCATTTCATACCACCAATAATTCTTTCTCTATCAGCTTCATCTTTAAATTTAGTTAAAGAGTCAATCTTGGCAATAATATCTGATTCTGAAGATGAGGAAGCACCAATATATTTGGAGAAAGCGTCTTTCCAAGCAATTGGTTTGGCAAAGGTTTCAGATGGGTCCTCTTTCAAGAAACCTAAATCAACCAGAACTTTAACAAATTCTGGGAAACCTTGGAATCTTAATGTACCTCTAATAACAGTTTCAGCTTCTGGAATACCATATAATTCTTTATAAGTAGTGGAGTCTCTGTTTGGATAACAAACTAACGCATAACCAGGGTAAATAAAATATGGTTTAGCAGAGGCCATCAAATCTTCTGAAGAGATAGAGACTTCTTCACCATCTTTGAAATATTTAGCAGAATTTCTTAAAGCTAATAAAACACCTCTTGAGGACCAAGAAAATTTATAACCCAATGGATTATCAGAATCTTCTGGTGCTGGTAAACCACCACAGTAAGATAAGAAGGATTTAATTTTACCACCAGCCTTATGAACTTCATCAATAGTCTTAACGGCATATAAGTGATCAATACCTGGGTCCAAACCGATTTCATTCATAACAACGATACCAGCTTTTTTAATTTCAGGTTCTAAAGATTTTAAAGTTGGGTTAATATAAGAGGTTGTGACAACATCAGTGTGACCTGAAGCAATTGCAGCTCTAACGACATTAGCGTGATAAATGTATGGAATCAAAGAGATTACAAGATCATATTGAGCAACAACTTTGTTCAATTCTTCTTGGTTAGTTGCATCAACCGAAATAGCTTTAGCATTATCGCCAGCTAATTCTTTAGCTTTAGCAAGAGTTCTACAACCGACAGTGACTTCAATGTCTGATTGTTTAGATAAAATATCAACAGTTGGTTTAGCAACGAAACCGGAACCTAATAAAAGAACTTTCTTAACCATTGTAATTAATTAATACTTGGTAAATAGATGTTAACTTAATGGCCAAAATTCTGGAAAGGAAAAAATGATTGAAGTTGAAATAATATTCGCATCGAGAAAGAAAATGGAAACTGGAAATCTTTCCAGTATGGAAATGTATGAGTCAGATTAATCTTTTCTCCCAGTCTTTGATAGCGCACTTTTTATCGACTCTTTCCCTTTTTGAAATCTTTTTTCTCACATGAACTTTCAATTCTGCTATCATAATATATTTCTTTGACTTATTTTATTGTATGACCAGAACAGATAATAATTAATATTAAAGCGAGTCATTACATTATTCACTTCAAAAAATTATATGCAGGATATTATAAATAATAAACTGGAACTTTAAAAGTAATCTTCTCCTAATATTAATTCTCACACTTGTTAACTTAAGTGCCAAAAAATAGCTAGGTGTTTTTATAAGGTTTTCGTTGAAAAAAGTAAATCTCTCATATTCTATGATACGGGTTATTTTATTTATTTTATTTGGTTATTACCCCAAAATCATTGAATAAATATATCAACAAAGAGAATGTGAAATATTTTGCATTTTCGATCTGTAATCATCAGGTCAAAATTTTTACAGAATTTGTTAATCACCATCATATTTTTCAGATAGTGGATCACATTACCCATCAAAATTATTATGCAATAATTTCTCATCCGTAGACGATCTGAAACAAATTAAAGCAATTCATCTTATTAGAGCTAGTTAAACCCACAGTGTGACAGAAAAAGTATCTTAAATTTTTTTAGAATATATAATTGACAATTATGGTAAATTTGAATAACTATGTACCGTTTCATACATGTTATAGACCAGATAGTTGCTAAGGAGCCTGATGGTGTCAATTTCAAAAAATCCTAATGATTTTGAAGAGATGGTGACAGAAATTAAGTTCTTTGAGAATCATTAGAGATATACTGAAACTAGTGAGTTGTTAACCAAAAAATGTTTAAAGCGTGGCAACTCTGCTTTTAAAGAATCGCAAAAACAAGAATAGACATTTCATCCACCGTGAGTTGGTGGTTGGTAAATCACAAAAAAATATTTAGTAGAGGTATGGTATTCGAATGTTTTTTTTGTTAATCACTGATTTACAAATTTATAATTAATTCTATCCGATTATTGCACGATCTCGTAATCAAATTTAAAATGCTTTATCCGTTTGTCCATTTGCACCACTCAACTTGACTTGAATGTTTCAATTTTAATACTGCACACTATACACAAAACGCGATACACAATAGGAAAATAGATGACTAGTATTCAACAGAAAAAAGCGAGCTAGCTCCTCAAATTACTACAATACAAAAATAGTTGCAGCCAAACAGAACATTCTGATAAATTTTTGTGCCAGCACCCCCACCTCCCCGACGGATTAACTTTCTTCCATTTTTTTTTTTTGAACAGCCTAAAAATTTTTAAACTACTAAAACTCCATTTTCTGATCTACAATATAAAAGGCCAATCCAAATAAAACCGTGAAAGTAATCATAAGATAAAAATTGAAGGAAAAATAAACTATGGGGTAATATGAAAATATATGAAAATGTAGCAGTTTCCGCTAAAAACGTATAAAAATCCAAAAAAAAAGATTGACCGAAAATCGGATAAAAGGTCCAGTTAACTATGTAAAATAAACGTGCACAGTTAATCCAACATACTAAACAATAAAAACCCCGCAAGCCACCTTCTAAAGTTAGAAAATTAAGAAGTCAGGTTTTGACTTCCACGCTGTTTTTCCTGAAATTACTCATTTTTTAATTGTCAGGCAGGAAAAACTAACCCATTCAACTCCGATTTGCGGTTACTACTAATAGTACAATTACAATTACAATTACAATTACAATTACCATTACAATTACAATTACAACTACAACTACTATTACTATTACTATTTTTCATATTTACTTGAGCTTAGAACTAAATATGCCCTATAGAGATATAACTCCATTTGTTTTATTTGAAGTGTCCTTCACATAAACTGTGTCAAATCAAAATACGGTAAAGCAAAGCCGAATGCTGGGTATAAACAAACGTTTGTTCGGAGTTCCAGAGCGCTAAAATTTTTTCCATTGAATGGGCAAAATTTTTCAATTCAGTCATCCATTTCAAATCGCATTTCTGCATTTTCAGTCATCGGTCTCGATTTCGGGGCCCTATTTAGGACCCATTTAAATACGAATGTAATCCCTCTTCAAGTCGATTACAATTTAACTATTTACTTGTAGCAGCAAAACAAATCTCTCTTACTTTATTTAACTCTAATTTTACACAAAATGTTCTCTCAAAAGCAAAACTCTCAGAACAACACAGAATCTGAAGCTTCTAATGCTAGATTAAACTACGGTGCTGAAAAAGAAAAGCAAATTATGAACCAAATCAGAACTGCAAACATGCAAAGACAGCAATCTTCTTCGTTTTTCCAATCTTCAATCGGTGGAGGTTTGTTTGAAATTGCTTTCAAAAAGAATTAAATTAAGCAGAAAGAAAAAAATATTCTTTCAGCTTTTTATTACTATCAAGTTGATATTTCATCATCTTTTACAACATCTAATATTCAGTACTTCGACATGCCATTATCTTTCGTTTATTTTTAGTTATAAAGTTTCAATTTTTTTTCTTTGTGAAACTGGCTATTATCACTTATGGTTATACTTTCAAATTTTGTGGTTGAATTCTGGTCTGTCATCTTTTCTAATCTACATCATATCTACTTTTATATTTCTCCAACAAAAAGTTTTAATACATTGATTTTTTCTCG
This sequence comes from Kregervanrija pseudodelftensis, assembly GCA_030580115.1. Taxonomy (NCBI): domain Eukaryota; kingdom Fungi; phylum Ascomycota; class Pichiomycetes; order Pichiales; family Pichiaceae; genus Kregervanrija; species Kregervanrija pseudodelftensis. Next base: position 7,177 of record JAKTSJ010000041.1, read on the forward strand.
GTTTAAATGCTTTAGTAAATATTATAAATTTTAGTAATTGGTTTGAACCTTTAGATTAGATAAGCCAAACAAAAGATTGAAATGTATAAATATTAGGCAGACTAAAATTAAGAAAAAAACCGCCAGTATATTTTTTTCGTTGCTACGGATCTTCAGATGAGGAACATTTCTGGCAAACAATAAGTTTTTGATGTTTTTGAAAGTTAATTAGATATATTACTTCCCGCCCTCAAATTTAAAATATATCAATTAGGTTTTAGTAATACAATAATTGAATAAATCCATCCCTTATCTCCTAAGGAAAATATTCAGCACTCTAGTTTCAAATCAATCTTTGCTGATTAAAAAAAATACCAATATATGGTTCGGAGTAATTCTGCCTGAAAAAGAAGTATTCATAAAATTTAACCAATTAAAAAAATCAACGGCTAGAACAACTGACAGTAATTTGACAAAAAATAATAACTTTAGGGCCGATAAACAAGAAAAAAAAACGACCAGGGAGAGGATTGAACTCTCGATCTTGCGATTAACAGTCGCACGCCTTAACCAGCTTGGCCACCCGGTCCTTTGTTGATTGAGTAAAAAGGTTCAAATTTACCAGCATATCAAGCAATTATTTATCAATTTTTTTTCTTTTTGAGCGTATGCTCTGGAGCAATTTGTGTGAAAATTATGTTAAATTTTGAAAAGTATAATAATAGCAAATGTTTGAATAGCTGAAAAAAAGATTCAATTAATTAATAATTGATTGAAATCTAGAATTATCTAATAAGCAACTACAACCGATAGATAGCTTATGGAATGGGAAGTATCGCAATGTCGGCTTATCAAGATAGCTTATCCAGATAAGAGATGGTCAATAAAGGTATTGTAGCCGATCATATTGATGAAAGGACTTGAATAATGAACAACAAATGTATATTCAGTATAATATATCTAGGACATATAGTTTCTATTTATTTAAATTATAACTTAAATAGTTTTTATAATTATCGATTAATACTATAGAATAGTTGTTTATAACCAATCAATAAAACTACAATTAAAACAATTGAGACAGTAAAATCACATTTCTCTGCATATTAAAATAATACATAAAATTTTTTTTTATTGCTACCTGTGAAAGCTAAATACGATACGAGTAATTTTTCTCACATTTTGTTTTATGGAATAATAATATTGATAGTATGATAACCAAAGAATGCTACAAACAATGCCAGAATTTGCAGCTATTTTTAATTGATGCCAAAAATAGTGTCATTGTACAATTGGAAGTATTAACTAACAGAAACATGAAAGTATGGAAATCTAACAAAAAAAATTAAGTTTTTGTCCGTCTCTTTTATCGACTATTATCACTTTCAGTTGACAAAAAATTACTTAAACTATTTCACTGTTTTATTATTTCATACATTTTTCACTCTTCTCTAAAATTTGACAGATTAGTCTCAAGTTTTTTAGTTTTTAACTAGTATTCTTCCGTACAACAATATCTCATTGTCATATTGAAATAGTTTTTCACTCTGAAAATTTAATGAACAGACCGAACTCTAAAACATTTAAATTATCAACAGACGGTAACTTGAAATGAATTTCAAAATTTATTTCTTAATTGATTTTAACAAATACAAATAATCAAAACTATAATGACCAAATTTAATAATTCAAAAAGAATAAACATTCGTAAGGCAACGGAAAACGGAAACTGAGATAACGTGTTAAAATTCAAATGAATTTTCGCAGGACAAATTATATATGGAAAGGCTTTTAAAAAGTTGAAACAATTAAAGTCAATTTAAAACCAAAGTTTGATTTGTACAAAGTTTGCTAAAAAAAAAACAAAATATTATTCAAGTAACATTTTAAAACTTATTACATCAAATTATTGTTATAATTCATACTTTTAGCGTCTTTAAGTAGACAATAATTTGATTAGTCGTCTCCAAAATTAAAATATAAAGTTGTAATGTGTTAACTACGAAGTCCTTTTATATTGAAGTTGCTAATCTTGAAACACGGTGAAGTTGAAAGGTGAAAGTTATGTCTGGCGCGTGCTCTGTATTGTATTTCTCAATATCCTTCGATTGGCGAGGAAAATTCAAGTGTGAAAAAAATTTAATACCATGATTTTCTTATTGGCCTGGATGAATACGTTGTGTTAATTAATAAACATGATGACGATGTTTTCCAAACTGAAATTGTCCTCTCGAGCTTTGTATGTTTCCAGAAATTTTCACGCTGGTGCTGTCATTAAGAATTTAAATGATAACTCGGATACAAAACATCTTTTCAAAAAGAAGTATGAATTCATCAAGAGGCAGCATTTGGAAGATTCTTTTAAAGACATAAAGTCCAATAATTTAAATAAATCCAACTATAACCGTGGCAATGAGTCCAAAAAATCTGATTCTGATATTGATAAAACGTTGGAAATGACCCAAAAATTTAAGGGTATTGCTTTGGGCATAATCGCTCTTGGTTTTACGATTGGTGGTATTCAAGTTTACCTGAACTGGAATTGGGTTCAATCTAAAATTTATGGTGACAACTTTGATGCTGAAAGTTTTGATGAAATGTACGAAAGAGTCAAAGATAAAAAGTATAAAAAAATTGAAAAAATTGATCAATTTTCTACAACAATTACTAATCCAAATAATACTTCAGTCCCAGGTGTTTATATATGTGGTAACAATTCTAGTCATCTAGCCTCAGATAACTTGGAAATACCTTATCAACCCTTTTTTAAAAGATTGGATTTTTTTGATAACTTTACTGTTAAGGATTTAAAGTTGTCTGACACATCGGGAGCACTTATTAATGATAAAGGTGATCTTTACCAATGGGGTAAAGGCTTTGGAGGTGACCAAACAAAACCAACCATTAAAGGTAAAAAGTTAGTTAATTTGGAGTTTAGTAATGGTGTTATCTATGCTTTAACTAACCGGGGTGAAATATTGTACATTCCGGAAAATTTCAAATTACAAGAAACTATAAATAATAAAAAAAAAGGCTGGTTAGGCTCCTATAACGTTCATTATTTCAAACTGAGAACACCCAAACCAATTGCTTCTTTTTCTGCTGGTCTGCAACACATAGTTTTATTAACGAAAGATGGTTCTGTTTATACATCCGCCACTGGTTACAATACGAAAATCGAAAAATCTTATGGTCAATTCGGTCTACCTGAATTTTCACAATTCGATGAACCTCCAAAAATCAACGAAGTTCATGAAGTTACTCTATTAAATAAGTACATTGAAAATGGCCAAATCTTAAAAAGAAAGATTAAGCAAATTGCCACAGGGGATGTGTTTACTCTTTGTTTGGATAGTTTAGGTTCTGTTTGGGCATTTGGAAAAAATACATATGGTTCTGTTGGTAAAGTTATAGATTATGATACAGAAATTGTTCCTTATCCAACCAAAATCCAATTGATTAATAATAATTTTAAAAAAACTGAATTTCCTCAATGTATTAACATTGCTGCAGGTGGTGATAGTGCTTTTGCAACATATGTTTCTTCCAACATATATCATCTATTTGAAAAATCATTGAAATCAAACGATCTTTCCTTCAGTTTTAAAGATTTATCCGAATCTCAACAAGATTCTTTGGTTCATTTTGCCTGGGGTCATGGATTGAAGGGTGAACTAGGCCTGGGTTACTTTATTCATGGTATTTATGAACCTAGGAAAATTAAAAACTTGAACAACATTAAAGAATTTAACGAAGCTACCCAAAAATTGGAAACCACCGGTATTAAGTCCTGGTCAGTGGGTAAAAATCATATTGCTGTTACTTTGACAAATAATGATGTTTATGTTTGGGGTGATAACGAATACGGGCAATTAGGCAATGGTAAAAGAATAAGATTGTCTATGCCGTCTACTGTTCCATCAATTTTAGAGCCAGGTTCTAATAAAAAGAAAAATAAGTATGCCAAGTATAATGATAGATTACACCTATTGGACACTGGTAAACTTCATCAAGTCATTGTTGCTGGAAGAGATACCACTGCTATTTACTATAAGAAAGATTAAATTTTGTATATAGACTAATCAAAAGTAACTTATAATTTTATAAATATGAATAGCGATTGTAATGAACTCACGGGTCAAAAAATGATGTACGCGAATAAACTTCTTTTTTCCATTTTAAGTATCGATTTACTGTACATTTTTTCAGATTCCCACCAAACTGCAATTATTATTGAGATTACACAATTATAAATGGCACCACAGAAGGTAAAAAAATTACCTCAAAATATAGTTGCAGTTCATTCCTCAGCTTTTGAACGATTTGAAGAAGATCCTGCAAAATTAGATTCATTAATCACCAATCCCAAAGATATCTACTATTATTTGAACAAAGTTAAAAGTTTATCAGGTGTGACCTTTACCAAAAAAAAAGATTATGAATGTAATTATGACCTTCAAGTATTTATTGATGATATAGGATATAAGAGTTTTGATGATCTTCCCAGAGATAAGCTTCTGAGCAGTGAGGATCCACTGCTGTTACAGATTTTCCCCCAAATGGCTAAGCTATTAAAAGATTTTAAACAAAGAATCGAGCAAACGCTAAAAGATAGTTACCAAAATAAGGACACTGAAAGAAATAACAAGAAAAATTTAAAACGTAGCCGTGAAAATAGTATATATCCTGAATTGAGATCATTCGGTTTATTAATTCCATTTCATCTGAATGACTGTTGGTCTCTATTGTGGATAAAGTTTTCAGAATATAAAAAATTCATTGAAATATTTCAAGTTGATTCTAAGCCTCGATTTATAAGTGAAATAAACTATAATTTAAAATATTTGACGAAGGTAATTGCATGCTATTTATTGGATCTTGACCTTGATCAGTTGGTTTACAGTTTCAAGCATATCATGCCAAGAATTGAAGATGAGGAACTTGACAACGAAAAACTTCTTATAATAAACATTTTGGGAATCATTCAAGGTTACCAAGAACATGGGTTTAACGTCAACTTTTCTACTCTTACAAACATAAGTAGTGATATAATTATAGAAAAACCTAAAGGAAGAAGATGTACTCTAGAGAATTTTGAAGATGAAATATTTACAGAAGGTTCAGATGTTTCGATAGATGACATTAGAGCTTTAAAGAAAAGAAAATTCAATAGTAGCAGCAACGAGGACGACGATGAAGAGAAAAATGAATCGGAAATTCGGTCCATTAGTGAAAATGGAAAATACAGAAACAGCATTAAAAATGGAAAAAATTCACGATTAAAGACGAAATCAAAATATTCAAGTAGGACAGATATAATATCAGGTTTCAATTCAAGTTGTGATACAAGAGAAAGTTCTGCTGAATCTGATTCTGAGTCCATATCTGAACGAGACGCCGAAACCTCATTAGGGCTGAATAAGAAGTCAAAAAATAAAAGCACTAATGAAGAAGTAGAAGAAATACAAGAGAAAAAAGAGGAAGGTTTCAAAAACGATGACCTGTCTAGAAACAACTTAGGGGTTACTTCAGGTGATAAAACTTTGGAAATTATTGTCACACATGCGAATCTCTCTAGGGTAAAACGTTCTTTAAACTATGATTCCAAAAAGTTAGAGCAGATAATGAGTCAATTCAAATCTACCTACGACTCCATACAATCATATTTTTATGCCAAATGGGCCCGTATGCCAACTCCACGTCGTTTGAAAATTCCACCTGAAGGCCCCGAATTTCAAATGTATGGACCCACACAAATTGAACTTGAAATAATGACGGCTGGGGGGCTAATAACTTTGCAAACATTGAGAAAAGAAGTTGACAGGTTGAATATAAGCCCAACGCCGCCACAATTAAGATTTATGGCGGGAGCAAGAAGATGGATCAACCAAAGATTTGGTTATAACAAGCAGAAGAAACATGTTATTTACTTTAAAGAGGAAAATATGGTTGTTCCAGACTACATAGATGCATTGTATATCGTTGTTGCTACTCACGTGGAACACGGTTGTCTTGAGCCCTCAGCTACTTTTGAAATTGTTCGTAGAAATTGGTACATCTCCAGAAAATGCGTTTCTTTTATAATATCAAGATGCTATAAGTGTAAAGGAAAAAAAATGAGAAATATTTAATTTTAGGAAAGTTGTTTTTGTTTTCTATATACCCACTCTATTTCAATATATATTCACCATCGAAATATTCTAACGTATCATCCGACTATGAGTAGTCTGCGGAGTTTGATAGTCATTGGATACATTACGATTTAAACCGGATGAAGATCTCCTTCTTTGCTGAGACGCACCAAGGTTATGATAAACGGTTCTACCATTTAAAGTAGGAGTAGTAAATTGCGATGGCCATGATTCATGATTATGCTTCCCGTTAATGGAATGGTAAGTTTCCGAAAAAATATCGGGAACGACGGGTTGGACTTCATGTTCAGCTTGCAAACCGAAATCATCCAAGCCCCTTATAATATCATCGTGCTGAGCTTCCATTTCCATATTGATCACCGGGATATTACAAACCCTTTCATCGTCTTCATTGTCGGCATTTGTGGCTCCCGTCTGGTTGCTGAAATCAAAAGAAACATAAAAATCATTGGTGTTGTAATTTGATGGATTATCCAAAGGGTTTGTAAAAAGAGGTTTTTTCAATATAGTTCTATCATGAATCACCTCTCTATCCTTTCTATCTGAAAATGCACCCAAATCTAAATCTCTCCAATTAAGTTTCTTATTCTTTTGTCTCAATCTGTTTGCATAGGATGAGTTAAACATAGGATTATTCCCATTGATGACAGACATATCATTTTCAGCATCTTCATTTTGATACAGAAACTGTTGAAGTAGGTCATCGTGCGTATCAACAGCAGATGGGTTTAGTGGAGGTAATTCAATATCATCAAATCGAAGCGAATTGTGTTCCCATTTTTCAATGAATAATACGGTACTTTGATCAGGTAGATGAACGTAGGACCAGCTAGAATCATTCATGGCAAGATTTTCTATGGTTGATTTAACTACACGGAAAGAATGGGTAGCCATAAAAACATAGTAGAAATAAAAAGGGCGCGATTAAATTTATTATCAAAGAGCAAAGGAGAAAAATATTTATATCACCACTATTATATGTCAACTTGGACTCTTCCTGCTTTTGATAGCGTATAAATTAAACACCACTATGAAGCTCGCCATATCTACTATCATTTCTTTGACACTAATTTTTTCAAGCACCGTTGCTTCAAAAAATGTTTTTGCAATGCCTAAGTTCACCGATGAAGAAATTGGAAATGCAGTGAACGAAATTGATGCAAAAAAAAACAATCAAAAAGTTTTTTCTGTCAAGGATCTTGAGGGATCACATATTATCGAGAAAAGGAATGGCAAGAATATTTTTGATTACAAATTAATTATTGATGATGACGGATTGACTAAAAGGAGTGCAAAGAATGTTTTCGATTTAAAGTTAACAGTTGATGATGATAAATTGACCAAAAGAGAAACTAAGAATGTATTTAATTTAAACTTAATCATAGATGATAAAATAAATAAGCGAGAAATTGAAGATAATTCCGATATCAATATTTATTTGGAAGGTATTCCTTTACCAGATGACTTTTTTGACAACATAAAAGATATTTCATTTGACCTTTCTAATATTGAATATATTGTTTCAAGCTCAAGTGTCAATAGAAATTCCATTGATTTTAATTTAAACAAAGTTGATGGTACAAATTATAAAAATTTGAATGGTAACAAGCGTATCAGTATAGGAGTTCCCGAAGAAAACTCAATTAGCGATATACTATCCGATCACAAATTTGTTATTCCTGAATCTATTAATGATAAGAATACAAACATGGGCTCGACCGTTATGCCTCCAATTCAAAATGCAGATATTGCTACAGCTTTAACTCAAAGAGAGGATCTTAGAATATTTTCCTCCTATATACGGGATTTGGTTGACTTATACAAAAAATGTGAAGCGGTTCATGAACCAACAGTTGATGAGATTGATTCGGAAAATTTTTCACAATTACTGATATTTGCCCCGACTAATGATGCTATGATTAACTTGGAAGTCAAGCCATGGGAATTCCCAACTAGTGTTGATGATTCGTCAGACAATGATTTACAACTGGATGAAACAATTCAAGAAAACATTAGACATTTTGTTGAATCCCATATCGTCGAAACAAGAAATTTGAGTTTAATGGGCAAAAAAGTAGTTGAATTCAAATCAATTAATAATAACGCTATTTTTTTGAAAAATTCAGAGACAGGTTTTCAAATTAAATTACTAGGTTTTGATGAATGGTCAAATGTGGAAAATATTGAAGTTTTGAAAAATGGTGCCATCTTAACTATTGGAGAAACCTTGACATGGCCAGGTAAAGATTAGGGTTTGTTTTTTATTATTATTACTCTTGGGTTTTTGGTATTTTTTTTGTTTTTGTTTTCAGGTTATTTTCAAAGCCGTTTATAAACCGATTTTTTGAATTTTTTTTGACTTAATAAAATGAATTGTGAGATTCAAATCCGGTAAATGTAAAAATCGTTACATTTTTTCTCTATAAAGTTGAAACTTAGGATAAATACAGATTAAAAATACGCCGGAGAAAGATTATATATCAAGCAACCTTAATTGAAGGAGGAACAACACCATCACATAGACTATCAAATAGAGTTTCTTTTAATTTCAATTCAGAAACCCTATTATCATCTTCAACAGCAAGTTTAAAAGCGCCCGTACCAATATTCATAGTTTGACCTAAAATAATTCTTTCAGAAACACCTTCGACTTTATCCGTCTTCATATAAAATGCTGCATCAAACAAATGATCTGTGGTCTTTTCAAAAGAGGCCAATTGCAAAACAGAATCCCTCATCTTTGCTAGACCAAATCTGGTAATACCCAAAATTTCACCTTTGAAAGTCATAACATCACCTAATAATTGAATATGACGATGATCGACAGCCATACCATGCGATCCCATAGTATAGTCAATTTCGTTAATAATACTTGATCTAGCCGCTTCAATGCCCAGAACCTTGTAAATTTCCAAAATATGATTAGTTCTAGTCTTTGTGGCGACCACACCATCGGTAGCCATAACATCTTTAAGACCATAACCTTCAACCAATAATTCCTTCTTACTATCATCCCTAACATTGATAACCGCTCTTGAAATTTCAGGAAGGCCTTTAACAACAACCTTTGTCAATAGTCGCTTCAATTGCTGCATCTTAAAGAACAAAGCACTCTTTTCCAATCTTTCTCTTTCATCAGGGTCTCTAATGGCCAGAGCTGCAATCTCCTTAGAACCAGCGGATCTTGAATTTGGCTTGCTCATATCGCTAGTCATTTCGCTGACAATAACCTGTATTTTATTTCTACCAGTAACAGCTATATCACCCCTGGATATCTTTAATTTAGAAGCAACAATAGCAGTTGCAATTTGATCTATGTTTAATTCTAATTGCAACTTCGCGATGGTATTCAAATCAATTTTAACCTGCAAGTACGCTTGATTTTCTTTATAAACATCTTCAATGTAACAAGCAACGTCTTCAAGTAAAGTCTTCTCAATTCTACCTTTAACAACTCTGGCAGCTCTTTCATCCTGGTCATTGACTAGTACAGCATTGATAATAGGCGTGGAAATAGATTTCGAAGCATTGATAATCTCCTTAATACGAGGCACACCCAAAGTAACATTCATTGAGGCAACACCCGCAAAATGGAAGGTTTTTAAAGTCATTTGTGTACCTGGTTCACCAATTGAATGGGCACCAATAGCACCGACGGCAGTACCCGGCTCAACTCTAGCTTTTCTGTATTTAGTACAACACAATTCTAAAAATTTTTTTATCATTGGCTCAGAAATATTTAATAATTGCCTAACGGCATTTTCTTTATAGTCATCTGTAGTGACACCTTGATTTGATTTTTTTACAAAATCAGGTAATCCTTTTTGTTCTCTAATGTGTGCCAGTTGCTTCAATTTACTATTAATATAAGCCTTAACTGAATCATAAAAGCCTCTTTCAGCATCATAAATATCAACAAATTCAATTTTATCAAAATCATCTTTACTAACAAGGTTACCAACGTTATCGACCCTAATTAGTTTATCCTTCAACGGATTTAAAATTGAATTAACAACTTCAACAACCTCATAAGGGCGAAGAGAAACATCATTATTGTTTAATGTAATAAAATATGCATGGATCCAAGTTCTGTTGAAGTTCACAGGTGTACCATCACCTTCCATATCCAAAGGATCTAAACCATCTCCACCATATGTAAATTGAACAACACCATTACTAGAATTTCTAACGGTATTATCATAACTGGAACTAAAATCTTCCATAGATTTCATTAGTCTACGTGACATATATCCGGTTTCTGCAGTTTTAACGGCAGTATCAACCAAACCCTCTCTACCAGAAATAGCATGGAATAAAAATTCTGGTGGATTCAAACCCGAAAAGAAAGAATTTCTAACAAAACCCTTAGACTGCGGAGTTTTGGAGTTTTTCAAAAAGTGAGGAAGGGACCTATCCTGAAAACCATCCGGAACTCTATTACCTGAAATAATCTGTTGACCGACAACTGCGACCATTTGAGAAACGTTCAATGTAGAACCTTTAGAGCCACAAGTAGCCATGATTAATGGTGCATTGGATTTTTCCAATTCTTTGATACAAACCTCACCGACTTCTTCTCTGACTTTAGATAATAAACCACCAATCTTTGCTTCTAGAGTTTGTTCTTCATTGCAACCCGGTTGAGTTTCTAATTTGCCGGTTTTGAAAAGACAAATTAATTCGTCACATTTTGCATAAGCTGCTTCAACCATCTGCTCTTTTTTAACTTTTAATTCCTCCTTTGGAGTTACATCATTGATCCCAATTGAGAACCCCCTATTACCCATATATCTAGCGCACATTTTTGCCATTCTATTCATTGCATTAGCTGCTTCAACCGGACCATAGTCTCTTAAAATTGTATAGAAAACGGAATGCTTTTTACCATCACCTAATAAAGATTTATCCATCACACCAGATAAAACCTGAGAATTTCTGATAATGACAAAACCGTCATTTGGAGACATTTCGTTGGGCTGCCCTTTTAGGGGAGGTGTAAAAGTCTTACATTTTGCATCCAAATTAATCAAAACATTTGATTGTTTATTTGGTTTGATTAACATACTAAAAATTTGCTTACCAGTCCACAAATAAACTGGCTTAAAAATAGCAGGAGGAGGTAAATCGAATTCTATAATACCGTCAGACATTGATGCCAACATTTGTGTCAAAGTTGCTTTATCATAAAAAGAATCTTTTCTAGATATTAAATAAGAACCTGTAATAAAATCTTGGGTTGCTGCAATTATGGGTTCACCAGATTTAGGAGTTAATAAATTGTTTTTAACACCCATCAAATTCATTGCTTCTGCTCTAGCTTCTTCCGTTTGTGGAACATGTAAATTCATTTCATCACCATCAAAATCTGCATTGTATGGCGTACATACACATTCATTTAATCTAAATGTCCTCCAAGGTCTGATTTTAGCAAAATGCGATAAAATTGACAACCTATGTAACGAAGGTTGTCTGTTAAACAAAACAATATCACCATCCTCAATGTGTCTTTCAACGACATCGCCTATGTTTAAATTTTTTGCTAATTTATTACGATCACCATACCTTAAATTCCTTTTAACTTCTTCATTTTTTCTAACTAAATAATTTGCACCTGGATGTGCATCTGGTCCATTAATAATTAATCTTTGTAACTTTTTCCTATTGTACCTAGTCACAGACTCAGGATATGTTAAAACTTTAGCAACCAGCTCGGGAACGGCAACTTCATCGATTCTCAAATTTGGATCAGGAGATATGACTGTTCTGGCAGAAAAATCAACTCTCTTACCTGAGAGATTACCTCTAAATCTACCTTGTTTACCCTTCAATCTTTGACAAAAACCTCTGATTGGTTTTGCTGATTTTGTTCCACCGTTTTGCATCATTGAAGGTGAAGCAACATCAGAATTAATATAGACAGCAACCGCCAATTGTAAATAGTCCCATTGTTCCATCAATTGATTAATTGATATACCTTTTTGGATACCTGCTCTAATCATAGAAGAAGTCCAAACAATTTCAGTTAATTTTACAGTTAAATCATCCTCATTGGATGCATCGGCCATAATAACCGAAGGCCTGATACAAACTGGCGGTGCAGGTAAATACCTCCATATATACATTTCTGGTCTACCACCTTTGGAAGAGTTCAAACCCAGTAATTCACAATCTGTAGCTGTTATACGTTTGAATAAATTCAAAACTTTAAGCGGATTTAAATCATCACTACACCTTTTAAAAAATCGTTCCAAATCTGGATTTTCATCAAAAAATTGGTTAAATTCTTCATCCCATTGATCTTTTTCATCTGCACCTTTTTTACCTATCCATCTAAAGGTGTCATGAATAATTTTTAATGCTGCTGGGCCACCACCTGCAGCTGCCTTTTTCACAACTCCGTTCAATGCACCACATTCAAGGCACCTTCTTTGCTTTTTTGATTGATCAAGTATTGCTCTCAGTATTTTCATTCTTTTTAAATTATCTATTCCCGGCCTTCTTAATTCAGTTACATATTTCCTTTTTAAATTCTCATTTAATAAAACGGATGAGCATGTTTTGCAAATCGTTTGCAAAACTTGCATCGTTGCCTTAAAATAACCAACATGAAAAACGGGTAGAGCTAATTTAATATGACCAAAATGACCATGACAAGTTGCTAAATTACCATTACAAGTAGCACATTGATTAGAATTACCTGAAATACCCATTCTGGTGTCCAAAGCACCATGTTTAACGGGAACTCTACCATTTTCTAAATCATACAGATTTCTAGTTGAAACTTCCACTTCGGATTGAGCAATAATCTCGGCGTCAGATAAAGCACCAAATTCCAGTCCACTAATACACTTGGGTGATATATCTGTAACTGTTTCTTTCATGATGCCCAATGATGTTTTTAAAAATATTGTGGATGTTGATATCTAGAGATCAATAGGATTTATAAATAGTAGGAAAATTTTTTATAAAACAATATTTGTAAAGGGGCGGGTAACGACTCATATTTCCAGGCAGTGTGAAATAGCATTTAACGGTTTTTTACTTTGAATTTTAATATTACAAAACTTATACAGATATTCAGATATTGTGATTAGTATGGAAAAGCTTCAGACATGTCAACAACAGCTTTTGTCAATGAGTTTCTATCAATCAAAACTAAACTTAATTTAGGATCGATCCCGTAATCATTAAACACTCTTCTTCCATCGGCATCAATCTTCTTATTTGTGTATTCAAAATAACCATGATGTAAAGATTTTTTTTCAAATAGTTCATCTTCGTAATGTATATAGTCATATTCTGAATAAGCTTCCCCTGATTGCTTCTTAACCTTTTTATGGTTCTTCAATAGTCCATCATCTTCCTCCAATTCTTTATCAACGACAGACGCAACCATTTCATACACTCTCGAAGGTATCAAAAAGTAATCAAAATTATATTCTTTTTCTCTCTGTTCGGAATTTTCCATTTCCTCCAAAAGCATCTTATACATTGGTGGCATTGTTTCAACAGGCATATTAATTAATCTTTCAGAAAAAATTAAACCTATTCTGAATTTTGAAGCAGAAGAAAGCATTTGTCTCAATAGAATATTGAATTGGTTATCCGTCGATGTTTTATCAATGTAATATTTAACAAGGTCTTGAATTGACTTTTTCTTTAAATTATCAGTTAAGTTTATAACGGAAAGAATGGAAAATGGATCACTTTCGGTACCATCTGTTTTTATAGTAGTACCAATATGGCCTTCCTTTAATATAAAATCCGCTAATTCTGACAAACTGAAAAAAACTGAATCATCTTGAAAAAGTTGTCTAAGAAAATTCTTCGTTGCATGGAAATCAACAGTTGGATTTAAATTAAAAAATTCAAAATCGACGTTAACCATAAGATCATCAGATTCGTCATCATGAATTTGTAGCTCTTCTTCGTCTGTTGAAGAAACATCAATATCAGAATCTTCTATCTCTTCTTTTTCAATATCCTCTTTGGTTCGCTTAGCCATTTTTTAGCAGTTTTACCTTATGTTACAAACCAAAGAAAAATAAGAGACGCAAAATTTTTTTTCTCTATCGATGCATAATCCTTTTTTTTTTTCAACATGAACGTGGCGGAGAAAGTACAACATCATTAGCTTAAACCTTGCAATAATGTCGCTTGTTAAAGGTTATAGTTCAGAAGATTCCTACAATTCCGATCTAGAAATAAACAATGCCGAAGATCACTCACATGTAATAACTTCTGATATTAAAACATCTAGCACAGCTAAAAGGACCATATCGGGGTTTATTCAGGAAGAAGCTGTAGATGACGTTCAATTTAAAAACAATAAGAGATTATACGATGCACTTGGAGACGAGACATTGACCGAGAATAAGAAAGCTAAAATTCTATCATCTTTTAAAGCTACTAAATGTAAGTCAAAGGAATTCAGAAGAAAACGGAAATCAAAAGGTAATTCTTCCAAATTTGATGATGATTCAGACGGATATGAGGGGCCATGGGCAAGGCAAATTTCTAGTTCTGAATCGGAAGATGAATTAAGTCAAGGAGAAGAAGAAGAAGGTAAAGTTGAACATGAAGATGAAGAGAAGAGTACATTTTCCGATATTGCTGAAAGTACCAAGAAATCAACACCAGAAGAATTTTCAAATTATTATGGACCATCATCCATAACTTCTCTACTCTCTCCACCTCAATCGATAACGACACGTTTTTCCACAACAGTATCCGGAATCCAATCATGTTATGTTCCTAAGCGATTAGAATATACTCAAGAAGGACATAAATCGGGTGTCCAATCATTACAATTTTTGCCCACTACTGGTCATCTACTTTTGTCAAGTGGTACTGATAGACTGATTAAACTTTGGTCAACATCCAAACCTCATATATTACTTCGGGATTACGCTGGACACTCTCGGCCAGTAAAACATGCCACCTTTTCACATTCTGGCTCTAATTTTGTTTCATGTGCCTATGATAAAACTGTTAAAATATGGGATACCGAATCAGGGGCTGTGAATTATAAAATGAATTTAGCTTCGAATCCGAATATGTCTCGCTTTGTTCCGAACACTGAATCTGAATTTATGGTGGCCTTAGATAATTCGAAAGTGGAACATATGGATTGGCGTGTTGGAGATTCTGTTCAAACTTATTCTCATCACTTAAGTTCAGTCACGTGTATCGAATTTATTAATGACGGACGACAGTTTATTACAGCTTCAGACGACAGAACTTTAAAAATTTGGGATATTAGAGTCAATATGCCTATTAAACAAATAGCGGACCCTAAACAACATTCCATGCCGATAGTGAAAATGCATCCTAATGGTAGATGGTTTGTTGGCCAAAGTATGGATAATACTATTCAAACTTACAGTACTAGTCCTACTGACAAATTTAAAAAAAATAGAAAAAAGTTATTCCGAGGACATAATTGTTCAGGATATGCCATTGATGTTAAATTTTCGCCCGACGGCAAAAATTTGATTAGTGGTGATTCATTTGGAAATTGCTATTTTTGGGATTGGAAAACTACAAAAGTTATTAAAAAGATAAAAGTCGACAACGATGTTATCAGTTGTGTTGATGTTCATCCATTGGAAAAAAGCGTTGTTGCTGTTGCAGGTAGTAGTGGTAAGATTTATGTGTACTCTTAGTTAGATTTTTGTATTTGTTTGTATTATTAATATTTTTTTATACCATGAAACCAACCAAAATTAATGTGAACATATAAAAGCAATTGACCTTACGCATAAAAAGAAACTGACTTACTTTTTCTGGCTTGAACTTCACCGATACCTTCAACAAAATCTTCATGTTTCACAACAGATTGACCATTTCTTAATGCAATCATACCAGCTTCAACAGTAACGGCCTTCAATTGTGCACCATTAAATTCATCTGTAGACCTAGCCAATTCTTTCCAATTCACGCTATCATCAACAGTCATTTTTCTGGCATGAATTTGCAAAATCTGAGCCCTAGCTTCTTCAGAAGGTAAAGGAAATTCAATCTTTCTATCTAATCTACCAGATCTTAGCAGTGCAGGATCTAAAACATCAACTCTATTAGTAGCTGCCAAAACTTTGACCCTATCATCAGAACCAAAACCATCCAGTTGATTTAGTAATTCCAACATGGTTCTCTGCACCTCCCTATCACCACTTTTATCCGAATCAAATCTCTTAGTACCAATTGCATCCAATTCATCAATAAAAATAATAGTTGGGGCTTTTTCTTTTGCTAGTTCAAAGGCATCTCGAACCAGTTTCGCACCATCACCAATGAACATTTGAACCAATTGTGGGGCGGCTAATTTTAAGAAGGTTGCATTAGATTGGGCAGCACAAGCCCTTGCTAATAAAGTTTTACCAGTACCTGGTGGACCATACATTAATGCACCCTTTGGAGGTTTGATACCTAAATTTTTGAATTTTTCGGCTTGCTGCATTGGTAAGACAACAGCCTCAACCAACTCTTCAACTTGTTTATCCAAACCACCAATATCTGCATATGATTCAGTTGGTTTCTCATCCACTTCCATAGCCTTCACTCTTGAATCATATTCCGCAGGTAATGTATCTAAAATTAAGTAAGAATCTTTGTTGACACCGATTAAATCACCGGGCTTTAAATTTTCTGGATCAACCAAACCAATCAAAGGTAAAAAAACTGTTTGTCTTGTAGAAGTTTTGATAACGGCAGATTTACCAACCCTAGTTGAATCTAAATCCACATTTGCACCTTCAGTTGCAGCATCTTCATCTGCATCCATATCCAATAATTCAACAACATTACCAACTAAATAGGGCAATTGCTTATTATTCTTAATTTTTTCTCTATTATCTTTAATTTTTTCCAACGTAACGGACTTGTCATGTTGAAGTCTAAGAAGTTCTGATCTAAAAAATTTTATTTCATTGTCTAGTAACTTGGTTCTATTTCTAATATCTGCGGTCGAAGAATCAAGAATTTCTTGATCAATTTCTAGTTCCTGTTTATTTTCCAATTCTTCTAATGTCGCCATTTTGGTATTGATAAGAGGATAACGAGAATTTAAGGAAAGTAATAATCAAGAGATCTTTTGCCACTGCATAAAATCCAGTTTTTGAAATATTTCGCTCTTTTTTTAATTACACATCTCTACACCAACCCGATGTAGTAGAGATTATGAATCGGGTTCACTACATTAAACCATCTAAGAATTTGGTAATTGAAACGTCTTGCAAAGCATGTCTTACAACTACTGGTTTTTTCAAAATGAAAATATTAAAATTGGAAGATTAAAGTGTTAGTTTTGCTCATTATATGCCAATAATAACTGAATTTACCAAAGCAAGCAATTTAGGAGAAGTCTCTAGATTATTACAGTAATAAATCAAACTTGTTGCTTTTTGGATACCAAAGAAAAAAATTGCGTTTAATAAACCTTCAGCATTTGATTATATGTATTACACAAAACAATACTAAAGTTGTGAAATAATAATCAATTAATACCCATGGTTCATATTTTGAAAACTTCATACTAAATTGAAAGTTGCAATTATATTTCATTTAATAGTATTAATAGTATATTAAAGTTATAGATGTATACATTATATATACATAGAAGTAATAAGTAACTTAGGCCTATGAAACAGAAGTTGCATTATTGGCCTTTTTTAGTTCTTCACTGCATCAGAAAAAAATTCGATTTGTTAGTATGATGGTTAAACTATTTGATGGAAAAGTAAATAGAAGTAAAACTAATTGCTATCTGAAATTATAATACACACCGCAAAGCGTTACTGAAATCATCTTTATCATCATCATGATCTTCCCAACTTTCTTCCCATAAATGGTTTTCCTGATTTGCACCAACGGTATCAGCTTCCGTCCAGTCATCTTCAGGAAAGTCTTCAAACTCATCATCTTCTTCTAACTTCTTGATATAATTATCCTCTGCCTTCTTTGCGTCTTCTGATGACATTGTGTGTGATATAGTGGTCTAAATTGTGTTTAATTGAAATAAAGAATTGATTCATGAAGGCGACTACAAAAAAAAAATAGGAAATTCTCCCTGGGAGCTCCGTCCGATGTTCGCCCGGTTTCTGTTGCACGCTCTTCTTATCGAAGTTTACTAGGACCATCACAGAGGTAAATGGCTTATATCACGTAAAAGTAAAATGATAACAAGATTAAAAGAATGGACCCTTATATAACTTATGCAGAATTGGTTCCGGAAACCTATGTCTACTCTTCATCTAAAAGCCAACAGCAGTTATTGCAAACTACTCCTCCAGAAGTTAGTTCAGCGTTGTACTCCGTTTATCCCTTCATAATTGCCGCTAATAAAATACTATCTCTTATTACTTGGACGGGAGAATCACCCTACACTAATTTTGTTATTGTTGCTGTCTATGGAGTACTAGTATTACATTGGGGAAATTTTTGTACATTTATTTTACCAACATTGGTTTGCTTGATTTTTTGTTGTTCTATATGGTTTGTGAAAACAACATTTGTTGATTTCACCAAAGAAGAAATTCCACCAACTTTAGAAGAAATTATGGATTCATTGACAAATTTAAATTTAAGACTTGAAATATTATTTAGTCCAATTATGAATCCAACAAGATTGAACGATCTGAAAAAACTTTTGGTTACTGCTTGTTTGATGACGCCATTCAATATTTTTATTATGTCAAAATTGATAACAATTAGAACATGGTTTTTTTTGGTGGGTGTTCACATTTTAACGTACAATTCAAACTGGTTTGTTGCAAGTAGAAGAATGTTTTGGAGATGGAAAGGTACAAGAGAGTTGGGCATGTTTTTCACAGGATTAAATTTTTCGTTACTAGATAAAGAGTTTGAATTTACAATGGCGAGTTTCAACTTGAAGGATACTGCTGATTCTTCTACTAAAATGGTTGAATTTGAAATTTTGGAAAATGAACGTCGATGGATTGGTATGGGTTGGACCGGTAAACTGTTGTTTCTTGAAAGACAGCATTTGACCTCTATAGATTTGAGAACATGCTGTCCAGATTTAGATAGTTTCCAGTTTCCTCAAATTAAAGGATATGAGAAAAGTGAATGGAAATGGTTGGATTCGAATTGGAAAATTGAGTATACTCTTGAAGGAAACAAGGAAGACGGCTGGACGTATTTCGACAATTCTTGGGAACACCCATTATCTGAAGACTCAATCACAAGCTATACTAGGTCAAGAAAATTGAAGAGGAAAGCATTACTTGTGTTGAAAAAGAGTTTAAGTAGTAGTAGTAGTATGTAAGAATTGTAAGTAATGTATACGTCGATCGACGCATTTATTTGTTAAAAAGAATTCCATTTGTAAAGACAAGTTTTTCCATTCGCATTTTGCTTTTGAATAGGAAATCTGTGTTGATTGATTTATGGACAAATAATCAAGCCTGACACACAGATAAAGACATACAGACACATATATAAAACTTGTAAGATTTGTCGAGAGATACTTACAGACATACACTAAATTTGATTTCCTATATACGCCCACATTTCCAAATTCTATTCTGCTTTTTACTGCTTCATCCTACTCAGCTTTTGTTTTTTACTTCATACATTTAGTTTTACACACGACTGTTGCAAATCAATACATTCTAATCGAATCATGTCTAATACGACTGCTTCAGCCAACTCTAGTGACTCTCCAGCTACAGATATACCCAATTCCCAAGCGACAGTATGTTCCAATTTTTATTTTTTTGGTGTTGGTTTTTAAGATACTAACAGTTTATTTTTTTACATTTTGTAGCAGTATTCTATGGACAGAATAAGATTAGAATCAATAGAACGAAGAAGACAGGAATGTACCAATATTATTAAAGAAAGGAAGAGGAAATTATCAGAATTGTATTGTGTTTCTAGATTGCCATTTATGCCAATTTCAAACGATCAAATACTTCAAATTGAAGATAAATTGATGGCATTTTTAGAAAAAAATGATCTTGAAAATGGCCATGAATTTAATATAGCTGCCTTATCAAAAGAAAAACAATACAGAAAATCGCATTCCCCCCAGTCTCAGCAACAACAATTAAACAAAAACATTTCGTCTTCCCCAAGTCCCTCCTTTCCATATTCTCCTTCACCCATAAATCAAGATAAAGCAAGTGATTCTTTGTCGGATAATAATAACACTATTGAAGAGCCACCTAGAAAATTACAAAAATTGCCATTTCAAAAAGCTGCTCCGCCTACAACCGCTATTTCAGAAGAAATTAACAGAGAGCAAACTGTGGCACAATCTTCACAATCAGATGATATAGCCCATGAAAAAGAAAGACAAAAGGAATTATATGTTTTCAAAACACAACCACATCCAACAAAACCGTTATTGCAGACCAAATCTGAATCTGTAATTATCACTCGTCGTCATTTAGAATCGAGCCCAGATGAACCTCCAACTTTATCTTCATTAATATATTCTTATTCTAATGATAGGCTTCCTAAACGTTCGGATGAGTGTTCTAGTCGTGATATTGACATTGATAATATTGATATCAAGAAATTGATGGTTACATTAATGCCAGAAAGCAAACCACACAAAGTTGCCGAAGCTCGCTCACTAACAGAATTATATTATCATCAGCAAACACTTCAGTTGCCAAAGCTTTTGTTGAGAGCTCATAAAACATTAACTACAGATGCCTTTGAGACCTCGCTGGTTGAGGGGAAAGTTTCTGTTTTGCATTCACGTATTGAGGAATTGAAACGTAAAAATAGTTGGTCATTAAGGCAGCCAAAAAAATTCATTGATCCTTTTTTAAAAAACTCCTCAAAAAGGGTGCATTGGGATTATCTTTTATCGGAATCAAAATGGATTTCGATAGATATGAAAGAAGAAAGACGTTACAAATTGACGCAATGTGTTTTTCTGGCACAGGCCATTCAAGATTATTGGACTTATGGTAATGTTTGTTGTATCAACAGGGCCAAAATTATTTTTTTAGATCAAAATAAAGTTGATGAGCCAATAGTCGAAATTCCTGAACAACAAGATGGCAAATCAGATAAAGCCGAACTAGAAAAAGAAGAAAATGAGGTCAAAAATATTGTAAAAAATGAAATTATGGAGGAGCGCCAAAGAAATGATGAAGATGCCGCTAAAAACATTGACTCTGAAAAATCCAAAGATGAACTTGAAAAAATGGATGTCGATAATACTGAATCATCAACTAAAAAGGTTTTCACAAATCTATTTGATCCTTCAGAAATCCCTACGAAAAAATTACCCGAATTTTCGTATGAGAATTTTGTTGATGCAACGAAAGATAGAATCATTCCCTTCAAGGTTTATGCAAATATGGAAATATTCACCGCTACAGAGAAGGCCATCGTCTCTCATCTTCATGAATATTTACCGTTCAATGATAAAGAGATAGATCACATTATCGATAAAGAAACATATGGCCATATATCAGCGATGATTCCTCCTCTCGATGAAGAACCTGAGTACGAAAAATTGATTTTCAGGAAATTTGATGACAGTGAGAAACATCCTTCTAGTCACCAATCAGGGTTGTTTGGTCCATTTAGGAGAATTAATATTTTGAAACCTCCTAGACCACCATCAATAAAAAACTTGGAGCTGAGAATTCCAACCATTTGGTTGCCCCAAGATGATAAATATTTGATTAAATATGTTACTGAATTTTCTTTTAACTGGGATATTATTGCCGCTCACTTGTCAGCAAAACCAACAAGAAGCTATACGTCTAACATTGAAAGGAGGACTCCTTGGCAATGCTTTGAGAGATATATTCAATTAAATGATAAGTTTCAATTTACAGATATGAGAGGTACTTTTGCTATTAATGCAAAAGAATGGTTGGAAGCTGCTCATCAAGCACAAGCTACCACCAAAAGAAGAATTTCTCCTTTAGGTGTTGGTACTGAGTCAATCCAACGAGGTAATAGAAGATTAAGATGGGGCTCCATGTTCGAGGCTATGAGAAAGTTGATGAAGAAAAGAGAAAATGCTCAAAAAACTCCGACTCAGCATCGTAAGACAAACCACGAAGCAACAAGGGCGGATACCCCAACTCCTGAACAACTTTCTATGTTGAAATTCGATAGGGACAGAGCTTTACAAGAAGCATATGCGCAGCAAAACCCATCGGCTGGCTATCAAAGGATGAGGGTTCCTGTTTCAACAAGACAAATGGCTGCTACTGTTGCAACGGGAGGAAGACTAGCTGATTCGACGCGTGTAGCCTTCCAAGGTTCTCCCCAAGCTACAATGACTCAGACAGCCCAACAGGCTTCCCTTCAACAACGTTCACAATCTCAAAGAATGCAGTCTCCCCAGCCACAAGGTACTAGTGGTAGTACTTTGACTTCTCAAGTTGTTTCACCTGTATCTAATGGTCCTGCTGGCATTAATATGCCTTCGGCAAAAATATCTCGCCCGACGACCCCGAATGGTACGCAATTGACGCCAGAACAAATTCAACGTCTATTAAATCTTCAAAGACAGAAGCAATTAGCCCAGCAACAATCACACAGACAAGCCATGATGTTGCAACAACAACATCTCCAACAGCAACTGAAAGATGACAATGCGTCAAGACAACAGCCGACTTCTTCTGCACCTGTAAGTGCAAGTGGTACTCCTCAGTTACAACCAGCACAGCTCTTAGCTCAAGCAAAAATGTTAGCTCAAGCTAGGTCACCATCTACACCCCCCAAACAAGCTATAAATGCATCTACAGGTCCAATAATAAGTCATCCGTTGTCTTCTGCAACTTCCACACCTAATGTATCTAGACCCCCATCAAGAACTATTAATAGGTCTCAAAATGGCGGTATTGTCCCAACACCTGAGCAAGTTTTACAGAATGCAATTAAGTCGTCAAATTCTCCAAGTGCAAATAGTAGCACCCAAATGTCTCCAACCCCACCGCCTGCCAAGATTCAACGAAATCAAAGTCATCCAGTTGGTAAGCAACCAAGACCAGCTGCTAAATTTACTTTCACGCATGCGCAAATTTCAGCAATTGTCAATCAAATTCAAGCACAAAATCCAACACTTCCGAAAGAACAAGTTACTAAACTGGCCACATCATATCTTGCTAAATTACAGCAAAAATCTGTTCAAATGCAGAAGCAACAAACGACGCCAAGTTCAAGTCAGATTCAACAGCAAGGCTCATCATCAAAATTTGCACCATCTCCTAAAATCCCAACCGCACAAATTGGTCTGAACAGTAACCAAAGCACTACTGCTGTGAAGCAATCCAATAAACAGCCCCAGCAACTAACATTGCAGCAATTAACAACTTTAATCAATAATCCAAAACTTAATCCACAACAGAAGAAACATCTTCAAGTTATTCGTCAACGTCAGCTTGAACAGCAGCGTCGTATATTGGAGCAACAAAAGCAGAACAATGCTCAACAATCACAGCAGCCACATGCACAACTACAACCACATCAATTACAACGACAACAACCTCAACCACCTCAACAGCCACAAACGCAACAACAACAACAGCAACAACAGCAGCAACGGCAACAACAATCACAACCACAACTACAACAATCACAGCAACGTCCGAGCGCAGTACAGAATCAAGCCATGACCAATGCAAGTCCTCAGCGTAAAGATGTTACAGGGAAAATAAATTCACCCTCAATTACTACAAGATTTTCTCCACAACCTGGATCGTCTGTGAATATGAACTACTACCGTAAGGCCAATTCACCAAGTGGTAGCCCGATTCCATTTCGAGTCACCACACCATCTTTGGCAGTTGATATGAATGAAGGCAAAGTGAATGCTCCATCATCAAGTGATGGTTCAACCGTGACTGCTCCTGCAACTGGCTATGATAATTCTACATGCGACGATTTGAACGATTTGAATAAATTGGATGCGTTATTTGGTTTAAATCCAGATACTAATGGCGATAAAAACTGATTTATTTTACGCTATCATGTGTATAATTTGTATATTAGATTTGCTTTTTTTTTCTTTGAATAATAGCATATCATTTTTATGGTAGCAGTTTTCGTTTAACTATAAAGGACAAAAATAATTATTAAAAAAAAAGCTAAAGTAAAATAATAAAAAAACAGACACCATCAATCAATCACATCATATCAAAAAAAAAGATTAAACATGCACAACGAATAATAATTTGTAAACGGATAAAGGAGAAATAAATAAATGTAAAATATGCTTTTGCTTTAAAAACTAATGGTAGCAACACCTGTTTCGGAAACTGGTGCACCATCAACGACGTAATCACATTTGAATTTCAGTTTCACACTGTTAAATGCTTCCGCTTTCTTACTTCTAATTATAGCGGTTTGCTTAATTCCGTTGGAAGCACCTGATAATAAATTCAAACCAGATGCCGCCTGTAAATTCAGCTCAAAAGTTTTAGTAACCGCTAAAGAGAATTGAACATTAAATAACTGCTTATGGGTGTTATTTGAAAATAAAAATGTAACAGATAATTCAGGGCTTTTCTGGTTAATTATATAGTTGATTGTCACATTATTAGAAGAATGCAATAACTCGGTTTGCTGAGAATCTTCTTGAGCTACTGAACTCGTTTGATTAAAATCAAATTGAAAAGGATCCAATTTTGGGGTAACAGTTGAATTTGGAGGTGATGAAATTTTATTTGAATATGGTAAACTTTGCTGCTGAGTAGAGTATTGAACTGAAGCACTAGGTGAATTAAAACCAGACAAAATATCCAAATTTGACATTGGCTTTGTTTGCATCTGAGGTTCTGGAGTAGACAATAAATTAATAGCACCAATACCATAAGAAGATGAAGGATTTGTATAAGAGCCTGCACTCTCAAAAGTTAAACCACCTAAATCGCCCAATAGATCAGCGATAGCATCATTTGTAGTAGGAACATCGGAGGATAGGTTAGATTGAGGGGTTGGTTCATCGTCATCAAAATCAATCAAATTCATTGAAGCAGGAGCATTGGAACCAGAAATACTTTTAACCTGGGAGGCACTAGCTGCATCGCCCTGTTCAAGGAACCCGATCTTAGTTAAAATAGCATTTATTCTGTCATTAAGTGATAATAATGCTGCCACATCATTAGAGCCTTGTTCTTCTTGAATGATTTGTTGAACTCTCGGTTGAGAAACTTTAACAGTAGAGATTAAATCGTCTAAGGTTTCATCATTTCTATCTAATTTTCCTGAATTTGTTGCGTTATTTAACATTTCATCCAAAAGATCAATTTTTCTACCTAATTTATCCAAATCATCATGAACTTTTTGTTTAGTTTCTTCCAAAGATTCATCTTCTTTGAACCCAGACATAATTTTCATCAAATCATTCGCTTCTTTCAAATCTTGAGGCCTACCCCTTCTGATTAATTCTTGTAATTTAGCACTTTGAGCAAATCTTTCCTCTCTTTGCAACTCTTCAATTGATTTCAAATTGTCACTTGGATTTAAAACCGCTGCATCTTCCCTTTTAACAGCTGGAAAATCGTAACCTTTAGTTCTTAACAATCTATACATATCTCTAACATAACCCAAATCTTCCTTATATCTTGAAGTTTTACAAATGGTTTGAACCCATTCTGCTAAAGTTCCTAAAATTAATCTTTGAACTCTTGAATATGCCGGAGGGGGTCTTTCAGGGAATCGTTTAACTAACTCATTCAAAAATTCTTTTCTGGAAATTTGAAGATGAACAGGATAACCACAATTTTTGACTAAATAGTCTAATAAAGTTAAAGCTAATTCCGAAACTTGGGGATCTCTAGAATTGATCAATTTTGCAACAGCAACACATGCCTCACGAGGACTTTAAGTAACAAATTAAACCTAATGTTAGTACAATCTTTTTATAAAACAATTGAAGTAGCTAGTTAGCAATATGCATAATACTTACAGATTTCCTTGTTTTTGATTAATAAGATCACATATCTCTAAATTCAACGCAATATTTGGCTCATCCAAAGTTGGACGGCATGCTCGGTCTATATAAAATAAACATTTTGTCAGTAATTGAGCTAATATAAAATGGAAGCTTTTAAAAGCAACAAAAAGTTAAGAAATATAATCGGTACATACGAATTCTTCTGAGCAGTTTTCCACTTGCACCAGGTAAGGATGACAAAGAGGACATTTTCAGTAACAATTAGGGCTTGTGCAAATGAATGTGCTTTGAATTGTATGGGTAGTTTGTACAAGGTGTGGTCTCTTTCTACTAACGCTGCTGCGGTGCCAGCATTCTAATATATTGTCTTAACAAAAAAACGATCAATTTTAAAATCCAAATCTTGTCTGCCAGCAATTTAGAAGTGTCAGCATTGATTCAATTCTTTTAGAAAAGCAATTGCGTCTATCGACGTAATTATCTTGATTTTTTTTGCATTTTTAATTATTGCGCAATAAGTTGCCCAAAATGGTAAAAGGATCCTGGTTGTAGCATGTCGCAAGCCTTTTTTCAGATCTATTTTTTGAAATTGATTCTCGAATGTTTTTATACCATTAAATTACCTATTATGCTCATCAGGGTTATACGTATATATGCCTTGAACTGAGAATCGTATGAAAATTTTTTTTTTTAATTTTGACGTGACAGATTAAGTGAGATATTTTAAGATGCTAAAAAATAGTTTAATATTAGATATAATTGTTTTTGCAATAGATTTTTGCATCCTTATATCCACTAACTGAAATATTAAGAAAAATGTCTCATTCACTTAACGGATTTCTGAAACCTGTTGCCGTTTCAAAAAGGGAAAATGATTACACGGAACACATGGATAATTTAGGATTCTTGGCGAATGCTGGAAGTTTATCTAATGTGTCTTCCAATTCTTCAAGTTCATTATTTTCTTCCCCATCGCCATTAGAACCTTATTATCTTCCAAACGAAAATGAACAGTTGAAACCTTTAATGGATCATAAAAAATTTTCTTTGTCTGTTAAACTTCTCGATAAGGTCATTTACTTGAAGAATGACAATAATGGTTCAACAGTCACCCCTATGCGAGGTTCTATTTATATAACAATAAAGAAACCAATTCGTATATCACAAATTCAACTAAATTTAGATGGTCATTTGAATACAAGATATTTTCCGCGGACTTCACCTCCACAACTTAATTCTCCATCTACAAGTATTTTTTCAACTTCAATTTTGTCACAATCACGTTCATGGCAATATAAAGCAAATGATAAAGTTTTAGATACTGATTATTTTGCTAAAGGCACTTTTACATTCCCGTTCCAATTTTTAATTCCAAATGCTATAACGGAATCAATGTCAAACGTTTTCGGTTCTACAACTTATTCTTTATCTGTAACAATCAATCCATTTTCTTCAAATCCAATTACTAAATCTTTGCATACACCATCCAAATATTCCGTTTCACTACCGATTCAGATAGTCCAATGTTCTGCAGAAGTTATAGTGGCCAGCACTACACAATCAGATTCTGTTTCTTTAGGTAACTGGCGAAATTTACTGTACTATAAAGTGACCGTTGTAAACAGAGCATTACCAATTGGTGATAAAGTTAAGGTTTACATCAAATTAGTTCCAAATAAAGTGAGAAGATTCAAAGTAAATAAAGTTAAAATCGGGTTAAGTCAAATAACAGAATACGATGTTTTAAATAGGTTGACAGAAAAAGAGAGAATGGGTTATTACACTAATTTAGCTCATACAGAAGATGTTGGATTAAAAGTAATTGAAGTAGATGATTTTATAGATGAAACCGCAGTTTGGGAATTCGATGTCCCAATCAGAAAAATATATCCTAGATTGAATGGCCCCCCAAATAAGGAAGTTGTTCTTTTTCCGACAACTAATGCTGTGGAAAATAATGTTTGTCACTTTAGAGTTCGCCATAAAATCAGAATTGGATTAGTTGTTGAGGAATTAGAAGACGAATTTGATAATGAATCAGTTCTTGAATTCACCGATAATATGAGTGCTCATAGCATGATGCGTACAAGAGCTCCGAGTGTCGATAAAACAATTGCGCAAATCAGATTAGAACAAGCCGATAATATAATGATTAAAAAAAATTCTAAACTGGTCCCGGAATTGGGTGAAAAAAAAAATAAAATTGAACTCAAGTTAGACGCTGATTTAGAAATTTTGAAGAGTGAAAGTGTAGATGGTAATTTACCACCCCCAAGTTATTGCGACGTTGCTTCAGAGAGAAAAAAACTTAATGTAGCGTCAGAAACTGACAAGTCGTCTTATACTCTAACTGGGTTGAAAAAACAGAGCAATACCTGCCTATTGAATTTTATCGTTCCTCCAGCGTATGAAGAAATTGAAGAGCATCTGGAATTCCCTCCTCCATCATATACATAAAGTATTCCAATAGCAATAATATTTTTATAATAATAATAACATAATAATAGTAATATCACAATAGTAGGAATCATGAATTGATTAAATCTAAATTCATTTATATATTTATCCAAGAGTCTAAATAAAATTGATAATTTTCATTACCATTTTTCTTGTCTTCACCATCTTGCAGGTTTGTAGAGTCCATTACTCTATACTGATCACTGATATTAAAAATCTTGTCGTATTGAGGTGCATAAATATCTTCACCTTCAATCTTACCACCACCAGCTTCTAGAATACTTTGCCATGTAGCCCTATAACAACCACCATTGACTGATTCTAATTTTTCATCATACTCCAAAACCGTACATAGTGATTTGATATCAGACAGGGACAATTCAATTGTTGTGATATCAGAAATTGCAATGAACTCACTGATATCTTGTAATGTGGGAAGAATCGAACCAATACCCGTAATATTTTCGACGGGATAACTATATTGTTTTAAACCATTAGCAATAAGACCCTTCTTCTTGAAGCATTTAGGATATGTTTTAGTTGCGACATATTTCCAGATGATAATCAACAAAGATTCAATAAAATCACTATCCAACTCAGAGTCTGTAAACCAAGGACCACCTGTAACTTCAATAGATGGTGTCAAGTGGTATAACATATAAATTTTTCTTTGAGGGTGTTTGACAGACTTAACGGACTTAATATATGATTGTGATTCTAACGACTTAAGACATCTTAAAACTATATGCTGATGTAGATTCGTTCTTGCTTTAATTGTTTTAGTCCATATACCCTCTCTACCTGCAGCTTCAATATGAGAGTAAATCATTGCTTCATCGTTATTCATATTACTAACTCGCTTTGCTTCATCTTCGCTGATTGGAGCAAACATGATCTGTTTGCTAGGATCTTCATAAGATTTCTGTGCTGATTCTAAAATCTTGAGAAGTCCAGCATTAAGTAATATTTGTGCATGTTTCATCAATTCAGCAGGTGTTGATAAACCTACCATCACCATTAACTCTTCTTGTGTGTAAGAAGGCTTACCTTCAAGAATCATCTGTTGATGAAGCTTCTTCGCCTCCAGGGGTATATCTTCCTTTACCTCCGTTGACATATTCAGAATTTATGACTTATTAGCGGTAAATGAATTATGATCTAAAACTTGTTTCAGTAAAATTTTCATGTGTAAGAGAAATAAAAAACTTTTGCATAGCGCACTTAAAATAATCTCCATAATTTAATTTTTAGCCAAAAGTGACTAATTTAGATGCACACATCAAATGGGCAATAGACATATTAATTTAGAATTCCACGATGCTGAGGATGAAGATAGTCAAAATATTATACTTACGAAACCAAAAAGGCAAACAAATATTTTTAAAAAAAGATTGAAAAAACAACTGAAAGATAATCAGGGTTCATTTTTAAAATTAACACTAAACCCTAAAGAAAATAAAAGTGACGATGAAGTCGAAGCACAAGAAGAACAAAATGATTCAGAAACTGTTAAAATTTTACCAAGGAAAAGGATCAGAAAAACTGGTTTTGAAAGAGATGAATGGAACGATGAATTCAAACCTGAAATTACAAAACCTAAAAACATTATTGAAGTTTTGAAAAATTATGGTAATGTGGTAGTACCTAAAAGTAAACCAAAAGAAAAGTTGTATAACGAAGGTGGTCACCAGATGGACATTGATAATAATGATCAAGACATGGGTAGTGAATTACCCAGTCAAGCAATCTTCATGCCGAACGCATCTACCGTAAATGAACTTAAGGAAAGAAGATATAGGGCACAACTAGACGACCTCAATAATCAAAAGAATATTTCAACACTAGAAGATTATGACTCTGAGAATACACGGATTAAAATAGATGATAATGACGATAGGGACAATGACGTAGATAAAAATGAACACCTGAATGATGGTAGATTGGCAATTTCTAAAAGCGAACAGAAATTACAAGAATGGATGAAACGTGAAGAAATTGAAGAAGCTCTATATAATGCCGAACTAAGCGATGAAGATAAAAGTGATACAGGTGATGCCATGGTCAGGATGAATCTGGAAGATAGTGTTGCATTTTCCAATATAGAGGTGGTTTATGAAAAAATCCCTGAATTTGAACCTGCATTTAAAATAGTGAAGGATAAACTCGAAGCAGTTCAACAGGTAAAAGAAAAAAAAAAGAGAAAACTAGAACACTTAAAAGAAGAAACACAGAAACTAATTGATAAAAAAATAGCTTACAACGAAACCTTAAGTAGGTTACTGTGAAAATCACTATGAATTTATTGACCAAATAAGCTTTTAAATTATATACTATAGAAATGTTTGGTACATTGTAAATACGAAATAATTGATGATGACTGAACGGATTGCGGTTAAGCGCGTTGTAATTACTTAATTAGTCACATAGACGAGTCGACACCAGTTCCTGTTTAGGCAATTTTTTGATAGCGCGCTTAGGACTACCGTTTTACTTTCTCTTCATTGGCCATTTTTCAGCAATTGACTCACTTGGTCCAAATTTGGGGAAGAAAATGCCACTCTTTACTATTATCCTTGTCCATTTTTTTTCCACCATGCTTTCTTTTGAAGTTCTATTTAAACTCCCAATTCCTACTTTTTGCAATATTCTATATTAATTGTTTTTAATCCTTATTTCCTGCCTAATTATGAGCCTTACCAAACTTTTCCAAAGAAGCTTTTCTAGTACTGTTCCAATTATGACTGTTTCTCCAATTAGACACTTAATCTCTATTTCCGATCTTACTACACCAGAGTTCAAATCTCTTGTTAACAGAGCTGAGTATCACAAGCGGCTTATAAAATCGGGTAAGAAACTGACCACTTTACCTCTTCAAGGTGAACTAGTGGCCATGCTTTTTACCAAAAGATCAACTAGAACTAGAATTTCCACTGAAGGTGCAGCTGCATATTTTGGAGGTCAGCCAATTTTTCTGGGTAAGGAAGACATTCAACTTGGTGTCAATGAATCATTATACGATACCACCAAAGTTATCTCATCTATGACATCATGTATTTTTGCCAGAGTAAACACACACAATGACATTATACAGCTTGCTAAGCATTCTTCTGTGCCGATAATCAATGCCCTGTGTGACACTTATCATCCATTACAAGCTATTTGTGATATACTTACCGTTAAAGAAAGCTTCTCTAAGATGGAAGGTTTAAAATTAGCATGGATTGGCGATTCAAATAATGTTATTAACGATTTATCCATTGCAGCAATGAGATTTGGAATTAATGTTTCTATTGCCACTCCAAAGGGTATAAAAATTGAACAACATATCATAGAGAAAGCTGCTGAAATTACCAAAGAAACTGGTGCTACTTTAGAACTTACACACGACCCAAAAGTCGCTTCTACAAATGCCAGCATTTTAGTTACTGATACATTTATATCTATGGGTGAAGAAGCTGAAACTCAGAAAAAATTAAGACAATTTTCAGGCTTTCAAATTAACAGTGATTTAACTTCATTGGCTGCACCAGATTTTAAATTTATGCATTGCTTACCAAGACACAAGCAAGAAGTCAGTGATGATGTTTTTTATAGCAAAAGTTCTATCGTTTTTCCAGAAGCTGAAAATAGACTTTACGCAGCTATTTCAACGATCGAAGCTTTTGTTGTTAACAAGGGTCAATTTTTATAAATGAAATTTTTAAAGCGCATAGATAATATTTCTAGGTGTATATAATAATAATGTTTAAATTTTCATCATCTGTTCTTAGTTTAAGATTTTTAACCTATTATTGGTGTCATATAAATGTAACATCCTAAAGCTTTAGAATCCAAATGATATAAGGATTATTAACCTTGACAACAAAAAGAAAAGAAAATTTTAATGAAACGCTAACCAATCTTGCTGGATAATTGTAATATACTATTAGAATTTTTTAAAAAATCTTATTTATATAATTTTCAGATAATATATCATTGAGTATAAACAAAAAGAAAATATATATACAATTCAAGTAGCTAAGCAAGGTATCAAAATAAGGAGATATGTAGTTATGGTGTATTGCGTAATCTCAATAGTGTGCGAAAGATTCTTAGTGTGCTCGAAGAGAAAAACAAAATCATGTTCTAAGTCAATTATAGTGTTAACTTCTTCAATATATATAAGTGGATAAATAAATATTGAGCCAGAGTTCAGGTTACTTTTTAATGGCACACATCCCATCACCCACAGTTTTAAGCAAAGTTAATGAGCTTCTTAGAACGGAGGATGACTTAACAAAATTAGATACTTTCAAATCAAGTCTATCCAAGGAGAAATCAACAATTGATGCACAACTCAAAATCGAACAAGAGCGTAGATTGCAAGATTTACAATTGATGATTTCAAACATGCAATTAGCCAGTAAAAATTTGCAAGATTTAAAGTATAGTGTGGGTAAATTAGATGAATTGAAGAATGAAAATAAATCAACGAATAATCAGAGTAATTATTTAGTATTTGATGATTCTGCTCTAGTTCTAAAAAATATTACAGCAGTTGAAGAAGTATACCAAAATTTTGCTTCTTTTAATGTTAAAAAATCAATGATTCAAAGTTTAATGAATAGCGAACTACCAGTTGAAGCTGAATATTATCCAGAAACTTCAAGTGGTGACAATCTATTAATTATCCATTATGAATTAAATAAATTGAGAGATTTCAGAGATCAATTGGAAACTATGTTATTGAGATCAACTGATGATGCGCAAAAACTTGTGCATAAAGTCTTTAGGACATTAGATAGTTTAGTAAATAGATTCGATGAGATTTTATCTTTTGTTGTGGATGGATTTATTGATATCGCCACTGTTGAGAATTTTGGTTTGATTGTTAAGCTTGTTAAAATAATTCAGTTTGAAGAAAGAGAAGATTTAAAAGTCCGTGTTTGGAATCACTTGCTAGGTAAGAAAAATGCAGGAGTCAACAATGGGGGAGAGGTTACAGGTGAATCAAAAACTGCAAAGCAACATAATGGGACAAGCAACAAAATTAAAAGGTCTAAGGAAAGGGGCTATAAAAATAAATTTGAAGAGTCTTTTCAAAATACGATTAAGATTTCATTTGAGGGTCTGCTAGAATCAAAAGATTATAGTAAATTAACTCAATTAATTGAGGAACATTATTACGATATTTTAATCCTTTATAAAACTGCCATTGATAGATGTTTTCCTCCTGAGTGGAATTTTTTTGATAAGGTGTTAAATTGGTATCAATCAAGTCTACGAGAAATTTTATTAAGTATTTTAGATGACGACAAAGTTTCAAACATCATGGTTATTAACATTTTAAATTTGGAATATAATAATCGTATGAAATTGAAAGATATATTCAAATTAAATAAAGACCAATTGAACAAAGTCAGTGTTATTTCAAGTGAAAAGAAAAAAATATTGTTGGATGAATGCTTACAATTTAATATCACTAAGACTACCCAATGGATTGAAAATGCGATGCAACCAGCGGTTTCATTATTTGAAGATAGATCTAAAGAACCCTCTGATAATACCACTGAAAGATTAGGCATTGAGATTGCTCAAAATACCTTACAAATATTCAAGTCTAATGCTAATGCATTAATTGAAATTGGTGATGCTAAAATATTAATGCAATATTTAAAATTTTTTGCTCATGATACCATGAAATATATCCAAGACACTTGGACTGAAAGTTTAGATAAAGAATGTTTAAAATGGAATTCAGCAGAATTAACACCCGAGGAAGAATTAAACGTTGCATTATTACCAAGATATATTACAGTTTTAGCAAACGATTGCCTTAAATTTACTGACGCATTGGAATATCAATTCAAAGAGTTTGCGAACAACTTACATCTTTCATTTCAAGATCAGTTAATGGAAATTATGGACACTGCAACTTCAAACTCAATCGAATTAGGTACATACTGTTTAGAAAAATTGGATGAATTAATGGTGAGACATTATTCACCATTCATGGAAGAATTGTTTTCAAAATCATGGTATAAATCATCGTCTATTATTGATAATGTTTTCCAAATCATTGATGAATGTTATATGATTCCATTTCAAGAATTCTTAAATGAAGAATTATTTATTTCGCTATTTGATATAGTTGTTGATGACTTTTTATTAAATTATGTTAAGGGGCTATATTATAGAAGATCCATTGAAAAAAAATTCGCAGAATGCGTCGAAAGAGATGGACATAAGATTGCGTCAGAATTTGGTAAATATGATACAGATGATGCTTTGACAAGTAAATTATTAATATTGGATTTGCTAATTAATTTAATGACGTGTAAAGATGACAGCGAATATGTTGAAATTTGGGGTCAATCATTAGAAGAGTTTTATGATTTACCGATCGATTTCCTGAAAGTTGTTTTGGAGTGTAAAAAAGTTAACAAATCAAAAACTACTTTTATTCTTGGCGAATGTTTGGAACTTTCTAAACAGGTCAATAGTACGGAGAATGAAAAAGAACATTCGTTTATGAAAGACTTTCATTACGTTTCAAAAAAGAAATAAAGAATACGAGATGAGAATAATGCATGGTATTTATAATTTTTATTTAGATAAAGAAACTTAAAAAGAAGTAACGAAAACTACCGTTAGAACCAACCAAGTTGAATCATCGACATTACATTTAACAGTTAGTAAACCATCATTCTTATCATCCCATAATGAGCCAAAACTTGAATTAATTTGATTATCAGAGTCATCAATTGCACTTATTTTATTCGCTGTAATAATGTATTTAAATCTTGAAGATTTTTTCGTAAGGCCTTTCAAAATAATATTTATCAATTCACTTGTTGAATTGTTCTTGATATTTGATTCTATAAGTTCAACTAGATCATTAGACGTAATTGGCTGATGATGGAATTAGTATATTTTATCTTATTGAAAGTAAAAAACAAACGAGCACATACAAGTCTGGAAGAATTAACGCTTTGGGAAGTTATTATAGGAGTTTGCTCAAACATTTTAGCTTTTGTTTAAAAGGGCTAAAATTGAGTAAAATTAAATCAATAAACATGTTGAAAGACAAGATAAAATACACACTCAACAAAATGACAGTCAACACATTCGAGCTGTCGTATTATTTTTTTGCTGCCTGGCACGTGTGCAATTTAATTGCTTAATCTGTTTTATTCTACTTCAAATCTTCAACTCAGTCCAATTCATTCCTTTCATTTACAAACAGACTTACTAGTTTCTACACTTTCCTCGAAAGACATCTCATTTGTTATAAACAAATCACATTTTATCATTAAGCATTGAAATACAACACAACATGTCTTCCGCTCCACTTTTGCAAACCAGTATGTTGCTATCAGTTTATTTTAAGATAGCTACCTATTCGAAAAATCTATTATATGAAAAATAGCTATGGATACAGAAACCTTAGTATAAACTAATAATTTTAGGAATATGCCAATATCCTCTTACAGTTACGGTTGAAACGTGCTCTCAATCAAGGTTTTGGTGGTTATTGGTTATGTTCATACCAACTAAAAGAATAAATAACATTCGAACATAGGTAGCGACATCCGATTTCGCCACTTATCAAGTTTACTAACATTTAATTCATTACTTATTGTAGCACCGGGTAAGAGAATTGCTTTACCAACCAGAGTTGAACCAAAAGTTTTTTTTGCCAACGAAAGAACATTTCTTTCGTGGTTAAATTTTACTGTTATTTTAGGTTCTTTAGCAATTGGTTTATTAAATTTTGGTGATAAAATTGGTAGAATATCCGCTTCATTATTTACATTGATTGCCATGGGTACCATGGTTTATGCATTAATTACTTATCATTGGAGAGCAAACGCAATCAGAAGAAGAGGTTCTGGCCCATATGATGACAGATTTGGTCCAACCATGTTATGTTTCTTTTTACTTATTGCAGTTATTGTTAATTTCACTTTGAGAATTAGAGCATAGTAAGTTAGTTATAATATTTCACATTTTATATTTATTGTTTTTATTCTACTTGTTCCATTTTCTATTTAGGTTTATTAATATTCTTTTACAGCTTTAGTTAGCGTTTGAAATAAATTTTTCATGTAGCTATTGTAATTGTTCGATTTAAAATTAAATGTCCAAGGAATAATACTATTCTTCGGGTGTAAACCGTTCATATTGTTTCATAAAAAATACATTAATTATAATAGGGATTTCTTCTAAAAAACACTTACGATAGATGAAATAAACTAATAATATTTCTACCTGGATTAAATGAGAAATATGAGGAATTGATCAAAAAAAACGAATGAATTCCGTAGAGTCTAAGAAATACAGGTGAACGTTGACTGCTCCGCCACATCACGTGCCTAAATATAACCAGCCACAACAAAATTGTGACTGTTAAATAAATAATTGAGTCCCATCTCGCGCTATCAAAATAAAATAAAAACTCCTCACACCACTAATTGAAATCAAATTAGTATGGGTTCAGCGAATTCACAAATTTTTTCTTCCACTTTCGCTTTTGTATTGACTAAATTTAAAACTTTTCATCACAAGGTCCTACTCTTTTAAGCTATCTTATCTTCAGAACCCTAATAAGCACAATATGGTATGTGAACCTACGAGATACATTCAAATGATTAAACGAATTGAATAATTTATAGTAGTAATTAAGATATCAAACTCACTTGGAAATCAGTTTAACAAACCTTTAGAAATTTGACATTGAAAATTGAATCGAATATCACTATACCAAGATTGTTAAATATACTCAAATACTTTTGTTGAGCATATGGATATTGTCTTCCATATTTCAGATAACACATTTGTGTAATTATTCAAATTGAAAATTAGTATGAAAACAAGTCAGTAGATGAAAATTTCAATTGAATGGTGTGTTAGAATATTAAACAAACATCGAACTTTTAAAAATTCTGGCATTGACTTAATCTATTTCTATTATAAATTATTTAACTCGCACCGACATATTTACAGTTTATACTAACTTCAAAAAATTTAATTATAGTCTGACGCTATTACCATTAGAACTAGAAAGGTTTTATCTAACCCATTGTTGAAAAGAAGACAATTCGTCATTGATGTTATTCACCCAAACAGAGCTAATGTCTCAAAGGATGAATTAAGAGAACAATTAGCTTCTTTATACAAAGCTGAAAAGGATCAAATTTCCGTTTTTGGTTTCAGAACTCAATACGGTGGTGGTAAATCTACCGGTTTTGGTTTAGTCTACAACTCTGTTGCTGATGCTAAGAAATTTGAACCAACTTACAGATTGGTTAGATACGGTTTAGCAACTAAGGTTGAAAAAGCTGCTAGACAACAAAGAAAGCAAAAGAAGAACAGAAACAAGAAGATCTTTGGTACTGAAAGAAAGGCTGCTAACAGAGCTGCTAAGAGAGCTCAAGATTAGATTTAATGGTCATATATTAAAAAAATACATCTTTTCTTTATTTTTTTCACCTTCTTTCTACTTTTTGTTATAATATATCATCTATCCTTTTAATTAATTGGTTAACGTATTGTAAAAACATTTAAAATTTATTTGTATTTTTACTGTTTTTAATGATAGAATTAAACATAACTGTACTATATAGAAAAAAAATACACAATTATAAAACTGATAAAACTAAAAGTAAGCGTAAAGTTATGAAGGAAAAAAATATGATATCAATAAACTCTAAAAGAACACAAAATGGTATATAATATAATAAAAGATTATTTTAAACCTTTCTTTTCTTGCAAGACTCTAACTTCTTCTTCTAATTTTTTCATTTGGCTCTGTAATTGAGCTAAATCATGGTTGAGTCTATTCTTTTCAGTATGTATATTTTGTTTCCATTGTTTAAATCTTTGGTCTTCACTTCTTAACTGTTCTGCAAAATATCTTTTCATTTTTTTCTCTTCTTCAACAAATTTTGGATTAGTAGAAATTTTATCAGAAGCAGAATTTGAAATTTCTTTATCCTTCAAGTCTCCGTTGCCTTCATTGCTCATTTTACGTGTTCTGAAAGTTTCGTAATGCACTTCATTTGTTGACAAAATTAAATCTAACATATTTGTTCTTAATAGTAAACTTCTCAATTTTCTGAAATCACAATGCTGATCGTTCTCCACTTCAACAAACCCCCATGGATATTTTCTGCCTTTAATCATTGATCCATTAATCTCAAATTCTTCTTCTGACCCAATAACTGCAAATGGCATTGATTCAATTAATTGTTTTGCGTGTTCAGATGCAGCTTGATCATCCAATTCAATAGGAGGAGAATAAATTCTAATATCTTGAACTTCAATGATTTCTCTAATTCTTTTTTTGAATTCCAACATTTCATTTGGGGTCAAAGTATCAGCTTTTGAAATAACTGGAATTAAATTAACTCTTGAACCTAATTTTTTCATAACCTCAATATCTAAAGGTTTTAATGTGTGACCTGTTGGTCTAATAAAGTATAAACAGGCATGAACACGTAAATCTTTAACGAGATTACGGTTTGGTTGATTTTCTTGTTTCATATAAGAATGATGTTGCTCATCAATAAATTCAACAATTGGTTGCCATGAATTTTTATTGTCAACATTATCACCTAAACCTGGTGTATCAATAATATTTAAATTCAATTTAAAGTTTTTTTCTTCTAATTCAGCACGAATAATTTCAATTTCGATTGTTTTCTTAATAGGCTTATTAAATCTGTTACGTTGTTCCTTATGTGGTTTTAAACCGGTTTGAAAAAGCGTGTTAATAAAAGTTGTTTTACCGAGACCAGATTCACCAGCTAACATGATGGTGAACAAAGCACCCTCTTTAGAAACAATTTTATATCTGCATAAATTAACGTGTTTATTTGTTTTATGTTAGTAACTTTGAATTGATTGTAAAAAAAATAAAAGTTATGAAGAAACATACCTTTGATTTGGTAAATTGGTAATTCCAATAGGTTCAATAATGGTATTAGCTATAGCAACGTCTGTCATTATGATTTATAGTAAATAACAATGCTTAGTATCATAAAAGAACCTCGAAAATATTATAATGTAAACAATTGGAAGTAAAACAAATCATTTTTAGTTTGAAACTAAAAATTCGCGTCACTGGATAGCTGACACGCGATTGTAAAATGACAGAATTTTGAAATTCCTTTTTCTCTCTCATACTGAAAATGACTGACAGAA
Organism: Kregervanrija pseudodelftensis; assembly: GCA_030580115.1. NCBI lineage: Eukaryota > Fungi > Ascomycota > Pichiomycetes > Pichiales > Pichiaceae > Kregervanrija > Kregervanrija pseudodelftensis. Next base: position 46,846 of record JAKTSJ010000041.1, read on the forward strand.
CATCCAATCAGGTGTATATCGTTATTTGCTACTCAAAACTTAAAAAATATGAGTAAACCTCTAACTCCTTATATAAAATCATTACTTGATGACCCTCCAGTTCTTTCCCAATCAGATTTTGCCGATGCTTTAAGATTTATATTTAATGGTGAAGCCAACGACATTGAAACTGCGTCCTTTTTAACTGCTCTAAAAATTCATCATTTAGATTTTCAGTCTGAATATATTGCTACAGCTGTTAATACCATTCTAGAGTTTTCAGATAAAATTCCAGATGATTTGATTGACCAAGAAGGGTATATTGACATTGTCGGTACAGGCGGTGATTCACAAAATACCTTCAATGTTTCTACATCTGCGGCAATTATTGGTGCAGGCATGGGATTAAAGATTTGCAAACACGGTGGTAAAGCATCCACATCATTATCAGGCTCAGGAGACTTAATGAGCAAATTAGGTGTTCAATTAATGAAAGTCAACGCTCAAACAACGCCATCAATAGTGAGTGATTCAGATCTTTGTTTCTTATTTGCTCCAGCTTTCCATCATGGTATGGGTAAAGTTGCAAACTTAAGGAAACAGCTAGGTGTACCAACTATTTTCAATATTTTAGGTCCATTATTAAATCCAATTAATATTAGAGCAAGAATTTTAGGTGTTTATACGGAATCATTAGGCCGAACTTATTGTGAAGCTGCTGTTAAATTAGACGAATTAAGGAATAAAAGCGCAAATACAATGGTTGTTTGGGGTGAAATTGGATTAGATGAAATTTCGCCAATCGGTAAAACAAAGACTTGGTTTTATAATAAACATAAAAAATCAATTGAAGAATTCGAATTATCACCGGCTGATTTTGGATTACCTGAACATTCTTTAGATTTGGTTAAATCAGGAACTGCTGAGGAAAATGCGATTGTTTTGAAAAAAATTCTAAACGGTGGTTATGATGTTAAACCAGGTTCAAATCCATTGGTTGATTATATTTTGATGAATGCTGGTGCTCTGGCTGTCGTTGCTGGTTTAACTTCAGATTGGAAAAAGGGTGTTGAATTGGCAAGAGAAAGCATAACTAGTGGTTCAGCATTAAAGGCATTAAATACCTTTATTGACAGTATAAACAAAATTTAGATTGGCCAAAACTTAGATGGTTTAGATTAAATAGATACATACATATTAAGAGGGCCTTCGTTTCTTAAAAAAAGCGCGTAAAAAGGTAAGTCCCTAAACAAAAAACAAGAAAAAAAAATACCTAAATGATAAACAAACAGTTTAGAATCTATCCCCTATTGTTTATTGTATATTCATTACCCAAACACCACCCTCTTTTCATATTTTGGTATACCTACATACGGGATAATTTATATATCTGAGTATAGTGAAGTGAAGTTTGAAAACAAAAACGCTATCATGTTTTCATCACATAAACAACTAATAGGCTCTCCCAATAATTCAAGCGATATACCCAACTCTAATTCAGAATTCACTCCAATTGGAGTAAGGGGTAGAAATACAAACAAGCTATCTACGAATAATGCTAAAATAAGAACCAATATAGATGGGTCCCCAACTTCTGCAAATAGAAACAGTAGAGCACAATTGTTACACAGAAATAAGTTTGAAGGCTCTTCCTCTTTTAGTAATGATAACTCGGATGTATCAAATTCATCGTTTGAAAATGATGAAAATGAAGATGATGGTAGAAATTTTATGAGACACAACAAAAGGGACCTTTTTTCAAACGGTTCAATACTTAGAGGAACAAATGTTTTACCAAATTATTCTTCAGATGAAGAAAGTATAGGAACAATAAAAGATGATGGTCTTATAAGAAATAAGGAAACAAATATGTTAAAATTACAAAGTGATCAAGTCAAAAATTTACAGGGAGAAAATATGAACTTAAGAGTTGAAGTTATGTCTCTAAGGCGAAATTTAACTGGCCTACCAGTAGAAACTAACGAATTAATTGATCAAAATATCACTTTAAATCAAGAAATCGTTAGACTAAGAGAGGTGGTAGAGAACTATAAGCTAAGAGAAAATAGAGTTAACAATAACGAGAATGCTGATTATGAAATTCAATTTAAGCAATACGAAGATAAAATAGAAAATCTTGAAAATAAATTGCAAATTATTATTGATGAAAAGGATGATAAAGTTCAAGAAATTGAAAAATTAAATGATGAAGTAGATATTTTAAATAATAGATTGGAGCAGAAAGATCAGGAAATTGAAGAACGAAAAATTCATGAAGATTCTATTGTTTCTATCCATAACAATAATGATCAGGAAGTAAGTGATCTCCAAACAGATTTGAAGTTTAGAGAACAAGAAATTGATAATATGCATGACGAAATTGAAGATTTGAATTTAAAAATTAAACAGTTAACTAAAGAAAATGATTTATTGAGAGAAGATATGGATCAAATAGAAACTGGGAATATTATTAGTTCGGAACCAAATAAATCACAAGATTTTGAACATCAAAAAATTCAACTACAAAGTAGAATTGATCAACAAGAAAAAGAATTACGAGAAATAAAAGTAGAAAAAATAAATTTAAAAAAGTATATTGATAAACTAGAAGAAGATGAAGAAAAAGAAGTTAAAAAGCAATATAAATCATCTAGGGATCTTTTACGTGATATGTCCGAACAACTGGATGATGCATCAAAATCTATTGATACACTGGAAAATGAGTTAAAACAAAAAGACTCTGATATTAAACAATTAAATTATAAGATTCTAAATTTACAAACAAAAAATAGTGAATTAGTTGAAAGATTAGAAAAATTAAAAAATTCTAAATCTAAAACGACCGACTTATTAACAAATGAAATTGATGACGTTTACGCCAAAATTAATGAATTAAAAGAAAAAAATATCAAACTAGAGTCTGAAAATCATGAATTATCTCAATCTTTATCAAACAACGAAGGTTATGACAATGATTACGTGGAAGATATAAAGGAAGATAGAGAAATATTGTATAATAGCCTTCTAAAAACTGAAAAGAAATTGATAGAAAAACTTTCTGAAGTTAAGTCTTTGAATGATACAATAAAAATCTTGGAAAGAAAAATAAAGAATGATGACCAAATGGACAAAGAACCAGAAAGCAGTATAGCAAATTCTGATGAAAAATTTGAACTAATTAATAATTTACAGCTAAAAATTGAGGAAGAAAGAGATAAATACATTGAGACCATTGAAGGTTTAGAATCAAAGTTTAATAATGAGAAGAATAATTTAATTTATAAGATCGAAACGTTAGAAGATGATAAATTAAGATTAATAGAAGATTACGAGAATATTCAGATTGCTTATAGAGATTTGGAAGTAGATTTTGAAAAAGAGGTTAATCAAAATGCCGTAGTTTCAGATTTCAATGACCTGGAAAGCGATTTTAAGAACTTATCTATTCAATATAAAATTGCTGTTGATGATAAATTAATCTACGAAACAGAGATTGAGGAATTAAAAGATAAAATTAAATTAAAAGATTTAAAATTATCAGAATTGCGTAATGATTTGACCGAACTTTCAAAAATGGAAAAATCAACAGATATTCGTACGAAATTGGAAAGTAAGATTATTTTGATTGAAGAAAAAGTTGTTAAACTTACAAATGAAAGGAAGGAATTACTTGATAATAAGCTACAAGCCGATGAAGAGCTAAATAGAGTTAGATTAGAAAATACTAAACTAAACAAGAAAGCGGATACAAGTAAAAAAATATATTCTCAATTTGAAATTCAATTGGATGAAGCCAATAAAGATAAAAAGGTTTTAAGATTGGAATTAAAAGAACAAATTAAAGAAATTAATAGATTACAAAAAAATATTAGCAAACTGGAAATGGAAAGGGGAAACCTGGCTGAATCTTTGGATAGATTGAATACTGACCAAAATAATATTATTAGAAAGAATGATCAACTTTCTGATAATTTAAAATCTGTTTTTAAAGATCATGGTGAAAATAAAAATGACTTGGAGATCAAATTTAACGAAAAGGAAAATCAATTTAATAGGTTGGTTGACGAATATAATTCTATGAAAAATGACCTACTTGGTAAATATGAAGATTCTAAATTAGAAAGAATTAAATTAGCTGATAAATTAATAGAAAAGGACAAAATTTTAAATGATACCAAGCGTAAATTCGAGCTATCCAATGGGAAAGTTAAGGTTTTGGAAAAATATGTCGATGAACAGGACAAAGAAATTGATGCTATTAAAACTGAACTTGAAAGGGCAAGAGATCAACTACAGGATCAAAAACAATGGTTTCCTCCAACTCCTGAATCACCGTCTTGTATCACCGACGACCAGCAATCAAAACTTTTTACACTTCAAAATAGAATCGATATTTTAGAAGCTCAAAAAAAATTGATGATGATCAAATTACAAGAATTGAAGACAGAATCTGGCGATTTACAATTTATGATTCATTATCTTGAGGCCGAGATTAAATCCAAAAACAGCACGATAGAAAGAAATATAATATTACTTCGTACAGCCAATATTAATACAATATCGTCTTCGAAGAAGAGCAAGTTAACGTTCAAAGGTGTCGCATTTGCTGTCTTGGCATCTATAAGACTAAAGAATAGATTAACTGAACTGAAGATAAGACGTGCTCAAGAATTAGCAGTTAAAAAACAGCTCTCCCAAAAACAAAAGCATTCATGAAAGTAAGCTTTATGTATATTACTTATTAGATTATCTATAACCTGGGTATCTATGTATATCAATTCAAAAATATAATTTTATCCGCTTTTTTTTCCTTTCTTTTTTAAATTACGTTCAACAACAATCAATCTTTCTTTAAAATCCCTAGTTATCAACTGTAATTGTTCTAATTTTTCCATTTCTATGTCCACGTTTTTGCAATCATCAATTAGACTTCTAACTGATTTTAAATTTTCGTTAATTTTTCCTATGTCTTTGTCTGTTTTGGTTTTCTTGGCTAATACATGATCATGTACTTTTTCAGCAAATTGTTGTGTTTGGTCTTGTATATTGTAAATTAAGCAGTCAAAATTCAACGCCAATTGTCTAACTTTGAGAGGATCATCATCATCATCATCAATAATATCATTATTCTCATTGATTGCGTGATTTTCATTGCCATTTTCTAGATTAGTATTATCTGTAGGATAACCAGATATACTATTCTTATTGCCACCATTATTATTATAGTTATCGTTCTCGTTATTATCATCATCATCATCATCAATAATTTCATCTTGACTATCTATAACCACATATTGATCAGTAAAGGAAGTTCCAGGTCCAATAGTTGAGTCACTTGTGTGTAGTGTTATTTGGGAGCTTTGATCATCCATCATCTATAAGGTATTCCACGTTGTTTGATTGTTATCAAATGTATCTCATAACGTTTAAGGTAACAAAGCATTAGCGGCTCGAAATATGTAACATATCTGGTGTACTGGTGTATTTCTATACGTTTCCGAATCTTTTTCCATGAAATTGACTTATTTTTGATACATAATACATCTACAGAAATTTAAAGCGTAAAATTTATGGTGCTGACGATTATAAACTCAAAATATTTAGATTGTACGTTTGGAATTATTGTGGTGATATTTAGATTAAGAATTCCAGATAATAAATTTATTTAGTAAACATAGATCTGTTCAAATTACATTCTTGAATGCAACATTCTACGTTTTGTGTTTTCTTTCCTATCAAATTTTAATGTTTTGAACTTTAGTAGCCTTTATTATATTCCGATATACTTTTCAAAATATTAGGATAGAGTGATGTATATCGGCGTATTAAACACTACTAGTGTTCAAGAATAAAAGGCTGAGCAATATCGGCCAAAACGCCGGACTATTCCATTTTGGTAGTTATATTTATTCTACAAATTAATAATCTTGTTGTCATGGAAACAATACTCTTCTGTGATGCCAGCCTACTACTATATGACCCTAAATCAAAAAGAAAAAAATAAGTCGTATTTACCTCTTTCAGCGAATCAGTATTAGCGTAATTGAGTAATATGCTCTTGCCTAGTTTCGACATGAATATATTTAAAGTCCAACAACCTCCAAGGTAAATAATCGTCCCAAAACAGTAGCTTACAAACGAGCATTGACCCAGCAGAATACGTGGCTTCAGCGAATAATAATCACCCTCGGCCAATTCACCGAGGCCGTCTATACCTGTGGTAGCATATTAGGTTGCTAAAGGCTGTGAAACCAATTTAATTGGTCAACAGCACCCGGAGTTTTCACCGACACAACACATGCTATCAAATTGACGTATAATTGAGTGGGAATATTAACAACACATATAAGATTACCCCATATAGTTCCTAGATTCTCGGTCAACTAATCCCTTATTAAGCTATTGTCCAATTAGATTTGATCTTTTGAACGGTGAGTTGCCCGATAGAATGCTTCTGAGGATTATTCCCAATGATGAAGCAAATTATAGGCTTCTGAAATTGTCTATTTAAGTACCTTTTGATTTCCCCCTTAATTGACTGTCCAGTTCCCAGTTTACCCCTTTAAAAAATTAATCTTTTTTGTAAAACAGATACACTGAATTAAAATATAACAGAATGCCATCCGCCTATACTCCACAGGTTAAGGTCTCCACCAACAAGACCAAATACACCGACAATCAACTAACTGCTCAATACACGTATAAAAACTCAGTTGTTACTCGTTCGGCCGAAGGTAATTATGAAGTTAAACCAACTTCCCAAGATCTTGAGTTTCAAGTTGATTTGGCTGTTCCCAAAGTGGGTATTTTATTGGTTGGTTTAGGTGGTAATAATGGTACCACTCTTACCGCTGCTTGTATTGCCAATAAAAAAGGTATTGAATTCAACACTCGCACGGGCCCAATGAAGGCAAACTATTATGGTTCTGTCACTCAAGCGTCTACTATTAAATTAGGTGTCGATGAAAAGGGTGAAGATGTCTATGCTCCATTTAATTCTTTATTACCAATGGTTAATCCAAATGATTTTGTTGTCTCTGGTTGGGATATTAATGGAGCCAATTTATATGAAGGTATGAATAGATCTGCAGTGTTAGATTATGACTTGAAAGAAAAATTAAAGGATGATATGGAAAAAATTAAACCATTAAAATCTATTTATTATCCAGATTTTATTGCTGCAAATCAAGACGAAAGAGCTGATAATTGTTATAATAAAAGTTCTGATGGCTCCGTTAATACTAAAGGTAAATGGGGTCACGTTGAGCAAATTAGATCTGATATCAAAGAATTCAGAGAAAAAAATGAATTAGATTCCGTCTTACTATTATGGACTGCTAATACCGAAAGATATTCCGAGTTGATTGATGGTATTAATGATACTGCTGACAATTTAATAAATGCCATTAAAAATGATCATGCTGAAGTTTCTCCATCTACTATTTTTGCTGTTGCTTCCATTTTAGAAGGCGCTCCATATATTAATGGTTCTCCACAAAATACCTTTGTTCCTGGCTGTCTTGAATTAGCTCACAAATATGATGTTTATGTTGGTGGTGATGATTTAAAAAGTGGTCAAACTAAATTTAAATCTGTTATGGCTCAATACTTAGTCGATGCAGGTATTAAACCAGTTTCTATTGCCTCCTATAATCATTTAGGTAATAATGATGGTTATAATTTATCATCTCCAAAACAATTTAGATCTAAAGAAATTTCCAAAGCTTCAGTTGTTGACGATGTTATTGCATCAAATCATATTTTATACAATGATAATGATGGTAATAAAGTCGACCACTGTATTGTTATTAAGTACATGGAAGCAGTTGGTGATTCTAAAGTTGCTATGGATGAATATTATTCCGAATTAATGTTAGGCGGTCATAATAGAATTTCTGTTCATAATGTTTGTGAGGATTCATTATTAGCAACACCGTTAATTATTGATTTATTAGTTATGACTGAGTTCCTATCAAGGGTCAAATGTAAAAAGGCAGGATCTAATAAATATGAGAACATGTATTCCGTTTTATCGTTTTTAAGTTACTGGTTGAAAGCACCATTAACAAGACCAGGTTATAAACCAATTAATAGTTTGAACAAACAACGTATGGCCATTGATAACTTGTTAAGAATTTTAATAGGTTTGGATCCATTAGATGAGTTGAGATTTGAAGAAAGATTGGCTTAATCGATATAATTTTGTAACTAAATAATTATTAAAACTCGAATTTAAAAGAATAACTCAACTTTAATTCTAGCAATACAATAGTTTTTAGTTTAAAACTATTAAAATAAAAAAATACCGTATAACGAATACCGTTCTTTTTAGCTTTTTTTTTTTTGGCATTGGATGATTCCATATATATATTCAAAGCTTAGAAAACATTATTATCTATCTGGTACAAAATTTAGTTTCAATTTAAAACAAGGAATTTTCTTCACCATCAAATTCTTCAAAACATTCCACAACAGTTTTTAAATTCTCTATAACATTATTGGCAGCAACTCTAATAACCCTATCAGACAAACCCTTAAACGTAATGAACAATTCACTATCTTGATTTACAAATGAAACATTTAACTCAGTTGGTTTAAGCATTGGATCAGGAGATAACGTGTCTTTAGCTATATTTGCTTGCTTTTCATTTTCAAATGGAATATGAAATTGTCTAAATGTTGGAGAAGTTATGTTAGTTTTTAATTTGTTTTCGCCTTGGAATGAACACTATCTTTGCCTAAGAATACTTACAATTGATGAGTAAACTCAAATTCTGACATACTGGTCGAAACAACTAATAAAATATGTATGAAATTCAAATAATAAACCGAAAATTCATGCTGTTAGCCACAATGATTATAAGCGTCACGTTCTTGAGAAATTTTCTTGTGCAGGCGATGGACGGATCTGCTCTTGGGCTTTTCATCGGGATTGAAGCGGCGTTCTATATTGTTTGGCCAATTTTTGAAGCCAGGTGCTGTTCTCCATCTTTAACGTTTATAATATTGGCGGGATTAGAGCTTTAAGTCCATTGCTGACAAAGCTAGATCTTTAAGCCCATATATTACTATAATATAAATAAAGCCTAAAGTTTTAAAAAAAAACTTTCACAACTTCTGACATAAAAAGAATTCTACTCGCTGAATTGTTTTCCTGGCAATAATATTCCTTTTTTGACACAAAAACAAATTTATATTTCAAAATGGTCAGTGAGATAGATAATAAGTTTTTTATTCTCAAGAATGCTCCAGAGAATGCTGTTAACATTGATTTATCATCACCGGATGCTACATTTGAACTAAAGGAATCAAAATTTTCTGCAAATAATCTTCAGCCGACAGAAATTGCAGTCAAGGTTCTACTGTTATCCAATGACCCAACTCAAAGAGGTTGGATTCAAAAAGGTGCTGATTCGAAATCAATGTACGTTAAGCCATCTGTCAATGGTGATATAGTGAGGGCTTTAGCATTAGGTGAAATCATAGCAGTTGGTTCGGATGTTAATGATTATGCAGTTGGTGATATTGTCAATGGTTTACTTCACTGGACTCAGTACGATATTGTTGATATTTCGGCCATTTTCAATAAAGTTGACAAAAGCAAAAACTTACCATTGGAATATTATTTATCAATTTTTGGTATGACATCATTAACTGCTTGGGTTGGTTTAGTTACCATGGGTCAAGTTAAATCGTCCGATGTCGTCGTCGTCAGTGCAGCATCTGGTGCAACGGGTAATATGGTCGTTCAATTGGCAAAAAAAGTTTACAAATGTAAAAGAGTTATTGGTATTTCGTCAACTGAAGAAAAATGTAAATTTGTTGAAAGTATTGGTGCTGATATATGTTTGAGTTATCGTGATCCACACTTTAACGAACAATTGGCTAAAGAATGTGGAGATACTGGTGCTAATATTTACTTTGATTGTGTTGGTGGCTCTATTTTAGAAGCTGTTATGAAAAATACTGCAAATCATGGTACTATTGTTGCATGTGGTGCCATTTCCGGGTATAATGACAGCTCTAAATTTGCCATTTACTCTTGGCCATTAATAATTACTAAGCGTTTGACAGTGAAAGGTTTTATTGTCGGGGATAATAAAGAAAAATTTGCAGAAGCAATTCAAGTTCTAAGTTCGGCCTTTATGAAGGGTGATATTACTCTAAAGAAAGATAAAAACTACTCTGTTTTTGATGCTACTGGCGATAAGTTTGAAAAAATCCCGGAGTATTGGCACGCTTTATTTGAAGATAGTAAGCCGATGGGTAAACTATTGACATCGGTTCACAAGAAATATGTTTAAAAATTTATAACTTCATCGCTGAACAAAGAGAGTTTAAGTATTTTAGTATTAGTAAAAAGAATTATTCTGCGAGATAAAGCATTTTTTTTATGATATCCTAAACGCGTATTAAACAGTTACCGAGGCCCGGTAGATAAATGACCGGCCCAGAATTTTTTATCGATAAACCAGTTAGATTAGAATCAGTTATAAGCAACCATTAATCTTTTTTTCTTTTACTTTTGTTTAACTAATATATAATCATCAAATATGTCTCCAACATTGATAGAAACTACAACACCTCCTGATATTACTCATATTCATCCAGAGCTTTCTCACATTCCTTTTACAAATATAATAAAGTTTTATCTCAATGGAAAATTGCAAGTAGTTAAAGATCCCAATCCTGAACAAAGATTAATCGACTGGATCAGAGAAGTTGCTGACTTGAAAGGTACAAAAGAAGCTTGTTCAGAATCAGGCTGTAATGCCTGTTCTGTTTCAATTGCCACATACCAAAATGATCAAATTCATTATAGGGCCGTTAATTCTTGTGTTACTCCACTAGTTCTAGTCGATGGTAAACATATTATAACTGTCGAGGGTGTGGGTTCCCTTGATAACCCCCATGCTGTTCAAGAGAGGATTGCCAAATTTCATGGGTCCCAATGTGGTTACTGCACACCCGGATTTGTCATGGCATTATATACATTATTGAGAGAAAAGGAAGGCCATGTCAGCCTTGAAGATATTGATGAAGCTCTGGAATCCAACCTATGTAGATGTACAGGATATATGCCAATAGCAGATGCTGCTTATTCATTTGCTTATGATTCGGATAACTACAACAAAGAGAAGGTTCGGCCATTTTTGAAAAATATCAGAAATAGCGGTAGCGAATCTCAAAATGTTTGCGCTTTAGGTGATAAGTGTTGCAAGAATAAAAAACAAGAAGAAGAAAAACCATCAGGATGTTGTGATAAAGAAAAGAACGGTACTTGTTGCAAGGATGAGAAGTCTAAGGCAAATATTTCAAATACCAATAAAGAATTTTCTGATAATGAAATCGATATGAACAAAGTTTTTACTCCAGATGGGGAGCCTTTAAAGCCATATAAAATTGAGGAAGATATAGCATTTCCAATGAAATTAGCATCTTTTGAGAAACAACCAATATTTTATGGTAATAATTATAAAGTTTGGTTTAGACCAGTTACTAAGCTCCAACTTTTAGAAATTTTTAGATATTATCCTAATGCAAAACTAGTAGCTGGTGCCTCAGAAGTTCAAATTGAAGTGACATTCAAAGCTGCAGATTATAAAATTAGCGTTTATTGTAACGATATTGACGAACTACAAACTTCTGAATATATTGAAAATAAAGGTTTAGTTATCGGTGGTAATTTACCATTAATTGATCTGGAACATGTTTGTGAAGATTTGGGTAGGAAATTGGGTGAAACCAGAGGAGGTCAAATTTACAAGCAAATTTGTGATCAACTGAAATTATTTGCCTCTAAAGCAGTTAGAAATGTCGCAACCGCTGCAGGTAACATTGTAACAGCATCTCCAATTGCTGATTTAAATCCAATATTAGTTGCATGTGGTGCTATTATTACTGCTGAGAGATTAAACCCTGAAAATGGGGAATTGGAAGTTTTGGAGTTGAACATGAGAGATGATTTTTTTACTGGTTACAGAAAAACCAAGTTACCGAAAGACTATATTGTTTCTAAAATTTATATTCCTGAAACACAAGAAAATGAATTTATTCATGTTTATAAACAGTCCAAGAGAAAGGATGATGATATTTCTATTGTTACTGCCTGTTTACAAATGAAATTGGATAATTTTGGAGTTGTTTCAGAATCTACCTTAGTTTATGGTGGTATGGCTCCAATGACTGTACAATCTAAACAAACTCAAGAGTTTTTGAAGGGAAAGTCTATTTTTGATGAAACTTTTATAGAAGGTGCAACAGATAAATTAACGAGAGATTATCCTCTACCATTTAGTGTTCCAGGAGGTATGGCTACTTATCGTAAATCTCTTACTCTTTCATTTTTTTTCAAGTTCTGGCAGTATATTTTATCAAATTTTGTTCCGGTTAATGAAATAATGGCTTTGAAGAGAAATAATTTGTTTGAAGCTGATTCGTTAACACAACTAACCAGAAATCAAAAACATGGTTATAGGGACTTAGATACCCCAACTAATAAAAATAACAAAATTGTTGGTAAACCAATTGTTCACGTCAATTCCTTGAAGCAAGCAACGGGTGAAGCTGTTTATACAGATGATATTCCAACCCAACACAAAGAAGTCTTCGGTGCTCAAGTCATGTCCACATATGCTCATGCTAAAATATTATCCATTGATTGGTCAAGTGCATTGGAAGTTGAAGGTGTAATTGGATACATTGATAAAAATGATTTGCCAACAAAAGATGCAAATTATTTTGGCCCATTACCATTTGGTAAGGAACCGTTTTTAGCAGAAGAAGAGGTCTTTTATGTTGGTCAAACAATTGGTGTCGTTTTTGCAATTGACAGAGAGAGGGCGTACGAAGCTGCCAGACTGGTTAAAGTTGAGTATGAGGAATTGCCGTCTGTTGTCGATGTTGAAGATGGTGTTAAGTTGGAAGATTTTTTTCCAAGTAAAGAGGAACCAGATAAGAGAGAAACCACGTTGGGTGATTGGGAAAAGGCTTTTAAGGAATCAAAACATTATTTGGAAGGTACATGTAGATTAACCGCTCAAGAGCATTTTTATTTTGAACCGAATAATTCATTGGTTATTCCTGAAGAAGATGGAGAATTAAAAGTCTATTCATCCACCCAAAATCTTGCAGAAACCCAAGAATATGCTGCTCAAGTTACAGGTGTTTCGTCTAGCAAGATTGTTACCAGGGTTAAAAGATTAGGTGGTGGTTTTGGTGGTAAGGAAACTAGGGCTGTTTTATGGTCGTCACTTGCTGCAATTGGAGCCAAGAAGTTTAAAAGACCAGTCCGAATTCATTTAAGGAGAGATGAAGATATGTTGACCAGTGGCGAAAGGCATCCATTTTATATTAAGTATAAAGTGTCAATGGATGAGGATCTAAAATTTACTGGATTAGATATGGTTTTATATGGTAATGCGGGTTGGTCAATGGATTTAACTAGAGGTGTTATTGATAGAGCAGTTTTGCATGCAACCAACTCTTATTATTTCCCAAATGCAAGAGTTTGCGGTATTCCTGTTAGAACGAACACCGCATCAAACACAGCTTATAGAACATTTGGTGCACAAGCTGGATTTTATGCATGTGAATCTTTAATTGTTGAGTTTGCCGAAAGACTGAATATTGATCCTGAAATTATCAGGGAAAAGAATTATTTCTCTCCAAATTGTGGACAAACTTTCCATTATAAGCAAGCAGTGACCGAAGATATTGTTATGAAGGAGATGGTTCATCAGAATAAAGAAGAAGCTAAATATGATGAAATGAGAAAGCAGGTTGACGAATTTAACTCCAAAAATAGATGGAAAAAAAGAGGTTTAGCACATATTCCTGCGTGTTTTGGCCTAGCGTTTGGAGTTCTATTCTTGAATCAAGCAGGTGCATTTGTTAATATTTATAAAGATGGTTCAGTTTTAATATCTACTGGTGGAGTTGAAATAGGTCAAGGTATTTCAACGGTCATGAGAATGATTGCTGCAGAAAATTTAGAAGTTCCCTTTGAAAAAGTTTTTCTATCTGAAACCTCAACCCAATGTGTTCCAAATGCTTCCGCAACTGCAGCATCATCAGGTTCTGATTTGAACGGAATGGCACTAAAAAATGCAGTTGAGAAATTAAACATAAGGTTAGCACCATTGAAGGATGAGTTGAAGAAGAAAAATGGTGATTATACATGGGAAGAGTTAATCCATAGTGCTTATATGGAAAGAGTGTCATTAAGTGCAACTGGTTTCTATAAAACTCCAGACCTTGGATTTAATTTTAGTGATCCAAATCCAAAACCAGCATTCTCATACCATACACAAGGTTCAGCCATTGCCATGGTTGAAATTGATACGTTGACAGGTGATTGGGTTTGCTTGGACGCACATATTAATATGGATGTTGGTAAACCATTAAATCCTGCTATTATTTATGGGCAAATTGAAGGTGCATTTATGCAAGGTGTTGGATATTTTACTATGGAACAATCCTTGTGGGTTAGAAGAAATAGTTCGATGTTTACTAGGGGGCCAGGTAATTACAAGATTCCGGGTTTCAGAGACATACCACAAACATTCCATGTTTCAATGTATAAAGGAACTGAGCACAGGCATCTCAGAACAATTCATTCATCTAAAGGTGTTGGTGAGCCACCATTCTTCCTTGGTGCAGTTGCTTATTTTGCGTTAAGAGATGCAATTAGTTACGCTAGAAAAGATTCAGGTATTGAAGAAGGCAGTCACGGGCTACCATTCAGAATTCCAATGTCTACAGATAAAATTAGAATTTACTGTGCTGATAAATTTACGAAAACTGCTGTTGTTATTCCAAAAGATGGTGAGAAAGATTTCTTTATTGAGGCTTGAGGCTCGAGACTTGAATTTTGTTATATTATTTTGATATACTAGGAATTTTTAATAAATAAAAGAGAGTGTTTTTATAACTATGAGTAAAATAAGTGTAGAAAAGTCAAAAGAGGTTAAAATCTCCGACGCAAACTTCACACACCCGTGCACCGTCGCATTATTTTAAAACGAAAGGTAAAAAAAATCATGTGGGGAAAAATAACTGATTGTGGAAAAATCTGAAATTGCTCAATAGGAAGAGGAGAATTTGTTATTGGTCAGCGATACAGAGACCGCAATTGAATCGGGAGAATGAAACTCTAAAAAAAATTGATTGCTACGTTGCTGTTTTGTAATACGAACAGATGACGAAACAGAAGTACTGTAATTTGCTACAATTATGAGATATTGATTATTAATCTGTGACATGAACATTAACATTGCTATACAAGCAGCCAGCTAGCCCTAATTTGGATTAACGATTACGGCGGAAATAGAAGGTGGGTGCGCTTAAAAAATTTCTGATCGGGGAAAGAAAGCATTCTCGGCCATCTGTATTAGACATCTAGGGTACATTGTATAAATATCACCGGCTTCCCTCTTTCGTTTCTACTCCTTGTACTTCCTCTCACTGAAGCATTAACGAATTTTTTTGTTATTATACTAATTGCGAAATGTCAAATCCTCCTGTTTACACTAATACCAATGGATGCCCAGTCTCTGATCCATTTTCTACCCAAAGAATTTCAGTTGACAATACTGGTTACGCATACCAACCACCAATGGGCCCATTACTTTTACAAGACTTCAAACTGATTGATTCTTTAGCTCATTTTGACAGAGAAAGAATTCCTGAAAGAGTTGTTCACGCCAAAGGTGCCGGTGCATATGGTTATTTTGAAGTGACAGAGGATATTTCTGATATCTGTGATGCCAAGTTCCTAAACCAAATTGGTAAGAAAACTAGAATTTTCACTAGATTTTCTACTGTTGGTGGTGAAAAAGGTTCCGCCGATTCTGCAAGAGATCCAAGAGGTTTTTCCACTAAATTTTATACAGAAGAAGGTAACTTGGATTTGGTTTACAACAATACTCCAATTTTTTTTATCAGAGATCCAACTAAATTCCCACATTTTATTCACACTCAAAAGAGAAATCCAGCAACTAATTGTAAGGATGCGAATATGTTCTGGGATTATTTAACTGCAAACCCAGAATCTCTACATCAAGTTATGTATTTATTTTCTGAAAGAGGTACCCCGGCTTCTCTGAGAACAATGAATGGTTATTCCGGCCATACTTACAAATGGTACAATTCTAAAGGTGAATGGCATTACGTTCAAGTTCATTTTATTTCAAGACAGGGTGTTCATAACTTAAACAACGAACAAGCTGGTAAACTAGCCGGCGATAACCCAGATTATCATACTGCTGATCTCTTCGAATCGATCGAAAAGGGTGATTACCCTGTTTGGGATTGTTATATTCAAACAATGACTTTGGATGAAGCTAAAAAGCTACCATTCTCTGTGTTTGATTTGACTAAAGTTTGGTCTCATAAGGATTTCCCATTAAGACATTTTGGTAGATTTGTTTTAAATGAAAATCCAAAGAATTACTTTGCTGAGGTTGAACAAGCTGCTTTCTCACCATCAAACACCGTTCCAAGTATGCAAGCATCTAATGATCCAGTTTTGCAATCTAGATTATTTTCGTACCCAGATACTCATAGACATAGGTTAGGTCCAAATTTTCATCAAATCCCTGTCAATTGTCCATTAAAATCAGGTTCATTTGCTCCACAAATTAGGGATGGTGCAATGTGTGTGGATGGTAACTTAGGTGGTACCCCAAATTATGCAGGCGCTTATAACTGCCCAGTGCAGTATACTGTTGAAGCCAGACCAGCCGGTCAAAACCCAGATGAGAAGTATTCTGGTGAAGTTGTTCCATTCCACTGGACGGTCACTGATTACGATTTCTTCCAACCTGGTAAATTTTGGGAAGTTTTAGGTAGAACTCCAGGGGAACAAGATGCGTTGGTGCATAATGTTGCTTCACATGTAATTAATGCGCAACCATTTATTCAAGATAGAGTTTGTGAATACTTTAGTAAAGCTAATCCAGTAATTGGCAAATTGATCAAGCAGGAATTAAACAAACTGAGTAAGCTTTAAAATCGTGATTATTTGCTATTTGTTTTCTATCTTACTTCTTATTGTATCTATATATAGTTTTTGCTTTTGACTATTTTATTTCCATCTAATAAAAAAATAAAAAAATCAGACAACTTGACACTTATTACCAGCTTCTAAAGTTGATGCTCCGGATAACCTTCTTTATTGGGCAATTTTAGTCGCTTCCAGTTACGCTGTTAGAGATTCCAAATTGGGTAACACAATCCGTGAAAAAACTGATAAGCGCTACTCGTCCAGTTGAAATTTAAAGTTACTTAAACTCATAAACTTTTCCACTTATTGAATTTGATTGAGTCAGCTTCATTTTGAAAAACATTAATAAATATCCATAATCTATTCACATAAAAATGGTCTGCGGTTGTACACGTAAAGCATTGGAAATGCAAGAACAGGCACAAACACAAGCGCAAAAATCAACTTCATGCTGTTCATCTAAGAAACAACCTGTCGCATCATCGTGTTGCAGTTCTAAAAAAGAAATTGGTAAACCAAGTAGATGTTGTTGTGGATCAGGCTGTAAGTGCCCTTCTTGCAATACCACTAGATTATGAACAGAATAAGACGTTTACTTTTAGTTTTTGGGTTGTATTTTGTTCATTAGAATACTAGGTTGGTTTTTACAGATTTCAGGTGGTCAGTTCACCTAAGATAAGTTGATGTTGTCGTTGTCGCTATTTTTAATCCATTATATAAGTTAGATTAGTTGCTATAACATAATAAAAAATTATAAAAATATCGAGTATAGTGAGTCTCAACTTGTTATCATGTTGAAAAACACATCACAAAATACATGTAAAACTAATTCAAATTATTTATATTTAACTTATTACTGTAGAACTTTGAACTACTTTATATTCAAATAAAACATCAATGACTACTAAAATGGTATTACAGTTACAAGCTTGGGTAAAAAGTGAATATCAAGGAATTTTTGATGTTCCTTCTAATCAAGAAAATCTAGAAATCTGCATTACTCAATTCTTTAAAGCAGTACCAGAGAGGATAAACGAAATAGATGAATTAATATACTACATCGAATATTTCATCAGTAAAGATACACAGAAAGAACAAGAATTGTCCAAATTCAAAAATTTATGGGGATTGTACAATGTAAAGCTTATTCAGAATAACAAAGATATGAGTGATGAAAGGGCATTAATGGAGATGTTAATAAAATGTGTCATTTTAGACTTTGTTGTAGTTGAAAAAACAATTGTAGAAGATAAATTTTTTAATAATATGAAATATTCAAATGGTTTGATGAATACATTGGATGACTTATTGCACGAATTTGAAAATGGTGATTTCAATGAAGTATTAAGTAAATGGATAGGAGAGAATATGACAAAAAAAATTCCTTCATTTAATTCCATGCAAATGGAAATAAAGGTGTCATTTGCCTTTTCTGGAACTGCATATACTGCACATAATGAAAATCCTGATTATCTTGATCCATTTGATGGAGATAAGTATGTTAATAACGAAGAAGACGATGATAACGATGATGATGAAGCCGCTGTTTGTAAATTGATTAGAACGACAAATTTGGAGGAATTCAAGCTTTCAAATCATGTCTTAAAAACCATAAAAATTACCAAATTACCAAACTATAAGTTGTTTGAGAAATTAAAAGTATTGCAATATGGTAATGACTTGAATTACAATATTTTCAAAGACCTTACATTAAATAACTCAAATAGATTAGTTTTATTGTATGGTCCTCCAGGAAGTGGTAAAACATCACTTTCTAAAAGTTTGAGTAATGCATTATTTATCGATACAATGTCGGAAAAAGGAAGTAATAAAGGGTTATTAATCGAGATATCTTGTGCCCAACTACTTTCAAAATATTTAAACCAAAGTGACAAAAATATTGATGATCTTTTCAAAGAATTGGTAAAATTAGTATTTTATGAAAATCAGACCAAGTTGTATATATTAATTGACGAAATTGAAACATTAGTTAGATGCCGTAATTATTTACTGGAATCAACATCTCCTAATTCAACATTACAAATGGTTAATACTATGTTAGTATGCTTGGATAGAATCAGAAGATATCCAAATGTCATAATTTTTACTACGTCGAATATAATCAACAATATCGACGGTGCATTTTTAGATAGGGTTGATTTGATATATAAAGTTGACAAACCATCAGTTGAAGCAATTAAAAAAATCATCTATAGTCATGTCCACAAATATATGAGTGAAAATCGGTTAGTCTCAAATTATTCAGACAAAAATAATCATGTTGTAAAATTGTCAAAATTATGCTATAGACTTGAAGTAAGCGGTAGACAACTTCATAAAGTTTGTAATCAAATACATTGTAATCAAGAAAAGCTGACACTTATTTCGTTTCTTACAGGTGTACTTACCTTAGTAATGTCGCGGTGCAGAGATGTTTAGTGATTATTAAAGATTGTTAAAGAGGGGTATTCTATTTGGCGAGAGAATGAGAAAAACGAGAGCTCTAAGAGGATGAGAAAAATGTTTAGACCAAAATTCTGTACGGTTATTATTGGCTTAATAAACTTCTTGTCGAATCAACTTTCAAATTAGCCCTATTTGTTCCTGTATATTCACTAGAATACGATCATATATACCTTTCTTTATAATTCTCTCCAGGTTTTCATTAGGAATTTTTAGTGAAAAATAAAGTAAACATCTAAATCCAACCATACAAATATACAAACGAAAAGGTTTTACAAAATTTAAGCATGCTCAAGCTAATTAACAAGAATATTGCGGGATCTACTTATAGAGTCTCCAATAGACGTTTGTTTGCCACTTTAGAAAGTGCTCCCAATAGAATCCATGGTGGTCTTCAAGATAAAGACAGAATTTTCCAAAATTTATACTTACAAAATTCCAGAAGATGTGGTACCGAGTCATGGGATCTTAAGAGTGCCCAAAAAATTGGTGATTGGCACAAAACTAAAGAAATCATTTTAAAAGGTGACAAATGGATCATTGATGAAATGAAGAAGTCAGGTTTAAGAGGTAGAGGTGGTGCAGGTTTCCCATCTGGTCTAAAATGGTCTTTTATGAACCCACCAGGATGGGAGAAAAATGCTGGTCCAAGATATGTTGCTGTTAATGCCGATGAAGGTGAACCGGGTACATGTAAAGATCGTGAAATTATTAGAAAAGAACCTCATAAATTAGTTGAAGGTTGTTTACTTGCAGGTCGTGCGATGAATGCAACTGCTGCTTATATTTATATCAGAGGTGAATTTCATAACGAAGCTGTTATTTTACAACATGCCATTGACGAAGCTTACAAATATGGTATGTTAGGTAAAAATGCATGTGGTTCTGGTTATGATTTTGACGTTTATATTCACAGAGGTATGGGTGCTTATGTTTGTGGTGAAGAAACCGCTTTGATTGAATCAATGGAGGGTAAAGCTGGTAAACCAAGAATGAAGCCACCTTTTCCAGCTGGTGTTGGTCTGTTTGGTAGACCAACCACTGTTACCAATGTTGAAACCGTTGCAGTTGCTCCAACCATTTTGAGAAGAGGTGGTTCTTGGTTTTCTGGATTTGGTAGAGAAAGAAATGCTGGTACTAAATTATTTTGTGTGTCTGGTCACGTTAATGAACCATGTACTTTTGAAGAAGAAATGTCTATTCCTTTGAAAGATGTTTTAGAAAAACACTGTGGTGGTGTTAAAGGAGGTTGGGATAATTTATTAGCAGTTATTCCAGGTGGGTCTTCAACTCCAATTTTAAATGAAGAGACTTGTCAGGATATGCTTATGGATTATGATGCTTTAAGAAACGCAGGCTCTGGTTTAGGTACTGCTGCTGTCATTGTTATGAACAAGCAAGCTGATGTTATTAATGGTATTCAAAGATTGTTAGCATTTTATAAGCATGAATCATGTGGTCAATGTACACCATGTAGGGAAGGTTCCACTTACTTGTCTAAAATGATGGATAGACTTGCTGTCGGTCAAGCTAATGAAAAGGAAATCGATCAGGCTTTAGAATTAACTTATAAAGTTTGTGGGCACTCCATTTGTGCCATGGGTGAAGCTTTCAGTTGGCCATATCAAGGTTTAGTCAAAAATTTCAAGCCATTGATGTTAGAGAGAATTAAGCAATATAAGACCAAGAATGGCTTACTAGAAGGTGGCTTGAACAATGGTGGTTGGTATGAAACTGGTAAGGTTGAAAATGGTGTTGTTACTAATAACCCAATTCCAAAGGAAGCTTTTCATGGTCATTAAAGTTGATTGAGCAACAAACAAATAAAAAACAAATCATCTATAAAAAAACTCGTAATTTCTACATTTATCTATTCATATTTATTTATTCTTTATCCTATATGCTATAATCTATTTATTTTTTTATAGATCCAAGTATACTCATATTTATATTAAGACTAACTCCAATTTGTAAAAACAATAGACACTTGAATTTTGTAAACGTGCATGGATCTCAATTAATTAAGAAATTCAAGAAGAGTTTTTTTTTCATATTTTTTGTCCGCCGTTGAGGATTGGAACAGAAATTTGAATTTTACTTGGTTCCTTATTTTTTACCTTTCCTTCTTAATAGCATAGTTTTTTCTTAGGTTTCACAATCTACTGTCAAAAAGTTGTCTAAAGAATGAAACTCTCAGTGTTGTTACCGATAGCAGTTTTACTATCAACAGCTTCAGCAGTATATCCACCTGTGCCTGTTCCGGAATCTCAAGATGGATCAACAGATGTTGTTACGATTCAAGATGATAAGTCTAATCTAAATTCGATCGCAAATGAGAATGCCAACCTTAGTGCAAAACTTAACTCTGACATTTCTTTATCAGATTCAGATATAAGTGAAATACCTGCGAGATCGAGTTTTAAATCATTTTATATGTCCGTGTCTATGATTGTTGTTTCGGAAATTGGTGACAAAACATTCTTAGTTGCTGCATTGATGGCAATGCGTCATCCACATATGGTTGTTTTAAGTTCAGCAGCATCAGCTTTAGCTATTATGACAATTTTATCTGGTATTATGGGACATATATTACCACAGTTATTATCACCTGTCTTAACTAGATTCGCAGCCGCTGCACTATTTGCAGTCTTTGGTATTAATTTGCTAAGAGAGGGTTTATCAATGTCTAAAGATCAAGGTGTTGATGAAGAACTGGCCGAAGTTGAAGAAGAAGTTGCTGCCAGTGATATTAATGAACGTGCTAATATCGAAGCTGGACAAACAATTGGTCCAGTTTCTACAGTTGATTATTCAGTGTCCCAAGTTAAAAATTTAGCAGTTTATGTTTTATCACCAGCTTGGGTTCAAACTTTCATGATGACATTTCTAGGAGAATGGGGTGACAGGTCTCAAATTGCCACAATTGCCATGGCCGCTGGTAGTGATTATTTGATGGTTATTTTGGGTGGTTGTGTCGGACATTTTTTATGTACATCTCTTGCAGTTGTTGGCGGACAAATGTTAGCCCAAAAGATTAGTATGAGAACTGTTTTATTGGGTGGCTCTGTCGCTTTTTTTGTCTTTTCTGTGTTATATTTGTACTCTGCTGTTTATGAAGAATAAGGGACATATTCTATTTACTAATACTATATTATTATTATATATAAAACTAATTTTTACACATTCAGTATATCGTCTTATTGTAATTTCTTATCAAATCAAATTTCATTCTCATTTTCCTTATCAGATGACATTTTATCGTGAATTCATTGGCCAACATAAATTTGTAGCTAAATTAGTACAAAATTTTTTAATTAAGAAGATACTTTATATCATTAGATACATAAATTTAATATTAGATTTCAGAAAACCAAAAATAATATATTTAGATCAATACTAATCATTTATCTTATTCATGACTTCTCGAACTCTCAGCTTGCTTAATCCTCTTATCTTTTCATTAGTTTTCTTACGTAGCATATCCATACTTGGCTTTAAATAATCATCATATTCTACTATTTTTTCATCATCATGATTAAAACTATTAAGATCAGAAAATTTATCATCGTTATATTCAAGATTATCTAGCTTTTCTTCGTCGCTTTCAGTTATCCTAAGATTTTTTCTATTTAATTTATTAGCCAACTTATCATATTTGGATAATAAAGTACGCGTTAAATCTTCTGACTCTTTTTCGTGTTGTAGTAACGGATGTTTTTTTGATTTTATTATTTCTGATTCTTTAGGTATAAGATCAAAAGATGTTATAGATGTTTGTGTCGTTGGATTGAAATTACGATGTTTAATTTCTATCGGTTCATCTAATAAAGATCGTTGCTGATTACGCTTTGCACGTAATCCTTCTAATTTTGCCTTTCTGTCCATATAGGTGGGTATATGAATATTTATACGTTTATATGTATATATAATAAAGTAATATGTTCCTATTGAATGTTATTTTTGGTAGTCATGGAACCTTTTATAAAAAAAAAAACATTGTAGCGAAATACCTATAGAGCTCAAAAAAAAATTTAAATATATTAATAGTAACAAAGATGGCAAAGTTTAGATACTATTGTGTAATTTGTTAAATAAAATTAATCTCCCATGAATAACATTCAAGTAGGTATATATCGTCCACTTAAATTACGTCAAAATAGAGGCACCGTTAGGCGTATCCATACGTCTTTCATTTGTCGAAACAGTTCCGGACCAAATTTTGATACACATACATTTATTGAAAAATTACGCAATTCTGGTAATTTCACTGAACAACAAGCAGAAACTGCTGCTGGTGTGATATCTAAAGCACTAAACGATGGTATTGATCAATATGCTACTAATTTAATTACTCGAGAAATTTTGAATAAAATGTCATATCAACAAAAGGTTGATTTTGCAAAATTAAAAGGTGAATTACAAATGATCGATAAATCTGAGTTTAATTCATTAAGAAATGAACATGAAAGATTGAAAAGTGAGTTAGAAAAAATGAGAACTAAATTTAAAGAAGAAATCAATAAAAGTTTAAGTAGTGTTAGATTAGATTTATCATTAGAAAAGGGTAGAATCAGAGAAGAAAGTAGTATTTATGATTTAAAAATTAAAGAAACAGATACACGAATAAATCAAGAAATTTTTAATCTAAAAGTTCAAATTGATAGCGTAAAAACTACGGTCATGCAATGGTTATTTGGTGTTTGTACCGGTACATTTGCTTTAGTTTTGGCCTATGCTAGATTGGTCACTTGATAGTATTTTTCACGTTTTTTTTGTAGTTGTTAATTTTATATTTTTTGTTTTGTTTTATTTTTTGTTTGGTAAGGAATAATGAATTTTATTTAACAATGTAGTGTCATTTAAATGTTGGCTAATAACTATTTATAACTATACAAAAGTAGTAGGAAAGAAAAGAAACTTATAAATTAAAAATTTCTTTCAATAACTTAATGGTATCTTCAGGGGACTTAACAGAATGACCAATAGTTCTGTCATCAGAATAGATTTCCCAATCATTACCACCCTTGTAAGCTTTGTCACCAAAGAAATGAATTTGGTTAAAACCTTCTCCCTCAACGTGTCTCAAACAATAAGTTTTATCCCAACCGGTTGGGAAAACATCAAAAGAAATTTGACCACCAATAGAATAAGTTAAAGCTAAATCAGAAAATTCTTTTTTCAAAGCTTCGACCATATCAGTTCTAACATGGTTTGGAATATCATACTTTTCATATTCATTTCTCTCTTGGTTTGAACAATTTCTACCAACTGGGGAAACATTAATCATACCGTTTCTAAATTCAATAAAAGTACCTCTTCTAAACGGTAAATCCAATTCAGATAAGTATTTCAAAATAAATTTAGATAATCTATTGTATTGTTCCTCACCGATCCAGTTAATAAAAGATTGAGAAGCCAATGGTTTACCTGATTTATAAGCTGTCAAACCATTTTCGGAAAAACAGTAATCAAATTTTTGCAAAACGTCTGAACCTAATTGTTCAACTTGTTTAGAAAAATCAGAACCACCAACAAAACCAATAACACATTTCTTTCTCAATTCTTTAAGAAGATTATCCATTTCAGGAGAAACGGATAATCTGGCAGGTGTTAAAGTGCCGTCAACATCGAAAAGACATAAAGTTTTTGGTTGTTCTCTATCAGAAAAAGACATGTTTCTAAAGTTATAAATAAAGTTCACTCGTTAATAATCGTCAAAAAATGAAAGTAAAAAATAAAAAAGGATGAAAAAAAAAACGGAAGAAGTTAACAGCAGTAAACAAAAAACAGAACAGTACTGTCCAGTTTTCGCACATGTTCATTTTCCGTGTTTTGACTTTCAAATTGAAATTAAATATCTGAACGCGTGTTTGAATGCCTCCGCCGCGGTCTGTATTTATTAATTAAAGTTAGTTTGGTTTTTCTGTTCTGTTTGAGATTGTGATTCCTATTCTGATTCTGTTCCTCTGTTATAACGATAACTATGAGTATACCTACTTTAGTACTCTATTTTGCTAAATTCTATAAGTGAATTCTTTTCCACCAATTGATATTTCTTATTCGCCACTATACTCCTCACGCTCAATTTATTTTGAATGGACTATGCTATCGAAAAAATCATCATTATTTTCTAGTGAAACTTTCGAGTTAAATAAATCAACTAGGTCGGATTACTTGCATCATTCTAATTATATTCAAAGCACTTACCCGTCTCAACATCATTCAAATGAAGAATTTAAACAAAATTTATACCACTATTACAATCTCCGAGATACTGTTTTTCTTAAAACATTTATTCCTGTGTCGACTAGAAAACTAGTTGATGACAAAGCAGCAGTAAATATTATTGATGGAAAAGCAAAGGCTAAATATCCTCGATTTTATATCAATAAGATTATTAACAAATTTAAAAATGATCGTATAACAAATTTTGAGGCTTCTAAAATTGATTGGTGTACAGAAAATTCAAAAAAAGAATTAATAGGGATAGGAGTACAAGAAATTGAATACTTTAAGTTTATTACTACTTTGATATAATCTGTTTATTTTTTTGTCTTATTTATAAAATACATCTATCTATATTGTATTATCATTTTGCAACAAAATACTATGATCTGTAATCACCATTTATAGTAACATATTCATGACTCATATCACAGGTCCAGAATTCACATTCAGCACCACCACCTGTACCTAAATCAATTAAGATCTCTAATTCTTCGAATTCTAAAATTTCACTGGCTCTGGCTTCGTCAACAAGTTCGGGTTCACCATTAACTAACAGTTTTAATTCTTTTGAACCGTCGGTTGGAATAAATGAAACGTTAGTTTTTTCGGGAACAACATCAACGCCAGCATAACCTGTTGCGCATAGAATTCTACCCCAATTGGCATCCTTACCGAACATTGCTGTCTTGACTAATGAAGAATTTGAAATACTATTTGCAACCTTTTTTGCATCTTCATAACTTTTAGCATCTTTAATTTTCAAAGTAATAAATTTGGTGGCACCTTCACCATTTCTAACAACCAATTGTGCTAATTCTTTTGCAAATTCAGTAATTGCATCACTGATTACTAAATAGCCTTTAGATGATTCATCAATTAATTCACCACCTGCAGCACCATTAGCCATGGCACATATAGTATCATTTGTCGACATATCACCATCAACAGAAATACAATTAAAAGACTTATCAACAGCATTCTTCAATATTTTTTCTAATGCACCTGGAGAAACTGGAGCATCTGTGACAAAAAATCCTAACAATGTAGCCATATTAGGACAAATCATACCAGCACCTTTTGCTAAACCTGCAAGCCTATATTCATTACCGTTAACTTTGAAAGTTTTCGAAACAAGTTTAGGAAATGTATCTGTTGTCATTATACCCTTTGCACAATTTAACCAATGTTCATGATCTGAACCTAGTTTATCAGGAGTTTCAATTAATTCCTTAATACCTTTCAAAATTTTGTCTAATTGAAGTCTCTGCCCAATCACACCTGTGGACATCACTAAAGTGTTCGGGACCGTAGATTTACTGTTAGGGGAAATTAGTGAATCAACGTATCTTGTCATTTTGTAAGCATCTAGTAACCCTCCTTCACCAGTAACGGCATTTGCACAACCGGAATTAACAACAATTGATGTAATTCCAGCACCTTTATGTGTATTAAGGATATTTTTATCTGCAATAACTGGGGCTGCCTGAAATTTATTAGTTGTAAAGACCGCAGCTGCTGATGCTGGAATTTTTGAAATTAAAAGTGAAAGATCCAATGTATTATTTTTTTTAACTTGAGATGCATGTGAGCCAACAAAATAACCTAATGGATATGTGCCCGAATTTGGAACAAAACAGACTTTGTTAGCTGGGATTCCAGATGATGGAACAGAAGAGGAAAGAAAACGACGTGACATGAGAGATTTAAGCATGATTATCGATTAAAAGCTTTATATTTCAAAAGATAAAAAAAAACTTTTAGTCATAAATTTAAATTTTCTTTAAAAAATTCAAACTTTGTCGAATGGAAATTGAACAAAAAATACCGCGCAACAAACAATTACTTGATCGGGTAAGTAGTTGGTGTACAGATGGTACAGATTTGTTAAGGTTCAAAGTAATGCGACAAATTTTGTTGTCGTGATAAGATTTCGCGGTCGATTCCTCATACACATTATTTTTTTCTCACTATTTCACAAGGACCTGAATTTTGGCTCTCCATGATGTTGGTGTTTTGACTTGAACAGTGGGTAATTGTGATAAAAGTTTGGTGAATTATGGCTCGTAGGAAAATATTATCTGATGCTACTACTAAAAATGGTGTTGATAATGATGATAATGCTAATTATGATGCAACTGGTGCTGCTGGAAATTCATGCAGTGAGTTAAGAAATAAAAATAGAAATAGAAATAGAACCAGATCAAGGTCGGTTAAGTCGTCTTCAAACTCTTCTGGTAATGAAATAGCCTCATGTGCATCAAGTTCATCATCATCTGAATTAACACCTGCTCCTGCTGGTATTAATATGGAAGACGTTTCAAAGGAATCAAAACAAGTCACTTTGAAGCTTCATTTAAGCCCCAGAATGAGACAATCTACTTTATTTGCAGAACCTCCGTTAGCTAAAACAAATATTGTTACAGGTCAGCCTTTAGAGGAACCACCAAATACTAAAGTTAAAAAAGAACTAGGTGCGTATCATAAGAATAAGTCTGGCAAAGTCAAAAAGAATACCTCAAAAAACAACGAAATTTTGTATTCGAATCATATGGAATTAAATTATAAACAAAGCTTGAAAAATTCTAAGGATGTAGAAAATATTACAAAATTGAGTACGCTGAGAAATTCACTTGTGAGACTACCACCTGATAATGCCATCGATAATAATTTCAATGATAGTTTAAGGAATGATAAAAAGACATGTACAGAAAAATTGAATACAACAAAACAATCACCGATTAAAAAATCAAAAAAAAGCAATAAGTATCATGAATTACTCCATTTGCATAATACGAAAGTACCTGAAGTAGAAATCAATAATTATCCAATAGCAACTAATCAGGATTTTTGCTCTTGTTGTGGATTACCGGGGTTGTTCTTATGCTGTGAGTCATGCCCCAGATCCTTTCATTTTTATTGTCTGAATCCACCGATGGACCCAAATGATTTACCAGATCAGTGGTTTTGCCGTGAATGCATTGGAAAAAAAATGTTACTTGCAAATACGAAAACTCAGATAAATGTTGGTATATTGGGCAAACTCTTGGACAATGTCGTTTATCAAAATCCGATTTCATTCAAGCTGCCGCGAGAGATCATTGGATCCTTTCAAGGTATCTCTATGGATAAGACTGGAGACTATGAAGATGATTCTTTTAAACCAGTCAAATCTTATAAACAATTAATTCAAGAATTTGATGATCCATTAAATGGTGTATACGATCAGTCGGGTAATCCACAATTTTGTTATTTTTGTGGTGGGTCTGGTTTAAATCAGAAAGAATTAATGAAATGCGATTATTGTTCAAGCTGTTGGCATTTAGATTGTTTGGATCCGCCTTTGGCAAGTGTTAAAAAATTGGGTACTAAATGGAAATGCCCTAATCATACAGATACAATTATAGGAACCAAAAGAAAATTTAGAAATGAACCAGTTATTGAAGTGTCAAGTTCCAGGACTTTAAATATTCCTGATGATGCAAATTTTGAAATACTCAACGTGGAAGATCGCATTCTTTCTTATAAAAGCCGTAAAAACGAAATAGATTACAATTTACCAGAACATTTAATTAAAGAAGAAAATTCAATTAAGCTAGGAAATGTTACTTATCAACTAAAAGAAGAAGATATAGTTTTAGATTTCATTCAAGGTACCAAAATAAAAAAATTGAACGAAGAAAACAAAAACTGGAATTTGATTATGAATCTCAAACCAGATTTAAAAGATTATGTTTGGAGCTTAAGCCAGCTAAGTCAACGTGAATTGATTTCAAATAGAAAAAAAATTGTTAACTTGAAAAATTTATTAGAAACTGTTAATGACGAAGTTAAAGTTGAAAACAGTGATCTTTCAAAAGATGAAATGAGTGAATTGCTTACAATCAAAAGATTGATGGAAATTAAGGGAAAGGACAAGTTACTTGAATTTTTGAGGTCATGATTAAATCACATCTTCGGATTATTTGTATTGTATATTGTATTTCATAATTTTATTATTAAAAAGAAATCCACTCCAATGATTATCTATGAAAACATATAAAACTAAAAATTAACTGGAATCTTCCTCGGTATAAATTACCTTTTTAGCCCTTTTACTACGTCTTGTAGGTATTTCAACAAGCAATTTTTTTTTGCTTTTTTGTTTTGGCTCCTTCCTCACCACGGTTGCGATCTTTTTAGTTTTACTAACTTTTTTCTTATTTAGGGCTTCATAGTCAATTAAATGATTATTGGTATCTTTAATCTTTTTATAATTGGTACTATGACCACGAATTTTTCTCCATTTGTCTTTGAGCAATGACGATATTTCTGCAGCATACGGTTCAGGAATATAACTCTTCTTAAAAATATACATGGCTTCCAATTCTGGAATTTTTGTAAATAAATCACGAGGTAAGTTCAACGTTCCTGGCCATGTTGTAAGATTATAGGATTTTATGTTTGCAATATGTTTGATACACATTGTAGAAAGATCAGCAACAAAATAAAGTCTTTCGTTACAGTTCCCATTTTCCGTGCTAGCTTGAGTAAAATCCTGATGTTGATGGGCATCTGAGAACTGCTTGATTCTTTGAGATAGGTAAAAAATTAAAGAGATATTTTCCGAAGTAACTATTAGATTAAGACTGAAAATAATATATGCTAAAGCAAATGAGCAAACAGTATTTAGTTTGCACTGTTTAGTAGACTCGGGGGCCTTCTGATATTCCTCATATATATCCCGCAATTCAGGATGGTTATAAACCATATAAAGAAGTCTGACATAAGATTTCTCAAACAACAATGAATTCTTGGTTGAATTCGCTGTTTGACGATGAAAAGCAGCACGAATCCAAGTTTCGGTATCCTCTCTTAAAACGTGGTTGGGCTCATGAGCAATAAAAAAAATCAATGGTATGAATCTCTCCGAGATTGTATTTTGAGTTAGCCTTTTTTTTAACTTATTGATAAATCTAGCTCGAACATTTTCCTCAACATCTTGAATTAGATTAACCATTATATTAATTCGATTCTGATCAATAAAAGTGTTATAAATAGAATGCTGAACAATTTTTAATAACTCTAATCCAGCTTCTAATCTCAATCTACTTCTATACCGGGCAGGAGTGTCGTCACTTGAAACAATTTCACCTCCATGACGAATAAGCGATGATAGCATACTAAAAACTGATTTGGCTATGTTTTCAATTTCTTCGGGTCTATCATCTTTGATAGCAATAAGCCAATTTGTTAAAACACGCATTGC
Source organism: Kregervanrija pseudodelftensis (assembly GCA_030580115.1). Taxonomy (NCBI): domain Eukaryota; kingdom Fungi; phylum Ascomycota; class Pichiomycetes; order Pichiales; family Pichiaceae; genus Kregervanrija; species Kregervanrija pseudodelftensis. Next base: position 77,766 of record JAKTSJ010000041.1, read on the forward strand.
CAAAATTTTAGAATTACATTCATAATCTAATTTATTAAGGACTAAATTTTCATCAGCCACCCAACTTCTAGTTTCATCTTCTTCAACATTGTGGTTTTTTAAGATAACTTCCGCTGCTAAGAGTTGAGATAATTGATTGGTTTTAGTTTCAAATAATAGCAAATCATATAAAAATAATTCTGCAATTGTAACTAAATGTGTATTAAACATTTCATGTTCCCTATTTAATGGCCAAATATCATCCATTATATTCCAAAAATATGATTCCCTGGTATCTTTCTTACATCCTGCTAAAATTCGAATGCTAAATTTTGCTTCCTGAGGTGTGCCGCTTATTGAAAGCTGTTTAAGTTTATCAAAAAAAATATTATCATTGCACAATTTTTTATAAAACATCTCCGGAAATTTACTTGAAAAATTTTTTATAGCTTTCAAATCTTTCCATCTATCTGAAATTATTTTATTTTGGGAAGAATTTACCACTTCAGTAGTTAATGATGTAATATTAGCTTTGAGAACAATTGGGTTAACATCTGAAATGTTGTCTAAAATTTCTAATGCAGTACTATTAAATTGATGATCTCTGTTTTTGCTAATATCCAGGATCTCAGTTATTTGACTTTTGTTATAAAATAAAATAGCTGATCTTAATAATAACAATTTCATCGTATTGTACATATCCGTAGTACTCACACGAGTTTCATCACCAGCCCTGATATTTTTTGAATCTGAAAGTTTATTAAGCAATTCTTTCATACTGCCAATAACAGTTTCATAATCTGATGTCCCTGAAGATACACATAGTTTTAATAACCTAAAATATCTTTTATTATTCAGTTTGAAGAAATTCAGTAAGCATTTATTAGCGTGGAAATTAGAAGGGAAGTCCCATGATAATATGTTAACAACTTTTGTAACTTTTGAAATTAATTCACTCTTCGTCATATCAAATTGGTAATCTTCTAATAGTGATAATAATTGCAGAATAACTTGAGATAATTGTGTTTGCCTCCGTAAAATGGCATAAAATGAAGATTTAGCCTTTGCTGATAAATTGAATACCACGGCCAATAATCTATTTACTCTTTCAGAAGCATCCGGTAAAATTGGTATAATTTTTTCAAATAAAACAAAATCGACCTCTGCATTAATGGACTTATCATTAATATAAACTAATTTCAAAATGTCATCTGGAATCCAATCGACGTATTTTACTCTATCGGTGTCACAATTATCAATAACTGAATTATAAATTGACCCCAAAAATTGAATACTTTGGGATCGTATATTTAGATTTTTCTCCCTAACTAATTGCTTAAGTGTATTCATTATCGTTTCATTTGCAACTTTTTCCAAAAAAGTCAAAGGTTTCAAATTTGAAAGTTCATTAATGGTAGCCCTTCTAACTTTCTCATCAGAATCAATCAATGTTTTGATTAAACCATTTGTTAAATCACTGGAAATATCATTCCGGGTTTCCAAAATTTTAGCATTTGAGTGAATCCAAGTCATACGTACTTCAGCTGAAATATCCAACGGTTTTTTAATCCAATTTAAATATGTTTCTGCGTGAGCTTTAACAAAATCAACACCTGAAGGTTGAATTGCTAACATATTACCGACAGCACTGGTCGCTATTATTCTAATCTGATAATTGTCTGCCTCTAATTCGTTATCTAATAAACCTAAGACAGAATCCAAAAGTTCTGGAACGTACCTCCATAATTCAATTGCCAAGATATGTACCTTTTTTAGCTGTAAAAGATCTAATTTCCTAATACCACCATTTGCGTTTTCATCTTCATCTTCAGAGTGAGAAATTAAGTTATCATCTCTTTTAGTTGATTCATAAATAATTTCAGAAAAAAATTGAGTAACTAATCTTGATAATCGATCAGCATTTACTGTACAAAGCTCCAGAGTTAATTCAAATCCGGGAACAGTAGCAGCATTCTGGCCCTTCAGCACCTTCGTGTTTGCTAAAAATTTATTTAGCATCATTTTCAAAGTTCTTGTAGACAAACTACTGCATTCACTAATAATTTCAGATAAAATATCAGAAATTAAGTATTCTAAAGATTTATCAAAATTTTTGGAAGCAATTAAATTATAAAAGATATCAAAAATTGATTCACATAACCTATCAGAATTTGGTAAATCTGTTAATAAGGCTGCTAATTTGACCTCCGAAACTCTAGTTAATAAATATATATTTTGAGCATAATATCCGTTTTCCGGGTCACTCAAAGATTTAAATTGATTAAAGAATAATTTGAAAATATTTGATAATTGATTAGCATCATATGGAGCGTCGGGAGCATACACTCTTAAAATATCAGCAAGGCAGCAAGCAACAAAAGCTTGAATGCCAATATTTGAATGTCTTATCAGTTTATTATTAACAAGATCATCTTTTATGGAGTCAAGTGTAGAAATGTCAACTCTATCTTGATCCAGGGATGAGAGGGTATGCTGAAGTGTCTCCAATCTTAATATCAAATCCTTTGTGGAGATAGGGTTAGACGTTGTAGATAAAACGGAAAAGTTATTATTCAGCATCTGATTTTTAGCAGTAACAACCATTGTCTTTATAATTCTATAATATTACTGAAAAATAATATATTTGTAAAGTTTGCCTGTTTTTAATCACCAAAGTAGAAACGCGTCGCATTTTGTGATTATTTTATTATTGACCGACTCGATCGGCGCAAGAAAAATAAATCTATTTCCCATGCAGAATATTTCCCTCTCTGATTTGAACAACAGAACTGATATATTAAAAAAATTTCAAAGTAAGAGATAACCATGTTTGAATCAATAAAAAACAGATACATATCTCTTCCCCATTTTGATTCAAGTCAATTGTCTTTTACCTCTGCACCAAAGTTATTTATACAAATTATTATTTTGCAATTCTTTTACTATGTCACAGCATTTGTAACATTCTTTCTCACAGCACAACTACTAGGATATGGTTTTTCCATACATTGGATGTTTTCATGGTCAACAGTTTCGTTTGAAAACTCTTTAGGGCTTACACTGATTATTTTATGGTTACTTGATTCTTTAATATGTGTGGTGTTCATTACATTTGTCATAGGGCGCTCTAAATTGGCTTGGGATTTTGCCATAACTATCCACTTACTAAATTTTATATTTGTTACTTTTATGGAGGGTTTTCCAAGAAATATATATTGGTGGTTGTTGCAAATAATTTCTGCATCTATAATGGTTGTTTTAGGTACTTATACAACCAGGTGGATAGAGCTTAGGGATACATTTTTTGACGGGTTGGTTGATGTGGAATTAGGACAAACTAACAATACTGCTTCGATTGGTAATGAACCAACAGAAAGCATCGCATTAAAAGATATTAATTAAACTAGCACATATAGTTATAAAAATTTTATTCACAGTACGAGCTTTTTATAATTATAAAATATAATTAAGAATAGGTATGATGTCATTTATTCATGATATCTGAATTGAGTTAAAATCATTATCTTTGAAGGTAATACTTGAACAGGCGAAGGAACTAATAATCTTAATTTTCCGCTTTCATCATCACAGTTCAACACATAACAAAATCCTAAAACACTTCTTTTTGTAACTTCCGTAACTAAATTTATGTTCAGAGTATCATCGTCTGGTGATATCAAATATCTGTGAACATCTAAATCGGAATCATCTATCAGCGCTAGTATAGAATTTGTCAAATTAGCAGAATCCAAAACTTTAACACGTTCCATCATGTCTCTATAATTGACATATTTCGAACCAATTGCATCATCTTCATCCGCTACATCACCACTTAAAAAAGATAGATTCAAACTTTCTAATTCTTTAGGCTTTAAATAGATAAAATCTTTAATCATTACAGTTAAAGTATAAGGACTCAATTGAGATTTTTCAATACCATAAAAGTATTCTTTAATACATCTTTGCTGTAATTCTCTTTGAAACTTATCATCGTTTTCGACACATCCACTAGATCTATTGATTTTAACCATTTTTAAATCACTTTTTTCATATTTCAATTTTTTCTTCAAATCAACGAGTAACCTTTCATTACCAACAACAACAATTACGTTTATTTTAAAACTATCCACTATATTTTGAATAATTTCCCAATCTGAAACATTCAAAGGAGGAGTATCTACAACAATACCACCTTGTCTAACTTGATCATCTTCTTTAATTCTTTTTTCTATCGACACACCGAGTTGTTTAATTAGTAATTCAAATAATTTTTTATTTTCCTTAAAATCTTCCATACCAAAGCATTTAACTAATGGCTGTTTAGGTTTATAAAAACTAACACCTGTAGTAACGGTTTCACCGATGTTAGTATTTTCAACATTTATTAAGTCACTAATTGGTGTGGCTGTTAGATTACCAGGCAATGAAAACTGTGCATCTCTAGGATTTAAGTTAACCAAAATGGGAACCCTTTCCATTTTTTCAGCATACGAAACCAATGTTTTACATAATGAAGTCTTACCCGAATCTTTGGATCCAATAACTACAACTCTCGGGCCATTACCTTCAGCATTCATCAATCTTTCATGCTCTAAAGCAAGATATAAGTTAAGATAGGTGCCGCTTGTCAATTCTTCACTAACATACTCTAAAGACAAAGGTGTGGATGAGACGTATGATATCTCACAACCGGTAAATGTTGAAATACAAGACTTTAAAGATCCTGTAAATGTATAAGCTATATTTTTGGATAATTCTGTACCAAATATTTCAGCTGTACCGGATATAAGATTTACTTTAAGAGTTGATTTGGTAGTTAATTCAAAACGCCACTCATGATTTGCAGGAATTGATAAATTTGTCGACGGATCTGAGGAAGATGATGGGATATTGGACAGTTGCTGTTGTTCCTGTCGTTGTTGATGAGAAATCATTTGTAGCGGTGGAGTAGGTGTTGAATTCGAACCTGATTGCTTTATAATCGACTGCAACATCGATAGGTCTAAATCCTGCATTATTAATATATTGTATTCCAAAGTATGTAGACGTGAACAGAAAAAAAAGAATGAATAAAAAATGCGTATCTCGAAAATTTATAAGTTTCATGTTGATATTTTTATACGTAAAAAAACAAACTACTCTAATGTTAGAAGAGGAACTCATGTTATCATATAAAAAGGGTAATAAAAACCCAATTAAACAGAGAATCAGCTCAATACCATCAAAGGATTCTAAGATAGCGGCAAAAATAACTAAACCGGATATTGTCATAAGTCAAGCTCATAGTAGTACTGAGAACGGCGATCTCCATGTTAAGGACGAAGAGAATAATAACGGCAAATATAATGAGGTTGATATGAAAAAGCATGATATGGATTCAAACAGTAGTGATATGTATTCGATTGATTCCTCCAATACAGACCTATCTACAGTCAAATCTAGAAGACGAGCACTGAAAGATTTTTATCAACTGCAAGCATCACAACAGAACAAGTCGGAACACACAGGAGCCTACCTCATGCCGAAAGAAATACAAATAAACGATGCTAATAACGATTTAGTGGAGCTAACATTGGAAAACTTTGAAGAATTCATTAAAAATGCCGATTTTCCAAAATTGTTGAAAATAGAAAATGATGTACTAGATGATTTAAACACTTACCAGTCTGAAATAAAGTCAATTATCTACAATAACTACTACGAGTTAATCAAAATCAACGATGTTTTGGCCAATTTGAAGCGAAGAAATGAAGAGGATCTGTCTGAGGGGGAGGGAGCTATCAAAGACAATTTACAAAAAATCAAACGAAATTTAAATTCGTTATCCGTCATTGATCTGGATATGTTTGGAGATAAGAATGCTACAGAAGATATAATAACTGATATGGAAACCAAAGTGAACTTAGGAAAGAGCATAAACCGTTTGCTACTATCCAAAGATCCGCTATCCAAAGAGACCCAACAGAAGCTAGTAGACACGCTGCCTTTAGTTACAGACGCGTCGATATTACTCCAGCTAGATGAACTTCGCCACAGATGAAAGACTTATTATTCATGCGCCACGTATTTAATTTTTTCGACGTCGATTTTGGTTGCAATATTTAATAGATATATAAATAAATAGCTAAATGTGTTGTTTTGATCATTAAAATCATGGCTGACATTAATAGACGCTTTAGTCGAGTCAATTGGTCTACTCAGAACAACAAGCCCCGCAAGCCACAATACCCACCGCTTCCTTCACTTAGTAACAGCAGCAACAATACTAATGACAATGCTAATGTGAATGTGTTAACCCCATCCTATTTTCAAAACTTTAACCCAACTACTTTTCCTGGTTCCACAGAGAGTTTGGCTACTACAGACAGCCACAATAATGAGGGTAATAATAATAACATTACCGCTGCTGGAAGAAGAAGATTCTCTGTCAAGTTAAAACAGCCTGATTCACAAAAGTTTTCGTATCATAATGCTCCAGCTTTACCAATAAATGCCCAAGACTTAGCAAATGATAATTCATCGATTCATTCCGGTGTTTCTCAATTGAATAATAACAATGGAAACAGTGATATGTTAACAGATATGACATCAAAGCAATATAACGCCAACAACTATGTCAGATCAAGACTAATTGATGCAGATGCTACAGCGATAGATAATTTTGCTAATCAGTTAGAGACGTTATACGATACCAATAATGAAGCAGTCAAATATACAATGGATCAATCTATGAATCAAGTTTTGCAAATTACATCTTCAGTCGCAAATACTAAAGATATGCTAAAAAGCTTGAAAAAAACTGTTAATTCCCTTAACGATTTATTATATCAGCAATTGGAAGAAGCGCAAGAATATGCTTCAAATGAAGATCCTTATTTTAAAGTAAATCATCGTCAATCAATGCTAATTTTACAACAGAAATGGAATGATGGTTTAAAATCCCTTTATAATGAAATAGAAAAGTCTCAAGAACTTTTACCACCTGTTAATGGTAGACATTTGGTTCTAGAATCGAAACGCTGGGGTGAATTGAACGCAATATCCTGGAAGCCTATCCGTCCTGCCCATTTTGTCATTTTAAATGATCATATCTTAATTGCTACTAGAAAAAGAACAGATGATAAAAAGAGAACGATGGCAACACATTGTTGGCATATTTCTGATGTTACTTTATTGGATAAGTTGAATCCTCCAAAATATGTTAAAACCGATTCCTCAGAATTGACGCTATGTTTAAGGGCAAAAGATTTATCGTTTCTGTTTCAAACAGATAGTTCGGTAGAATTTAATAAAGTTAAAGAGGCTTTTAAAAAATCAAAGGCTGAATGCGCCAATTTGAAAGAGAATGAAAAAACACAGAGAGAAAGTTTGAGAAATTCCATATCTAGGTTATCTGCAAACGTAAGAGGAAATGAAGATGTACTGCATGATTTATCAAACAAATATTCGCATACTCGAAAGAAATCATTGGATGCGACCAAGAATAATAATAAGGACTCCAATCAAGTTGAAAAATTATTAAACGAAATTGATGAAAATATGACTAACGTGGAAATTTTTCTCGGACATCATAAATTTGAGGAAAGTGTTGGATTTTTAAATAGATTGAACGATCAATTATTTGATTTGATTGGCTTTGCAAATAAAATAAATGAAACCGAGGAAAAAGAACACGTTGAATTTATGGTTCAATTCAAACGATTAAAACTGGATAAATTAACCGATCAATTAATTAACTTGTTGTTCGTCGATGTTGCTGATTCAAGGGCATCGGATGAAACAATTCTGCAAAGAATGGCGCTATTTAAAATACTAAGGAAAGAAGATAAAGGCAGAGAAATTTTTTTAAAAGCTAAAACTGAGCAATTAAATGATCTTGTGGCAAAATTAAAGTTTGATGGTGATCTTAGAAGTTTCATATTACAGTTGTCCATAATATACTTTAGATTTGTTGAAAAAGTTTGGAAATTATATTGCTTGTGTTTTGATAATCATGACAACATATATATTATTAACTGGGGAGATGAACGACTAAACGATTTTTGTGATATTTTAAAAAGACAATTAGCGGACTATGATAATAAGCTTGACTTATATGTTGAATGTATAGATATCACTAAGCGTACTTCCAAATCGTTGAAGGAGCTTGGTTTAAATATTGATTACTTACTGGATTTTTAGCTCTTGTGTATAAAATATGAAACTCGCAAAAAGACTTATTAGAATATATAATATAATCGGTGTCAAAAATATACATAAAATTGATTAGCTCAAATCTTTTAACCAGGAATGATGCATGATATCAGACATTGTTGGTCTTTTATTAACATCAGTGATCAAAATGCTTTTGATCAAATCGGTACATTCTTCACTAACACCATTGCCATATATGGGAAACTTCAACTCGCCATCTAAAATTTCATCCACACTACAAAAAGGGTTTTCTTTGAAAACTAATGTGTATAATAACACCCCCATTGCCCAAACATCCTGAGCTTTACCATCATACGGTTGACCATTTAAAACTTCTGGGGCAGCATAATCAATGGTACCCACGAAAACCCCAAATGGCGCATTCTTTGTATATGCAGCACTACCGAAATCAATAACTTTAACAAAATAATCTTTGTCAACAATCATATTTTCATCTTTGATATCCCTATGAACAATTCCAAGTTTGTGCATATGTTCTAAGGCTGCCGCAATTTGAAAATAAATATATTTTGCTTCAAACTCGCTCATATCATTTTTAACTTCAATGAGATCAAATAAGTCAACAGCACCAACACCGTCATCTCCATGTTGTAGTGTCTCCAAATAGTAACAATTTTCATCTTCAAAAAAATCCACAATTCTCATTATATTTGCATGTGGTTTTGAATTCAATGCATTTAAAATTTGAATTTCGCTTGGAATTGTGCCTAGTTGTCTATCACGAACCCATGTATCCACTAAAATTCGTTCTTTAAAAATCGCTTTGATACAAACCCTATAAAGCGGATCCAATTTATGTTCACCAATAACAACTTTGCCATATGCTCCTTGACCTAAATTTTTAACAACACGAAAATCACTAAATTTCTTAATACGGCGTTCAGCGCCTATCGTATGAGGGAAATGTGGGCACATTAAACGTAAGTAGGTCAAATGCTTTTCCTCCTCAGTTAAATGAAGTGCACAGGAAGTAGCCTTCGAAAGTCTAAAATTTGATGCACCTAAAGAATCTTCATTGTTTGATACATCGGAATCTGATTTTCCTAATGTCTCTACTAATTGTGATTGTGGTAACTGTTGTTGAGCTATTAGATTTGATCTTGAAGAAGCTGACTGAATTCTTGCTATTTTAGGGCTTACTGGTGATGATAGTACTGATTGGTCAATAGTGCGTATACTGCTTGTCCTGCTAAGACTATCTACGGATGAAGACCCCGCCGATTCTATTTCATTTTCTACTTGTTTCATTAGTTTCAATTGTGATGGAACGTTACTAGAATCACTTGAATCACTTGATCCTGTTGAAAGCGCCATATGGCTCAGTGTATCACTTCCCAATCTCGGAAATTTATGAACTTTAGAAGAAAATGTGCGGCAGAATGTGATCCAAAGAATAAATAGATTATGTTCTGCAATATGCAGCTGAACATCCACTTTGATTTTATTGCCATCGTTATGTAAGCCTTCCAAACCTTTCGAATTCAAAAATAATAGCTCCCTTTCTTCATCCGTATTACCTGTTTTCCAAGCGTTCAATTTTCTAAAATAATGTTCAGGTAAAACTAAACTCTCCTGATAATTCAAGTTTGGATTTTCCTCCATGGCAGTAATCAATAACTTCTTAAATCCGGGTAAAATAAGATCCACTGGCTGATTTTTCAGTTCTCCGGTACCAAAAAGATTTTTTGCAATTGCTTCATTAAAACTTACAATTTCATAATTTTTTGAAGATATGACAAAACTGCCAGCAATATATGGTAAAGAATGTAGATTGATTCTTATTGATGATTCAACATCATTTGGATCATCTCCTAATGGTTCAGAAGTAACTGCACATGGAACAAGAGAACTATCTGATAATTTCAAAGTAAAATATCTGATTTTATTTATCAATGATGAATCCTTAGTGCAAGTTTGTAGCCCTGATAAATTTTCCAAAGAATAACTAGAAGACAAAACATGATCCATAGAGGGAGCAAAAAGGGAAAGATCCTTATTCAATAAATCGTCATGAAACAAGCTTTTACTTTGCTTAATAACGGATTTAACTTCATAATTAGAAGACGGCGCAATACTTTTTTCAATGACTATATCAATTGTTTCACAGACAACTTGTTCAAAAATCAAAATAATGAAATTATCCTTCCTTTTAGCCCATAATGAGGTCCAAGCCAAACCTCTATTATCTCTTTTAACTGCAATAATTTCACCAGAAAATACTAGCTCTGAACCTCTGTTCAATCGATTAAACACCATATCCCGTGATCTAGGAGCAATTAAATCCATAAGTTTTAAAGTATTTAATGAGTTTTTAGTAATACCAAACATCAAAAAGCCTAAATCGTTAGCATTTTTCAAATGCCATGGTGCATTTAAATCGCAAGTAAAAATCGCTTTAGGAGACTTGTTTTTACCTGTTGATGAAGCATGAAATTGCCTACTGACAGTATTATATTCATTATTACTGCTGCTGCTGCTATTATTGTTATTCAATGATGATAAGCCGACCGAAGACGCCGTATTCTGAAGAAATGGTAATCCAGCTAATTTTTGAGTTGAATTTTGTTCTATAAAAGGTGTTGCCAATGCGTGAAGTAATTGAATTTTTAAAAATGTTTTTTTAGAAATTTCTTCTGCACTTGACAATGATAAATTATGCAGGTTTATGACTTTATCTGTTTGATCTGTAGTTAATTGTGGTTGCTCTATATCATTTTCAAGTAATTCTATTAGTTCTTTTAGATCATCAAGCATTGTCTGGTCCATTTTTACGCTTTCTAATGTTGGCGATAGAGAGACTGACACTGGTGAGGTGCCTGTGGAAACAATAGTAGGATTATTACTAGTTAAAATTTTGTTAGGAGGCGATGAAGACATCGTTGACAGTCGACTAATATTGGGAGTTCCGTCTCTAGATCTTTGTGCGCTTTGCAAAAGAGATTGAAGCGTTGAGCTTGAAGCATTTCTTTCCAGCCTTATCATTTCTTTTATTGGATTATTTAGTATTTTAGCTTTAGGTGAAGGTAATGACTGTGAGTTTCCTTGTGAATCTAAATTTAGAAAAGGAAATGGATCCATTGGTATATTGCATGATAACCATTCAGGACGTTCCAATAAAATTTCAAGTGATCTTTTGAGGACATTGAGTCTTAAAGCTAAAGAATTGGTTGACATTAGCGTATAAGAATATGATTGGGGCGATTCTGTTGTAAATTTTAACAATTTTGAAACACTATTCGAAGTTTCAGATAACTGATTCTGAATATCTGACATGATTGGGTTTGGTAAACTATTATTAAGATATGGTGATTTGGTGATTTCATTATTGTACGACAAAGGAGAGTGTGGTTTTTTTTCTTGAGATGATGCAATTATTACTTCTTCAGACCCATCACCTTCCAACAAATAAAATTTCTTTCTTGATGCTACACTTGTTGCTGAATCATTTTTATGGTTCATGAAATTCCTAAAAGCATCTTGACCAGACGCAGTTATTGAGTTTGAGCGATTGTGTGATACGCTTCTTGATGGTGGTGTATAAGGCATATCGTAATATTTCTTGCTTACAGCTAAAACTATTAAAATTCAAATTTTAAAAAGTCTGATTCAAAAGTACAAGCTTTTAGGAGTAATTGAAGGCGTTTTTCTATAACTATATATGCTCCAGTGAATAAACAGGTGAATGATAAAATTCTGGACAGCAGAATGGTGTTATATATAGACTAAGTGAATGAATTGGCTTGATTCTTATTCCTTCAATATGTAAGCTCGTGTATATTTGATTGCGTAGCTACGATATGTTTGTGGTAATGCACAAGCTTTGTAATAAGCATATATTGTTGGCTCATCCATAAGTTGGCTCACTAGGCTGAGATTTTATCCGTGCACAAAAAATTTTTTACCAGATTAAAAATTTCTGGTTGTATGTATATAAAATATATGTCATTACTTGTTACACATTTATACTCAAATTTATGTATTACTAGATTAATTTCTTCGCCATCAAGAGTTCACCAATTAAAATACCAGCACCAGCAGCACCAATAATGGTATTGTGAGATAATATAACCATCTTGTAGTCAAATATTGGATCCGGCCTAATCCTACCAACAGAAACACCGTAACCCCTATCTCTGTTTCTGTCCAATCTTGGTTGTGGTCTATCTGGTTGTTCCAAAACGTGGATGGCATGTTCTGGAGCAGAATGACAGCCCAACTTAGTGGCTTCACAGACGTAATCTCTCAGACACTTTTTAACTTCTTCTAATGAAGGAGGAGGTCTGTTTTTAAACTTAAAAGAAACACATTCCGTATGGCCATCACTAACGGCAACTCTGTTACATTGTGCGGAGACACGTAATTCTTCATCCATTTTAAATCCAGTTGCATTTTCATTGACTTCTCCCAAAATCTTTTTAGCCTCCCATTCAATTTTATCTTCTTCACCAGAAATATATGGAACAATATTATCTAAAACATCGATACCTGGAATACCTGGAGAAAACCCAGCACCAGATATTGCTTGCAAAGTGGTGGTAGTTAAATATTCCAAAGGACCAAAAGTATCAATCAAGGGTTTTAATGGTGCAACTAAACCTGCTGTCGAACAGTTTGAAATACAAATGATAAAACCTGGCTTTTTTTCACCCTTTGTTTTAGCATCAGCGCATTTCTGTTCAATAATTTTTAAATGATCAGAATTTGCAATTGGAACAATCAACGGAACATCAGGCTCCCTTCTGTAGTTTTTAGCATTACTAACAACAACCAAACCTGCTTCAACAAATGCTTTCTCAATAGGGCCGGCATAATCAGCATCCAAACCTGAAAAGACAATATCACAATCTTTGAAAGCTTCAACAGTACACTCAGAAACTACTATTTCACCAGCAGCTTCTGGTAGTAATTCAGTTTGTTTCCAAACACAAGCATCAATATACTTCTTACCAGCAGAACGAGAAGAAGCACCGAGAACTGATAATTCGAAATCGGGATGTTGAGAAAGGAGAAGAATGAAACGTTGGCCAACTGAACCAGTGGCACCCAAGACACCTGCTTTTCTTAATGCCATATTATAAACTTAACGTAGTGAAAAAAGAAAGAGTATTATCTGAATAAGAAAAATAATTCGTAAATGGACATATATTTTATAGAGATTGAGTCATCGACTTTGCGTGGGTGTCAACCTCATGGAAATTTTTACCAGTCAACAATTCCACGTAATATTTTTAATGCATACCTACACCACTTGTTACTGATTTTAGATTAACTAATAATTAAATGACAAAATTTAAACCCCTTTAATTTATATATAACTAGCTAGTGATGAAAATATTCATTTCTTAATTTTCAATCCTTCTCCATGGAAATAGTTGCGCATTCTTTTAAACCACTGTGGATGTTTACCGTACTCCTTAATTTCTTCGTCAGAATCTTTACTCATACAATTTTCTTCGGAGATTTCATCGTTTGAAACACTATTGTCAAAATTATGACAGTCAGAGAAACTATCTTTACTGATATTTAGATACTTTAACATTTCTTGTTCGTCAAATTCAACGATAGACTGAATATCAATTTCCATTTTTTTGAGATCGTTATTCGTAAAAGAATCATTGTTTTTGTTGGCAATCTCGTTTTTAGTTTCACTTTTATTCTCAATAGAATCGATCCATTTTGAATTATCTTTGGAGTCCAGCTCATGTTCGTTATCTAAACCATTTTCATTTCCTTTTTGTTTCCCTTCTTCAATTGATTGAATACCATTTACCATTTTATGCCTTACAATTAACGTAGTTAAAGGTTTTACGTTGTCAGTAACATTAACTGCCAATTTTGATTTTTTAAATTCTTTTTCAAGGATTTCATCGTCAATATTGTCAAACATTTCCTTAACAAGTTCTTCCAACAATTTTTTTTTGTCTTCGTCTTGGGGTGGTAAATGGATTTTAAAGACTTGATTAGTTTTGTAGTCACTTAATGAATCAACTAAAGAATTAATATCTTCACAGGAATCTTGAAACCTAATATCTTCATCGCCCATTATAGTGCAAGCTAATTCTAAAATATGATCTAATTTTTTAGTTTTTCCATAACTATTAGGAGCACTAGTAATGAAAGTATTAACATTTGAGTCCAATGTTTGAAATGAAAATGTTGAGTATGTATCTTTAGAGATGTTGGTTATCAATGGTTCATTTGAATCAATTTCAATTGACAAATCTGATGTAGAGGAAGTTGTGACCGTTTTTCTGTTTATTTGCAATGCTGATTTTGATTTAGTAATTATGCCAGTAGCTGAAATAGCTGAAACTTCCCCTGTTTGGAGTGAAACATTTGAGTTATTACCCGATTTAAACGAGTAGAATAATGAAGATGGACGAATTGGCGAATTGTTGACAGCTGGACTGATACTGGCTGGCAGATTTGGAGAACTTTTAGAGATTAGGAATGGACTTTCATGTGATGCAACAATTCTGGAATTCACGTTATTGGTATTAATATTTTCCTTTATTTTTGTTTCAGCTTGATTATAAATGGATGACAACTCAATATCACAAGAAGATAAATCTTCCATTGGTAGGACATCAAGTTTGCCAACGTTGATTTGAGATGGTGACACTTGGTTAAGCATATCTAATTGATATTTATGAAACAAGATAATGTTAAAGAAAGATCAAAATATAGTGGGATTAAAAATAGTAAAAAAGAAAAAAGGGATTTCGGCATATCATGCTCAATGTTGCAACTAATCCCATCCATTCCATATGTATACATGCTCAGCTGATAAAAATTTTATCCTTTAATCTATCTATTTTTTGTACTTGTTTGCACTTGTTTACACTTGTTACTTGGAATGGATGTTTTTTTAATCCAAATTAATTCAGATTAATCTAATCCAATTCAAATTAATTCAATTCAATTCAATTCAATTATGTTATGTTATGAAGTGAATATTTTATGAACATTGAAGATATAACTCAGTAGTAGCATGAGTCGTAAATATTGCACAAGTAATTTTTCATTTGGTAGAACAAATTGAAAAATAAAACTCGTCTCATCATTAAATAGTTTTAAAGAATTTTGATTCTTTTTCAACTAAGTGATGCACACGATTAATACGATAGAGAAATTGCAACAGAAACTTTAAAGCGCGTCGTGATCAAGAATTTATGCTTTTTTAATTTCCGAAGAGGACAACAAAGTTTGTTTGTTTATTTTCTGTTCTTCAACTAACTTGCATCTTTCATTATACGACATTTATATTATACAATTGTTTGATCATGTTGCCGCGTTTAGGAAGAAGAAAAATAAATCTTGTTATCTGTTTGCTGATAATAACGTGCATAATATTGGCAACTTTCAATTCCGAGACTAATAATAGGATTAAAGATGAAGCTGATCATATTTTACATCATTTTTCTGATATAGATACTAAAACAGAAGATGCTACCTCAAAACTATGGACGGAAAAGAAAAAGGATGGAGATGCTTTAAATATGGAAAAAGAGGAAAAAGATGAAAAGCCTTTGGATCCATGCACAATAATTAATAAGCGTACCAATCAGTTTTATGACCTACGATCACTCGGAGCATTGGGTATAGAAAGTGAAACACAAGCCTGGAATGCTAAAGGATTTGATTATGGAAGAAATTTTTCAATTGGTATTTGTTCTACTCCGTTACGTCAAATTAAACCATTATCTTCCAATGATTTCCTTGACATCAGTAATAAATCTGACGTTGGTGCTTATTATACCAATGATAAGGAAGTTAAAGTTTCCATGGGCTTAGTTTCAACAGATTTAAAATTTAGAGGCAACAAGTTAATCTTAGAATATAATCATGGTGACAAATGTCAGAATATTTTTGATTCAAATGGAGAACCACTGAGAAAGGAAACTTTATTGACCTTTACATGCGATAGAGAAATGATGAGTAAAGCTAGAGTTAATTTCCTTGGATCCTTACATAATTGTTCGTATTTTTTTGAAGTTAGAACTATACATGCTTGTGCAACGGCCCCTGATGAGAACGATACTGCAATTTGGGGTATATTTGTTGTAATTTTAATGAGTGCATTGGGGGTATATTTTTGTGCTGGAATAATTTACAAGTTAATCAAGACACATTATGAAAAGGTTAATAAACGGGATGTGGAATTAGGTGCTGCTTACAAAGATTGATTGTTGTAAGACTATCAAAGTTGAATATAATAGTAGAGGTAGTTAAGCAAACAAATGAACAGATTAAATTTGCTCGACTTACAACTAATTGATTCAAACCACACTGTCAAATAATGTCATTTATTACGTTTCTATATAGCATACGTTTATTGTGTTTTCTACTATCTATCATAAATAAACTCCTGTATTGGTAAATCTCATTTTGGTAGCAGTACAAATAAAAAACCCGCGATGTTTTCATCGTGTGGTGTGCGTGTGCTTTGTATCCGGGTAATGACTCTGACTTGTTACCCGGGTTTTGAATTAGCCAGGTGGCAATAACCATTTTTTCGCACTGAATTTTTCAAAAAAAAAAAAAAAAAAAAAAAAAAATTTGCTTGCCCTTACCCCTTCCATTACTCATTTTTGTAGTCTTCTTTTAATTCTCCTCTATTTCCACTCTTTTTTTTTTTATTACACCTTTTCCTTTTTTTCTTTCTTTTATTAACTACTACTTAGAATATATTAATTTACAATGGGTAAAGAAAAGCTTCACGTTAACGTTGTCGTTATTGGTCACGTCGATTCAGGTAAATCAACCACCACCGGTCACTTAATTTACAAGTGTGGTGGTATTGACAAGAGAACTATTGAAAAGTTTGAAAAAGAAGCTGCTGAATTAGGTAAAGGTTCTTTCAAGTACGCTTGGGTTTTAGACAAGTTAAAGGCTGAAAGAGAAAGAGGTATCACCATTGATATCGCTTTATGGAAATTCGAAACTCCAAAATACCATGTTACCGTTATTGATGCTCCAGGTCACAGAGATTTCATTAAAAACATGATTACTGGTACCTCCCAAGCTGATTGTGCTATTTTGATTATTGCTGGTGGTGTTGGTGAATTCGAAGCTGGTATTTCCAAGGATGGTCAAACCAGAGAACATGCTTTATTAGCTTACACTTTAGGTGTTAAACAATTAATTGTTGCTATCAACAAGATGGACTCTGTTAAATGGGATGAATCCAGATTTGATGAAATTTGTAAAGAAACTGCTAACTTCATCAAGAAGGTTGGTTACAACCCAAAGACTGTTCCATTCGTCCCAATTTCTGGTTGGAACGGTGATAACATGATTGAACCATCTGCAAACTGTCCATGGTACAAAGGTTGGACTAAGGAAACCAAGGCTGGTGTCGTTAAGGGTAAGACTTTATTAGAAGCTATTGATGCTATTGAACCACCTTCCAGACCAACTGATAAGGCATTAAGATTACCATTACAAGATGTTTACAAGATTGGTGGTATTGGTACTGTCCCAGTCGGTAGAGTTGAAACCGGTGTTATTAAGCCAGGTATGATTGTTGTTTTTGCTCCAACCGGTGTTACCACTGAAGTTAAGTCCGTTGAAATGCATCATGAACAATTAGCTGAAGGTGTTCCAGGTGATAACGTTGGTTTCAATGTTAAGAATGTTTCCGTCAAGGAAATTAGAAGAGGTAACGTCTGTGGTGATACCAAGAATGATCCACCTGTCGGTTGTGCTTCTTTCAATGCTCAAGTTATTATTTTGAACCATCCAGGTCAAATCTCTGCTGGTTACTCACCAGTTTTAGATTGTCACACTGCTCATATTGCGTGTAAGTTCGACGAATTAGTTGAAAAGATTGATAGAAGAACGGGTAAGAAAACTGAAGAACATCCAAAATTCATTAAGTCTGGTGATGCTGCTATCGTTAAGATGGTTCCAACCAAACCAATGTGTGTCGAAGCTTTTACCGACTACCCTCCATTAGGTAGATTCGCTGTCAGAGATATGAGACAAACTGTTGCTGTTGGTGTTATCAAGTCCGTTGACAAGACCCAAGTTGCTGCTAAGGTTGTTAAGAAATAAATTTAGTTATATAAATTTTTGTATACTTGTTTCTTTTTGAATTTATTAATTTTATAGTATATTAAAAATTAATTTGTAAAAGACTATGTCCCTTGACCTAAAATTTAAAGTACTTTGATAAGTTACTATTTCACGTTATTAATTCGAATATAAAGCGGTGTGTGTCCTTAAAAAATATTCCACAGACATCGAAGTTGCCAATAAAATTAAAAAAATCATTAAAGCTGAAAAGAAACAGGCGAAATACAAATTATATTTCCTAAATACAAAATGTGATGCAAATAAATGTAGGTCTCAACAATTGTTTGACTCTATCAAAATATTGTAAAAATAAAATTTTCAATATTCTAGACACATAATAGAAAAAAATTATTGAGGTGCCTAAAAATATCCTCTGGAATTTTGCAGTTTGTCAGCAACGTGACCCTTTGGCGTCCTTTTTTGCACAGCATCTTGCAGAGCCATTCTAATGCTACCCAACTGAGATTGACTTTGGCTTGACCTCATGATCATGCTGCCGCCTTTTGAGTTCAATCCGCTGCCCATTTTTGGAGCAGTAGGAACAACAGAGTATTTTCTTTCTCTAAATGTAATACCAACTTGTTTCACTTTTTTTGTACTTTCCAAAGTTTTAACATCAACTTCTTTGAATTTATCCGCAACTTCATCATATTCCCATAATGACCAATCAACACCAAAGGGTTTTGGTTCAAATAAGTAAACAGCATGTAGAGGAACATCCAAATCACCAATTGATTCCCTTTTCAAATTTAAAAAGTAAGCAAGCAAAATACGGCAAACTACTCTATGAGAAATTATCATCATATGGCCGGTACTTCTTTCAATTTCGTTGATTATTGGCTTCAATCTGCTGATAACATCCAAATATGATTCACCTCCAACCCCAGGATATCTATATCTTAATTTGTCTTTAATCCTAGCTTCAAACTCAGCTGGATGTTGAGCTTGAATTTCGGGATATGTCATCCCGTCAAATATGCCTGATCCAAGTTCATTTAAAACTCGGAGTTGTTTAACATCATAATTTCTTTCAGGAAAAGCCTCAACTGTTTCAATACTGCGACGAAGCATAGAAGAAAGAATGGAAAATTGAGTTTCGTTATATTGCGGGTGTTGTAAATCAAATTCAGTCCTTTTCATACTGACAAATTTCTCCAACGCTTTAGCGTAACGTTTACCACGTTCTGTTAATCCAGCATCTCCACCAATTTTACCCTTCACATTATCAAAGGATTCCCCATGACGAGTAATGAAAATGAGTCTGTCTGATAAATTGAAATTCAAAAAATAGTAAACAATCTGTGAGGCTAAAAATCCGTCAATGTTACAAGCAATTACCTTCCTACCAACATCTATCATTTGAATGTATTGGAACTCTTTATTTTTTTCTTCTTCTAATGATATTGTTTCATATACTTTTTCATAATTTTTTAAACGACCTAAAAAGTCGGCTTTGGC
This sequence comes from Kregervanrija pseudodelftensis, assembly GCA_030580115.1. NCBI lineage: Eukaryota > Fungi > Ascomycota > Pichiomycetes > Pichiales > Pichiaceae > Kregervanrija > Kregervanrija pseudodelftensis. Next base: position 97,494 of record JAKTSJ010000041.1, read on the forward strand.
AATAGTAGGATCCATATTCCTATAATCTGGACCCTGAAGTTTTAGAAGAACATTACCTTCAATAATTTTCAAATCATTACAAATACTTTCCAAAAATAAGACACGTAATTGGCCATTACTACGTTGTTTGATTCTATCAAAAACCATTTTCCTTCTTGTCACTGTTGTATTTGTAGCATCAAAAACACCAACACAACCGTCGCCTTTTAATAGATAATCTAATAGATTATCCAATGTTTCTCTTGCCCACTGTTCTCTTAAATCTATTGAAGTTTTGTTGTTTGGAGAAAAAAAATTGGCATCGTGGCTTGTTTCACCCATTTCATGATCAGGTAATGGAGACTTTTCAGGTCCTGCATCACTTGCTTTCATACGGCGTGTTGCACCGACGTTAAATATCCTGGCATTTATTTGTAGCCAATTCAAATATCTAACCAATTTATTGCTTAAATATGATTTTCCTCTCGCAGGCAATCCAATCATGATAACAACCAATCTTTCTCTAGTGGAATTAATCGTTCCATCAGGTGAAGAACGTGATGAAGTTTGACCTGGAATGTCAAATACAGATGTGTTTGAATGCGAAGAAACCATTGGCTCACCAGATTCAATACGCTCCATGGGCTTTGGCAATAATTTATGTGGTATAAAAATACTGTGATCAACTATGAGATTGGATGTTGCTATATTGTCTTTAAGGAATTTCGTAGGTGTTGAAGGGTTACTGCTTGATGAATCCGTTTTATCAGTTTTTGGTGAAACCGATACACCATTTTCATTATAATTGCTTTCAACTTCATTATCGTCATCATTGTTATCATTGTTATCATTGTTATCATTATCAGACAATGCCAATGGAGAAAACGAAATATGATCTATTGGAGATGTTGTCTCGCTTAACACTGGAGTATCGCTAAGGGGCCGTTTTTGAAAACATTCTGATTCAGGATCAATTTCAAGTGCTTTTGGTTGAAAGTTATAACCTTGAAATGATATAAGATTTGTTGATTCAGGTGATACAATTGATGATGTATCTTCTTCATCAGTGGTATATATTGCAGATTCAGAAAGATTGGAATGTGATAGATAGTAATCAGTGCGAGATTGTACATTGGCGGTATGTGGTTTTTTGGATACTTCTGTTAATGGAGATACTGAACGATTTTTTTCAGGATTGTAGTCCATTGTATGCTAATTTTTTTTTTAATTAAGCAGTTGATGTAAAAGTTATGGCCTGATAAGCAAGAATCAGCTGAAATGTTGAGAATTATATTTTCCTCGCTTCAAAATCTCGGAGTACAGAATAAAAAGTTACCCAAAACATCTGTCAACAAAATGATCAAATGTACGTATCCGTCGATCGCTAAATACACATATATTCTGTTAACCAAAATATCGACGATAAATTTAATATTCTGGATTTATGTATTAGTAGTGTAAACAAGTTAAAAAACTCGTTACCATTTTCCTTTACTATGGCCATTTGCTTTCTTGAGTTTGTACTAATAATTATGAACTTACTTTATACAGCCTACATATAATTTTACTCAACTGTCATTCCAAAATCCGCAAAACAGTTTCCACAGTTGTAAACGTTGCTGCACTACATGGTATAGCCCTTGCTAATGTTGGGCCTATACCTTTCCAAAAACCCCTCATACCTTCTGTTTTCCCGATTTCGTTGACAACTTTCCAAATCTCGCCGTTATATTTACTGTTTTTACCAAATGAATCACTCTGGATTTTACTCTTAATAACATCTAATGGATAAGAACTCAACCAAAGAATCTCACCAGCACTAGCACCAAATAATAGCAATTGCCACGTTGGAACGTTTTTTCTTTCAATATTCTGCCAATTAATCGCACTTCTCATAAGCCATTCATAAGTTAAAAACCACATACCATAGGCTTGAGCTTCTCTTGCCAATGTTATGCCTGTGCCTCTGAACAAACCTTTAGCAACACCCTTTTCTTTGATGATTTTATTGACGGCATCCTTTGGACCAGAATATGCCCCATCTGTACCTTTTTGGACTTGTAGCAAAATTCTAACTTGTTCAACTGGTGCAGTGATTGGAGTATTTACAATACCTGCAAACGAACCAGCAACATAAACCTGGGTCAATGACAATTCTTTTCTACCGGGAGTTAAGCTTAATAATTGACGTTTTGCTTCATGAAATCCATAGAATTGAATAGAAACACAAGCACCAACGCCAAATAATGGGGCTAAGGTACCTTTATAAAAAGCCATCAAACCTTCGTTATGTAATGTGGAAGTCAATGCCGTTATTGGAGAATCAAATTGCCCTGTTTGCATACGAACCTTGACTAGATCAAACGGTTGTCCAATAATAACTTGAACTGCACCACCAGCAAATCCAGCAATCTATTTGTCATTAAAATAATATTGGTTAGTAATCAACATTGGATTTTAAAATCAAAGGTAAGTGATAGAACTTACTGTATCTTTGGCTTTTCGAATTAGGCTGTGGTCTATTTCTTCTTCTGACATATTAATGTATAAACAAAAAAATAAAGAAACATCTTAAGAAAATTATCGGTTACAGATAAGTTACTCTTATCATGTTCCAAGGTTTAACATTGAAGCGGTGAACAATTTCAAATCTTGTCAGATTTTCTTTCAATCGCGCAATCTCACGTGAATTCGATTTTTACTGTACCAACGTTTAACTTCCTAGGAGTAAACTATAGTTATATTAAGCTCGAGAGTTATTATGGTATAAATGGACTACTATTATTAAGACTTATAAAAACAATTATATTTTCTTGATCGTACTATCTTCCAACATTCTTGAGACTAATTCATCCAATGGACCATAGTCCTTTGGCGTTAGTAGTTCAAACTCTCTGCAAAACAAGACGAAATGCTTTAGTGACGTATTCAAATGAGTCTGTAATCCTAATTCATTAATTTCATCGAAATGATGACAATACATATGAGCATAGACTCTAAATAATCTTTTCATAATAGTTTTAACAAGAGCAGGGAATTGTTTTGGAAAGGGGACACCCATTTTAGTTGGAAAAACGGAATCATCATCAAGAAAACCTTGAATCCAAACCATTAATGCCTCCACATACCCGGGAGCAGACATCGATATTGGTTGTTTACTATTTCTATTCATGGGATCTTGCCAAAGGTATTCGTATTCTTGCGTAGCAATCATACGTGGACATGTGCTCGGAGAACAAAATTCAGTTATCGTACCATATAACATGTTAATTTGATTATAAAAGTTGACAACGTGAACAGCAAGCCATTCATTAACATCTTCGCCCTTGGGTAGTTTAACAGCTTGAGCTAAAGCTGAACCTGATCCTAGAGTTTGCTCAGCGTATTGACGAATTTCTTTATGGTTTGTAACTTCCCTTTCATTTTGCTGGGCATGTTGTTGTGGTTTAGAAATGGGGGATGATGGAGCAGAGTCTGGGTTCCTCCTAAATGCCCTCGTTGATCTAATCGTTGGAATGGCAGAGCTAGTAAAATGATTCTGTAAAAACGATGACATTTTTTATCTAAACTTAGTATATTAATAGTAAAAATTTGAAAGTTAATACGACAAGAGAGTAAGGAAGCAAGATGGCAATTAACGATATGTTTCAAAGAAGATAATAAGAAAAGCGATGCCTACAAATTAATCTATTTATCTTTTGCCTTATTAGGTACCCTCCCGAAGGGGTAATTTTTCTATGTCACTATTTCTGGCCGCTCCTAAGAGTTTTCATTACTTCCCGTTCCGAAGTCAATTATTCATTCCTCAACCAAACCAAAAATGTCTAACTTAATTGCAGTCAATGAATGTGACAAACTAGATGCCATCATCCCAAAAGAAGAAGAAATTAAATTCCAAAGAAATATCTCGGAACTTCGTGCCAGAGGTGAGAAGCCATGGAGATTTTCAATAGTACCAGATTTCTTTAAACAATCAAATATAGAAACAGATGACATTCATTTTGATGCCATTAATAATCACTTTGGATTATCTTTATCATCCTGGTCTGAGCTATTAGCCAACCTGGATAAACTCAATAAATCAGCTTCTCAAAAGGAGGTTTATAAATTAGTTTTTTGTGCAAGACACGGTCAAGGGTACCATAATAAAGCTGTTGAAATATTCGGACTCCAGGCTTGGAATGATCATTACTCACATTTAGAATCTACAATTTTAGAGGATGGTACTAAGTTAGTATGGGCACCAGATCCGATGTTAACTGAGAAGGGTATCAAACAAGCTAAAATTATGCATGATGCTTGGGTTAAAGAAATTAAAGAATTTGGTTGTCCAATACCTACAAAATTATTTAGTTCTCCGTTCACTAGGTCTGCTCAAACTTTAACTATCACCATGAATGGAATTTCTATTTTTAAAGATGGTGAAAACGAACAAAATTTATTAAATGGTGGTGAAAGACTAAGGCCCCTAGTAATGGAGAACTTGAGAGAAACCATTGGTAGTCATTTATGTGATAAGAGATCCAGTAAGGAAGTTTTTAGTGAGAGGATGGCGGGTTGGGAATTTGAATTTGAAAAAGGTTTCAAATCTGAAGATGTCTTATATAGAGATGATTGGAGAGAACCGATTAGTGAACAAGCCTTAAGGGCAGATCAGTTTTTTCAAGATATTTTTGAAAATTATGATGACAAGGTTATCTATTGTGCTTCACATGCAGGTGAAATAAAAGCTATAATTACGGCGACAGGACATAGAAGTTATTCGGTTCCAACGGCTGGTATGATTCCAATGTTAATCAAAGGTACTAGAGAGTAATGCATTCATATTTTTTTCAATGACGATATAAATTATTAAAACAGAAGAGATAAAAAAAGAGTAAAACTATAAATACTATATAAAAACTTTAAATAAAAACCAAATATAAGATAAGAGAAAAATAATAATTATAATAAAATAACCAAAGATGAAAACAATACTAAAGCAAATGAGAAACATAGTAGTATAAATATTATTATTTTGTTTCTAATGCATCAAGTTTCTTTAAGCTATCTTCTGCATAAAATCTAACGTCAACATCTTCATCATCAAGCATCTTCTCTAAAGTGGATTTAATTTTTTCAATAATATCTTTATGGTCAACGAGTATTTTATCGCAAACTAAATATAATGATTTGGAAACATTAAATCTAATGTTTGGTACTTGATCAGTTGAAAGTTCGTTGATAAATGGATAAATATCTTCTGCTACTGTTTTAGCAGAAAGAACAGAGATTAGTTTTGTAAATGTAAATAAACAAGTTATTCTACAAATAAAATTATCAAAGTCTTTAGTTTCTCTTTTGGATAAAATTTTTGAAATTAATTCTTCTTTGCACCATTCCTCACCAAAAAATTGAGTCAATTTCTGTAAGTTATTGACAGCAGCCTCTCTAATAGAATAAACAGGATCCCATAACCATTCCATGCATAATTGACCTAAGGTTTCATCAAAAAAATTAATACCCAATTGTTCAGCTAATAATGGTATTTGCTCAATAATTGCTAATCTGACTCTCCAAAGTTTGTCATTTGCTAAAGCTGTAATTGCTGGCATTAATGATTCAGATAATAATTGGATACCAATTACTTCATTAACAACTTGCAAGTTAGAAATAATATTCAACCTAACATCACTAAATTCATCCTTCAACATCTCAACAAAAATTGGTAATAAATGCTCGATGGTCGCTTCTTTGCCCAAAATTGGAGCTAAACCTGTAACTTCACTTGCCAAAGCACTTCTAACTGTTTCGGACTCATCCATACTTAACTGTGAAACGATCGGAACGATTTCATTTAGTACAATGGTTGAATCTGATTTATTAACTAATTTACAGAAACCTGGTAGTTGCTTAGCAATTGCTTTTCTAACTTCTGTTTCATTATCTTTCATTAAAGAAATTAAATTTGGAACTAATTTTAAGGTGTAACTTTCATCATCAAAATTAATAACCAATTGCTCAAATCTATCTGCCACCATATATCTAACTCTCCAACTTGCATCATTTATTAAAGTAATTAAACTTGCAAACAATTCCTCATTGTGAGATTTTTCATTGATATTTTTCAAAAAAACTAAAATTGAAACTAAAACATCAACTGCCAAAAATTTCACAGAATCTTGATTGTCATTCACTAAGGATTCATACATGGAAGTAACCAAGTTCCAGTTAAACTCAGTGATAGTTTGAGGAGTATGAAACCTTTCACCTAAAGTATCAATTAAATCAGGTAATTCTTTTGCAGCGGCTTTTCTAACCATGGGTGAATCATCTTGAATCAATTCAGAAAATAACTTCATTAGTTCTAGTCTATTCTCCGATGAAACTCTAACAATAACACTTTTAAACAACCCAGTGGCTGCAATATGTAAAGAAAACCATCTTTCTTTAGCTAATCTATTAATTAAAGGAATAAACTCTCTTGTAACTTGAAAATCTGTTAAAGATTTACTAACAGTGTTTAAAGAATCAACGGATTTTTCTCTAACTATTGGTTCTTCACAAGCTGACACTTTTTCTAAAACAGGGATCAACAAGGGAGCATATTCTGATCCACCAACCAATGGCACAAATTTGCCTAATTCTTCAGCTGCAATGGCAATAACTTCATCTTCATCTTCTGGAATAACGTCTTCTAAAAAAGGGATAAGTTCGTTACGTGTTCTTTCAGGACCAAGGGCAATGGCAATGGTATCGAGTCGTTTCATTGCTTGAACTCTGCTCGCAACATCGTCGTGCCTAAGTTCATCCATCAACAAAGCAATTGGATATAGCTCCTCAGCCTGATTTGAATTCGTGGTTGGTTGGTTATTGATGCTCGGCATCGTCGTTGGCATTGTTGTGGCTTCCATTTTTGTTATGTGTAATTGAATCGATAATATTTGATTTTCTTAGAAAATAAAATACTTTTTTTAGCTTAATTGTAGGTACGGGAGTTTATCGCTGTTGCCCATTCCATTAAAAATTGACGTTTTGCGAAAATTAAGAACTCTAATTTTTTTTACATGTTTCGGTTTCGAACTTGTGTTGCACTATTTTATTTTGGCTGACAAGCCCTATTATTTGTCATGATTTCAGCTGTAACATTTTGACGGGCGGCTTTTACTTCTTCCAGATTATTTCTCGAGCAAAAATAAAATTTCATTTATTAATATAATCAACTTCAACTTTAATTGATAGAGAGTAAAAGCTTACTATCTATAGATCAACGTTTAAGTAAATTGGTTTTCCATTTTTTTTTTTGAATGTCGTTTCTTTGGTTAAGTTCCAGTTTTCAGATAGTGCAAGCTAACGGTCCGTAACCTAATTTTTTTTTGTTACATGCAGCTTGGTCCTAATTCATGTGATTGATCTTCTTCTAAATCACTACTGCAGCTATTGTTTGGGTAAGTGAAATTTGATCCGAGAAGCAAAAGAACAACTTTTTTCCTGTTTTGGAGCACTCCTTAGCCTCACTTCTTCAAACTTTTGAGATTTTTTGAGGAGGTACATTTCTTATCTACTCATAAATAAACCGAATCATTATTGCCAAGGTCAAAACTTGTTAGATTAGGTATATTCACTTGAATATAGTAAAAACATAAAAAAAAAATTTTCAAGTTCAAAGAGCATTTAAGAAATAAGCAATAACAGATATTTTTTGCATAATTTCTGGATAAAGAGAAAGCTATCTCTAAAATGACATTAAATAATTATTGAAATAATAGTAAGCTACTTTTATACTTATTTATTGAAAATATTGAAAATTTCTTTCAGTTATAGACAGTGAGTATTTCATAATTTCATACAAATATAATAACTTAAATATCTACGTTTAGTCCCAAACTACCACATAAAAAATGAATGGTAAATTTTGAACGCATAATTCAAAGACAACAATGAGATTAAAACTTAGTACTTGTAAGTTTAGCCTTTTTAATATTATTTTGTGTTCTACTTTATTATTCAGCTTATAAACAAAAATTGTTTCTTGCACATAAAAAGCGACAAGAACTTCTACGCGTACTATATTTCAATTGAATTTTTGCAATAATTCAAGCCACTTAAAAAACGGCTTATTTGAATATTCAGTGGAAACTAAAATTGGTATTGAATTTTGACATGAAAGTTGATACTAGTGAATAGATCAAGAGTTTAATATACACAAATGACCGTGATGCGTTTTAACAAAATAAATGTAGAGATAAAGCAACAAATAGTAATGTATTTAAGTCAACTTTAGAAGCGGCTGTTAAAATGCATTTGGCATAATGCGAATACTGTGAGTTCAAAACTGTTTTTAATTGAACCAAAAATTAGTGGCTGTAGCAAAGATACTAAGTTTAAAAGATTTGAATACCATTGTTGTTTTACTCTAATTTGATCAAAGTTTAAAATTAATAAAGAATGTTTACACTTTAAACAATAAGAATTATCTATATTACGATATGCTTTGAATTCATATCTAGTTTGGGAGAAAATGTGTAAAGGGAGTAGATATGAAATTGAAGGATTTGAATACCTTCGGGAAAAGGAAATATTATAGGGGAAAAAATGCAGCATCCGAGTTGGTCATCCACGACACTACACCACAGTTGACCTGATGGAAGACAAAAAACGGATAACAGAGAAGACAAAGAGAATTCCATAAGTTAAAGATGTTCCAGAATATTTCTTTCCACATCACTTCATATTTTTTTTCCGAATATAAAGAATTTTTCAAGCCATAGAACAAAAGATGAGAAATAAGTTAATCGAAAATGGGGAGCCTTTTTTTTCTCGCAAATTATTTTTAGGGATTTTTCACGCTGCAGCTGCTGGCTCTTCTTCTTTGTTGCCTTTTTGCAGAGTATATAATTAAAAAAAAAAAGAGTACCATTCTTATTACACTACAAAAGCTGAAAATATTTGGAGCTTTGTTGCTACAATAGGACCCAACTGGTAGGAGTTAAAAGGGTGAATACCGACTTTTATTGGTATTAACAGCTCCAATTGATGAGAAGTAAAAGTTCATCAATTATAGATCAATATTTTAGAATTTCGTTTCTCTGATCAAATTTTGGATTTTTAAATATTTCAAGCAAACGGTCTGTAAATTAGGAAATTTTGTATGAACTTTTTTTGTGTTACCTGCGGTTTTGCTCCGATTATCCAGTTTAATTCATGTGATGTGATATTCTTTTCGCCCTGAGTCACTTCTGCTATGATTATTTGAATAAATGCAATCTGATCTGAAAAAGAGAAAATCAATTTTTTTTCTACTTTGTAGCAATCGTTAGCCTCATTTCGTCTAATTTGTATTTCATGGGGGAGTTCACTCTTTTACTATCCACAAATAAACCGGCTTGTCATTATTATCGACAATTTCTCTATATTTTTTTGGACCATTAGCTCATATATATCTTTATTTTTTGCCTCTCTTGAAGACAGTTAAATGACAGAAGATTCAAAATAAAGTATATGGTAGGCATGGTATTTTCTTTCTTTGGGAACTAATATTAGTTTCTGATACATTTCTTTAAATCTGCGTGTTTCCAATCTCTTTATTTCATTACCAAATTTTTGTTGTTCCAAGAAACAACTGCTGTTTGGCTTATTAAAAAATTTATTAATAAAATAGCCTTGTAGTTCCTTTTTTACTAGTGGGTACTGAAACCGCTTCACCGTTAGGACTGAAAATATTACTGTCTGAACGACTTGGTGTTTCAAAAATTCAGTTGTAGAACATATTGTTAACTTGTATCGTTCTTCTAGTGCTCGTTCTCTACTGTTATCGCCTGTAGTTATAACCTTTAAGGAATCATTAACGCCTACATGCTGAACAATTAAAATTCCGTTATCTATTCTATTTGAATTTGAATTGTGATCTGCTTCCAATTCTTGATTAGAAAGCTCATTGTTTGACAAATACCTACTACTGTTTCTGTCATTGACTGATATATGATGCATGTCAGAAGGTTTCATATTAGACTGAGCATTAGAGCTATTTGTTTCTTCGGCATTACTTGATTCCTTTCTTGATAAACTTTTGATAACCTTTACTACTTGATTTTTAGCAATAGGACGATATGAGTTGACTGATATTTGATTAGTGTTTTTGCTGGAACCGCAAAGATGTAATAGTATTGATAACTATTTCTTATAGTAATTCAAAGAATTTTTTAAAAAATAACTACTTCTTTTTGTAGTTGTATACAAATCAGGAGCCTTTTGTAACCATAAAATTAATTTGAGTTCATTATCATCGCTTATAGTATGGGTATCAGTAAGCCATTTTGAGATTTCATCCATATTTACATAACCTGTTATCGTCCGTTTAAATTGTTCAACAAAAAACTTGCTTGCGTTTAATTTCAGCTGTATTTCCTATCTTTATATAAAGAGCGACCATAGCGACTGGATTTGTGTCAAAATCAAAAACTGTTAGATTGGATAAATAAATTTGAATATAGTAAAACATCTGCCAAAAACTAGCTCTTCTTCATTATCATCAATTAATTTGTCTCTAAACATGGATGCAATCTTCACTATAGTATTGTTTCTTGTGATTAGCTTCATTTTGCAGAGCTCGGCTCATTCGACTTTTAAAATAAATCTTGAATATGTCAAGTTCAAAATTTTCAAAATCTTGTACATTGGAATTAGAATTCAGCTTTTCAAAGTTTAAATTATCGTTATTTTCATCAAAAGGCTCCGACATCAAACCGGAACCTTTTTTCAGATCGGAGATATAAATCTGGGAAATGTTACATTTGTAAAAAATTGGAAAAATAGAACGTCTTTTTCGTGTTCAGTATATCTCTTACTAAGAAACAAAGAACTGAAATTGCTTAGATGTTTTTTAGATTCTATAATTCTTAATTGTTCCGCAAAAGTTGGATTACTTTTGAACCTACTTAGATAGTACTGGTATGTCAAAGGATGAAAAATGTATACACCAATACTTTTTTTTTTCTCTAGAATGGTCAATTTCCTTATCCCCTCATGGTATACAAAGGAAATTGCACAGATTGCTTGGTCTATTGTCATTTTTTCAGTGACCTTCTTGTGGAAAAAATGTTTTTTCAAAGATGTTCCGTATTGGTTCCCTGTAGCATGTGTGGAAATAAAGCTGAATCATGGAGGCCATGTTTTTTTTTTGATAGAAAAGTACATGTGATCCTGATGGCCTGTTTCTTATCAAATTACTGCCGGGTACTTTGTTGGCTTATTCAGTTATTTTAGATGCGGAGGACTTTTTATTCCTACGTTCTATCAGAGATACAGATATTTTAGAATCTAAAGGAATTGACAATAATAAAGAATTATTAGAGAGTAAAAATATAAGAGCAAAATTCTCCTTTGGATGACATTAAATACTAATTGGAGTAACAGTGAGCTAGTTTTATATTTCTGTTAAAAAATATTTGTAATTTCAGTCATCTCTTAAACTGTAAATTTTTATACTTAAATCTCTTTTTTTAGTGGTTAGTTAGTATATAGAAAAAAAATGATAAATTTGGACATATAATTTGACGAAGAATATGACATCAAAAATCCAGAACATTAATTATATGTCATTATTTAAAGACATGTTATGACAATAGTTCTGTCTTATGGCATAAATAATTACAAGAACGTAATATAAAACATAGTTTGAAACATAAAAATGTTTCATCGATTATTTTGAAACATATCTTTATCTTTCATGTTTTATCTTTGTCACCACAATTAATTATCCACAATTATTGTGTTAAATTTGTTGTCTATATGAGTAAATGATATACCGTTCTATTTTGTATATTTTATACAGATATTACTTTTAGTTCCTTCTAACCGAGAATTTATAATTAAAATAATACTACAAAGTAAATAGTTCATAAAACTCAAACCACACACATAGTCTAAATTAGCTGATACCAAATACGATCAGTACTGTTTCTTTATTGACGGTTCAAAGACCTCTTAACTGAGGCTATATGTAATGTCACGTGACATGTCTACCTATACAGGTTATTTATATTTGTGCCGGAGGTAGAATATATTTCCTCCAGTTCCTGCATCTATGCTATTGTCAATCAGTTATAATATATTCAAGGAAAGTTGAATTTGGCTTTTAAACTAACTTTAAAATTGTTTTTTTCAAAAACATACAAAAGGAAATATAATTTATTGCACTTTCACCACGGGGTAAAGCTGCAACACAGCCAAAAAAATTATTTTTTTCGTTAGATCTCTGTAGCAAACTGTGATTAACTTAATATCCATCATTTAAAACATCAAATATTGTATCAATGTTCCAAATTTGTTGTTCAAAAATATTTTTCAAAGAAGATTTATAAGTAGACCATCATCGTATTTATTGCGGGCCATAAAATCATAGTCGAAAGCAAATGGAATCTTTATCAAGCATCCGTTCTTCATAACCCATATTGGTCAAAACCAGAGTTTTCTCTTTTGCCAAAAGATTCATGAGTTTATCCATACAGCTACCATAATCAGTTTTGACCAGCAAGAATTTATTTTTAAGTAATGTTTTTTTCCAATTGGCAATGTTTGAGCAGGTGACATCATACAAACCCGAAACTGACAATATCTTCAAGTAACCAATGTATTGATTATAATTACAGGTATCCCTAGAAAATTTATTGGTAACGGCATTAGTTAAATGATTCGATTTCGTGTTCCTCGGAAATTTAATAGATAAATTTCTTATAAAACCATAATCTTTTCTTTTATCTAGGTCAATACAATCGGCAGCATGATGATTATAGAATATTATCAAAAGAACTTTAAGTTTCAATTCCAACATGACTCTATAAGTTTGTTTGCATTCAGAATATTGTTTCCTGTTTGTTCATGCCTTCTTTCCAATAAAAAAGGATTACTTTCTTCTACTAAAATCCTGGCTACAAAAAAACTCCTATAAATAAACACTATTGCAGTAAAATTTATTGCTCCTTTGTCACCATGCACGATTGTTTTTCAACTGGTGTTTAAGAGTAGTTATGAATCCCAAAATGCGTGTTGCCTGCTCAAATTTCAATACAATAGTTTCATCTACTAGTGAATCAATTGTGGTTCCAATATAGTAGCAAGATTTCAAGGGTGATCTATTCTCAGAAAAATTGAAAAAACCCGAAAGGGCTTTCCAATAAGTTCCAGGATCAGAAAAATTAACACTATCCAAACATGGAAGAGGCGATGAGTCTATAAACCTTAATTATTATTATTATTCTCATCTTTTCCCTGTGGATACATTATAGGTAATGCATTTCGTTTTCCAGTAATAGAGTTATCTTATCATACCTAAACAATGGATCATAGTGATATTGTTGAAACCTGGTTTGGCGAGTCATCAACATATTTTTTTGCAGCTCGAGATCACTATTTCAAAAATAGAAATTGTAAGTAGGAATGTCTTCAGCAATATCGTTATTAACTGCGTGTGTATAGCATTCAAGAGGTTTAGAAAGATTGTCTAAATCGTCAAGTCATATCTAATCTTAATGTTTGTTACAGCTTCTTCATTATTTTCCTCTCTTCTTCATACCCATTTTTGGAGGGTACTGATATACGGTCATCATCGTTATCACAAAAAATATAATGTTCACGCTCTTTTCGTAAATATCGTTGAAATACTTCTACCAGGTTAACTTGTAATTTTTCATTGAGCTTCCTGAATTTTTTTACAAGTTCGAAATATAAACGAGCTTCTTTATCAGAAATTTTGTGAAAGGCATCACTCATTTAAGAATGCCAATTTGTAATTATTTAGCATTATTGGAAAACTATTAAGAAACAAAAGTGTTGAAAAAAGTGTTGTCACCGACGTTTTAAATAAAACAAAAATCCAATTTTTTTTTCACGAGATAGAAATATGTTCTTATCACGTGACAATTGAGTTTGTGCCTGAAAAAAGTTTCCAACAAAACACTGGCAAAAACAAATTGTTTTTTCTTCACAAAAATAAGTAAAAAATGGCAACAAAGAAATATTTTCCATACTATTTGGAAAAATAAAAATATTCTTTGCGAGTTATTATTCAGTGCCCTACGCGCTAGCATTATTTGCAATAAATTATAATCTTTAATTAATTTTACTACATAAAAAAATCAGACAATGAACCATAAAATAGATTAAGAAGCCTAAAACCAAACCTTAAAAATGTTATCAAACCGACAACAATGTAATAAAATGTAAAAAATTTATATGAAAAACATTTAAAAATTTAAAATCAGGCAGTACTTACTACTCTACAATCTTAGAACACCAAAGTCAATAAAAAATATAAAAGCCAAGGTAATGGGACTACATTGGCACCCGCATTATAAACAGCCACCGTGTATGATAATCCTGTGGTCAAAGATGGTTTCGAACCCTCTTCCAAATGAATCACGGTATTTGATGTACTGGATAACAAATTAGAATTTGTTGTCCCCTTACTCAATCCACTCAATGTGGCACCGATAATTGAATCAACTGATGTTGGAAAAGAAAATGGCAATGAAGGGATAATTACTTTCGTTAATTCTGAATTAATAGCAGCATCTGAGTGACCGGCATGACTCATCGCATTTGCAGCGATTGATTCATTAACTTCATTTTCGTTATTATCTTTCACACTACACGAGGTAGTGTGAAAGGTATTCACCATTGTATATGATGTTGTACACTTGCTACCCATATTATCATAATATATTGAGCATGAAACAATAGTTTTGGAAACAATAGTGTCAATAGTTGTAAACGCGGAAACACCAGGTAAACCACCATTAATCGTAACCGTAGACATCATTGAATCAGAGATAGCAATCATACTGGTAATACCCTGTTCTGAGATTAACCCGGATACTGTCGAATTGCCAAAAGGGGGTGATATAATGTAAACTGGAACAACAACAACATCCTCGCTAGTGGTGGTTGGATTACCATTAGTGTCAGTAGTTGTAAATGTGGATGTAAATGTAGTAGGTGTGGAACCGCTCGTCATCGTACTGGTACTGTATGGGGTGGTTGGAACAACAACGACATCCTCACTAGTGGCGGTTGGATTACCATTAGTGTCAGTAGTTGTAAATGTGGATGTGAATGTCATTGGAGTAGAGCCGCTAGTGATCGTAATGGTACTGTAAGGAGTGGTTGGAACAACAACAACATCCTCGCTGGTGGTGGTTGGATTACCATTAGTGTCAGTAGTTGTAAATGTGGATGTGAATGTCATTGGAGTAGGGCCGCTCGTCATCGTAATGGTACTGTATGGGGTGGTTGGAACAACAACGACATCCTCGCTGGTGGTGGTTGGATTACCATTAGTGTCAGTAGTTGTAAATGTGGATGTGAATGTCATTGGAGTAGGGCCGCTAGTGATCGTAATGGTACTGTAAGGAGT